>CM031622.1:8884404-8901189 GCA_018398815.1 Conus ventricosus
CTCTCACTCACGTTTAACATTTTCCTTTCTTAGGAAATGAACCAACACAGTAACCATGGCTTTACATCTGCCACCACATTTGCAAATAATAATAATTCAATGGCACAATTATGCATTTTATAGCCACATTTCAAAATAACACAAATCTCCAACCACGCATCCGAACGACAAATCATGCGTACGCACGCTCGCGAACATAAAAACTCGTTCTCCTTGCACACACAAACAGACGGTGGCCGAAGAATGTGAGCCCTGCAATTGTGACAGGGGCGGACGAGCGAGACCAAGCAAGTACCAACCCTGAATCACCAGGTTCTCTCCATCCCCGCCGACCACCGCATCACCAAATGCATAAAAAGGAGAAAAGACTTTTAAGATATAATTTTGACTGGCCAGGTTAAAGATTGAATTAACCAGAAAAAGTGGTCTCAAACAATATTTCTTTTATCATTTTGAAAACCAAAAACAAATTGCGCAAAAGAGAAGAATTAGCCGGCTAACATAAAAAAAAAACAAAAAAAAACACAACAACAATAAACCACGAAACTGATGCTTACCAGCTACCCGTGGGTGACCCAAAAGAGGCGGGTCAAACGACTCTCTCTGCCCTCTGTCCAGTCGAGAGGACAGCAGCGCAGATGCGGAAAAAGATGAAGTGATGTCTCCCTCCTACAGGCCGACTGTAGGAAAAGAAAGTACCGACTGTACCTTCGACGATATGGTGAAGAACCAGGACCGGAGCAGGCGCTCCCAGAGACATCTTCCACTCGAGTGAAGTGAAAACCTGCCTCAGCGATGGCGGCCAACATGCCACGCTACGTCACGGTGAGAATACCTCAAACCTAAGAGGAACCTTGCACGTGCGGCAGGTGGAAAGACAGGTGAGAGGCCGATAGACAGCCAGTACAAGAAAAAGATACCAGCCACCCGTGAACCTGCAGGATGAATTACACGGGCAGTGGAATTAGAGAGAGAGAGAGAGAAAGTAAACCTAACCTGAGCTGAACTACACCAAAGGTGCAACCACACCACAAGCCACATTAAGGGACGGATATACGACAACAACAACAACAACAACCCAAATGAACAATTCCACCACCTAGATGGGTCAATCGTCGTAGGCCTCGTGACAAACTCGTGACAATAACGAAAAAAGACCATTCATCAAACAATATCCTCATCACAATAAACAACCTATTGCATAATCGTGATTTACAAACACAGCTTACGAGAGAGACAGAGAGAGAGAGAGAGAGAGAGAGAGGAGAGAGAGAGAGAGAGAGAGAGAGAGAGAAGAGAGAGGAGAATGAGATGAGAGAGAGGGGACAGAGAGAGAGAGAGAGACAGACAGTCAGAGAGACAGACAAAGAGAGAGAGGAGAGAGAGACAGAGACAAAGACAGGGAGACAGAGAGAGAGAAGGCCAGCACACATAGTAAATCAAGAAATATCCTTATTGTGAGCTCTGCTTTGCTCTTAAAAAATCGTGATTGTGTTTTTTGATGTGCCTTCCATCTTTCTTTCTCCTTATCTAAATACATCTGTCCTATGATCTCTGTATGCCCATGGCGTGTAACTGAGTGTGTGTGCGCGTGCGCGCGCACGCGCGCGCACGCGCGCGTGTGTGTGTGTGTGTGTGTGTGTGTGTGTGTGTGTGTGTGTGTGTGTGTGTGTGAGTGTGTGTGTGTGTGTGTGTGTGTGTGTGTGTGTGTGTGTGTGTGTGTGTGTGTGTGTGTTTGTGTCTGTGTGTGTGTGTGTGTCTGTCTGTCTGTCTGTCTTTATTGCAATGATTTCTTTTACAGAAAAATGACTATTTTGTCTGAAATCACCCTCTTTCCATCCGTTGAAAGTCAATTAATTAGTCGTGCAGAGAACTAATATATACCAATCCTGACTCAAACCACCCTCAACCAGTTTCGGGTGGTTTGAGTCAGGAATTGGTATATATTAGTTCTCTACCTAGTAAACCTACAAACAAACATATTGTGTTGGATTATCCGTTTTCAATACTAATTTACTAAACTTTTCAGATTTTAGTTTTTGCTTAATCCTGTGTTTTTCCTAATCATTTTAATAACATCATTTTCGCGAGTACATTCATCAAATGCGCCTCTGTCTTTATAAATCTTATAAACGAAGTAGACAGACAGACAGACAGGTAGACAGACAGACAAACGTTAGGTAATGGTGGGGTGGGTAACACACCATGGCTTTAGTCACTCATTATCGGCCTACCTAAGGATACTGCACAGGCATGGAAATACAGAGACCCGTTATTAGGCAAACACCTGATCGTTTAATTTAAGACAACGCCACGTGACCGGACATGACGATCTAGACCAGCGCCTCTTAGTTTAGCAATGGCTCGTAATGCAGGCGGACGTGTTTGTTCACACAGGAATAGCTTCTTGCTATAGATGATTATGTGTTTTATTACAAGTGTATGACGGAGTATCTAAACAAAAGAAAATCAAGCGGGCCCAGTTCTTTACTTTCTAAGCTAAAGAGAAGTATTGCTTTTTTGGAAGGTGAGGAGAAAGAAAAACGAGAACCTACTATTGATAAAACTACACAAGCGCCTTAAAAGCATGTTGATTCAAGACAGAGATTTAGCTGATATATTTGAAAGAGATGTTGTTAACTTTGAAAAGCTTTTAACTTTTGAAGAAATGATTTCATTTTAAAAAATTGCGCTGTTTTATTAAAAAAGCTGGGGTCGCGAAAGGAAACGTTTATTCGCCACACTCCAAAACCGGTCTTGAAGCCAAGCGCGTCTGACCTCAACACAGTCCCAGCTTGACACTGGCTGACCTATTTGAGCGCTACAGGCAGTTGCGCGGCCTACTTCAGTGTTTGGACTGTGTGTGTAAGCATCTAAATATAGTAACGATCATGATTGGTGTCAAAGAAGACGGTCGCGGTCTAGGCTAGACCGCGTGAAATGAATATCATGATCGATAGCAAATCTTACCAATTGCTGCTGACGTGATTCTAAAGTAACCCGGCTACCTACTTGGCAAGTTTGCTTACCTTCTTCGACGCCCTGCTACAGAGTGTACTTTATTCAACTGTCTTGTTTATTGAATCAAGCTTTTGATAAATACACTTGGTGGCTGCTTTGAATAATCTTCAGTTGACAGAGAGACCGACAGCCCCGTTTTTCTTCAACACAAGCCAACGCACCCCCACACGCACCATCCCGTCTATTGTGTGAATGATTTCTGTGTATGTGCGTGTGTGATCCAGATCATGCTATAAGTCACCCCAAGTTCTTAATCAAGTCACCCCAAGTCCTTAATTAAGTTCCTACTCAAGTCACTTATAAGTTCTTAATCAAGTCATCCTAAGTCACCGCAAGTTCTTAATCAAGTCACCTTTAAGTTCTTATCAAGTCACCTTTAGTTCTTACTCAAGTCACTTCTAAGTTCTTACTCAAGTCATCCCAAGTAACTTCTAAGTTCTTACTCAAGTCATCCCAAGTTCATAACTAAGTCATCCTTAAGTACAACCAAGTTCTTATTTAAGTCAATTTATAATTATTTATTATTGCATCTGAAATGGATCAAAATGATCTTTTGTTGCTGGTGGTTTTGGCATACTTTTGTGTTCGGCTTCTGTATTTAGTGGTTGAGATTTTTTTGACTGCTTTGGTTTTTGCTGTCTTTGTTTATATATTTTATAACCGTAATAACTACCCCCAGCAGCAGCAATGCCGCCAAAAATGACAATTGCTTTAAGAAAATTCCATGAAGACTTTGGCGGCGTAGGTCTTGAATCAACTTGCTCTGGTGTTTTTATAGCTGGCGTTGAAACAATGGCTGCGGCTCTAGCACTTTTTCATTCTGTGATTGTAACTTTATTTTGTTTGTTTGTTCCACTCTGCTAATCTTTTTCCTGATGCAACGCGTCCAGGATGAGGCGGTTTTTTACTGATCACTTTCTCCACCTGATTCTGCTGATTTTCTGGCTCAGTCATTTTTAAGGAAAATAAAATCTATATGATTAAAAGTAATTAATCCCATGCTTTTCCATTCTGTGCTTGTAACTTTAATTTTGTTTGTTTGTTCCACTCTGCTAATTTTTTTTCCTGCTGCATCGTGCTCAGGAAGCTTTTTACTGGTCACTTTCTCCACCTGGTTCAATGTTTTCTGATTCTGCTGATTGTTTCTGGCACGGCCATTTTGAAGGGAAATAAAATCTATATGATTAAAAGTAATTAATCCCATGATTAGCGGCGACAGTAATGTTCCAAATCTGTAATATAGATCACATCCTAGAGACTCTAATGACTTTGTTAAAACTGGATCCTGCGTTAAATCATACATAAAGTCTTGTTCAGAATCAATAGGCGCAAATTTACTTACTAGTTTCGTGTACAAACTAAGAACCGTTTGTCCTACACTTTTTACCATTCTTGATCCTAGTTGCGCTTTATACTGTTATGATACTTTACAATGTCTTGTGGCGACATCTGTTGAATCTGTTCTATGCTGAATTCATTTCGAGGAACTGTTTTGTTTTTTCACATGCTGCCAAAGAATACAGCTTTCCTTTTTGGGCATAATAGCTGGGTCGTCAACTTGTTCATTTGTAATCATAGTTCATGGAATGTTTAGGCTACCCTGTAGCTGTAGTAGATCATCGGTGTTCATGTTTTATTACTAAATATAATTATTATTTTGTTTTTAAAAATGAGCACCGAAAAGACTGTTACCAATCTTGTATACCATTCTGCTGTTATTGGAGGCCTAAGCATAGGATACACAATGCTTGGTAAAAGCTTGTTAAAAATTAAACCAGCAGATCTTGGCAAGCTAGGCTTTGAGGATTCGGCAAAGTGATTGCTATTATTACAGCTTCATTTGCTACGAAAGATTTTTTAGTTAAGCAAGGAATAATTCCAGACAGTATCAATATGTAAAATAAAAAAATACATTTATAAAAATGGCTTCACTCGTAATGATGATTGGTAGCACTGTGGTTAATGCGCTTGCTTTTAGCAGAAGTAATTACGCGTTTAGTAAATACGGGATGACGGCGAGAGAAAAAGACATAACAAAGTATGGAGCAACTAGCAGCTGCACAAGATTACTATGAAAAGCAGAGAATTGAGCAGTTAGATTTTATTAACGACAAACTGAAAAAACAGGGACATGCAGCTTACACATTTAAAGATGTTGATCAGGAAATAAAAGAATATTTTCTTGTAACAGGTAAACCAATCGAGACATTACCCCACCAAAATTCAGTGACTTTTATCAACCATCAGAAAAACAAAAGATGCAAGAAATCGTGTTTATCGTCTTTGGTATGACCGTTGTGTATTTTGCTGCACATAATATTGGCTGAATAAAAATGAACAAAATCTATTATTCGCCAAAAGGATATTGGAAGGGAATCACGGCAATAAAAAAGCTAAGCCAAGCAGCGGGAGTTAGTGAACAAACAGCAAAGGAATGGTTATCTAAACAAGCGATTTGGCAAATTTATTTACCTGCACCTATACGAATACAGAGACCACACTTTGTGAATACAATACCAAACGACACCCATCAAATGGATCTTCTATATTTACCCCATGATACGATTAGGCGAAAAAGATTTTAAGTACGCACTCACAGTCATTGACATAGCTTCAAGATACATGGATGCAGAACCATTAACACAAAAGAGTGCTTCTGCTGTTGCTGTTGCCATACAACTAGTATACCAACGAGGCCCGCTAACTTATCCTCGCATGATTCAAGTCGATGATGGAAAAGAATTTAAAGGCCAAGTGAATCAATTATTGTTAAAACATAGAGTTACCATTAAAAGAGGCATCCAGGAGTTCACAGATCACAGGCTTTGGTTGAAAACTTTAACAAACAGTTATCTGAAAGACTTTTTTCCTACCAGTATCACAGAGAGCTGATTGACAATTCTCGCAACACAGAATGGGTTAGAAGACTGCCCTCAGTTTGCGCGCAATGAATAATGAAGAATTTAAAGGGTTAAAACCTGTACAAGCAATCAAAAAACAAACAATAGATGTTGTTGAAGGAGACTCCAGTACAACCAGCAAACTGTTACCGTTTGGTTTGAAAGTAAGGTACCTTTATTTACCGGGGGAAAGCAGAAGGGGACACTCGCATCAGGGCAACGATCCAGTTTGGAGTGTTGATCCATATGAAATAAAAAGAATTGTAAAAATGAATCCGCCCGTGTATTATTTACGAGAAACTGACACAACAAAACAACCAGCACCTCAAAGATCGTTTGTGAAGGAAGAACTGCAGATAATCCCGCCAGACACAGTTCCAGTTGCTTAATTAATTTACAAAAATATATTTGAGACTAAAATGGAAGCACAGAACGAAACAAGAATGATAAAGGAAGAGACCTTAGAATTAATACGGGAATCATATGATACGAGTTCTACTATTAAGGAAACATTTATGAGGATTCATCAACACATGCTAAACCATCCAGATCACCTACAACCCAAAATCCCAAAT
Organism: Conus ventricosus; assembly: GCA_018398815.1. Taxonomy (NCBI): domain Eukaryota; kingdom Metazoa; phylum Mollusca; class Gastropoda; order Neogastropoda; family Conidae; genus Conus; species Conus ventricosus. The sequence continues at coordinate 8,890,901 of CM031622.1, forward strand.
TTTTATTATCAGATATGGGGAAAAGAATATCTTGAAAGAATAAAAAAATTCGAACACATCAAGCAAACATGAAAAACAATTTGGCTGAATTGGATAATGATATGATTGAGCTTATAATGAAACTTGAGGAAAAAGTTTTCTCCTGGCCCGAAATACTGTACATTTTCGGTCTTAAACCTCCAGTTGTTTAATTAATTTACAGAAATATATTTGAGACTAAAATGGAAGCACAGGACGAAGCAAGAATGATAAAGGAAGAGACCTTGAAAATAATACGGGAATCATTTGATACGAGTTCTACTATTAGGGAAACATTTGCAAGGATTCACCAATACATGCTAAAACATCCAGATCGCCTACAACCCAAAATCCCAAATTTTGATTGGGGAAAAGAATATCTTGAAATAATAAAAAAAATTCGAACACATCAAGCAAACATGAAAAATAATTTGGCTGAATTGGATAATGATATGATTGATCTTATAATAAAAGTTGATGAAAAATATAAACCCCTCAGTGAAGCCCTCAGTGAAGAAGATATATAATTATGCCGTTCTCCAGTGTCCAATTGCATATGAAAACTCTGGATTAACAAATACTCGTTTAGTGTTTGTTCTATCTAATGACTTCTTTGTTACAACAGTTTGTGTTGATCTCATGTAGATTAGATCGTAGTTTTACGTTGTCATGATGAAAAGTCTTATTGTCAAACAATGCTTCTTTATAGTTGTCATGCAATATGTTTGACTGCAAAACACTGCGAGATATTCCTTTTGCTTTCTTAATGGTTTTCTCCTGGCTCGAAATACTGTACATTTTCGACCTTAAACCAATAAACTCCTTAATCACCCCTCCGGATAATTCATCCTTCATCTTTCTAAAACCTTCTTATTAACGGGCGAATGTAAAGGCGAATCTTTAGGGTAATCAGATGTATCATACCATCCCGCATGCCCTTTAGCTACTTCTATTTCCATGTCTTTATAGATGTCTTCAGTAGGGATATCTATACTAAAACTATCTGTATGTGTGTAAAGTACTCTGGACTCTGGATACAAGGGTTTAAAGTAGTCATAAAGAAATTCTAACATCAAAAGCTTTGATAATCTAAAACAGTAAACCCTATAAATACAGGTTTGTCTAATTTGACTTTCTTTTTTTTCATCATTATGCCAAAAAGCTGATCATGAAATCTTCTGAAGTCCTGATAATTAGGTTTTGAAGTCAGCTTAATTGCTTCATTCTCTTTGGTGACCAATCTGACATCTTTACGCTTGTGTGGATTTTCCATAGTCTTTCCGAAACAGCTGTTGTTCATCAGCTTGAAAAAGTCTTTTTCTGAAGCATCTGCGGATTTAGTTCTGAGATCAGTGTTCTTCATGATGTATGGTTTCATGAACTGTTCTTGATCAAACGCAATTACACGATGAACTGCTGTTAACTTTAAACCATGTCTTAAATAAAATTGTAGAAGTCTGTAATGACAGACATAATTTTTTTTGCGCGAAGATTAGGCACAAGTTTAGGCGGCTCTGTTTTTGCCATCTTTAGACTTTCTGCAGCTAATGGGTAGTCATTATGTAGGTCATGGAGTTCATGAGGATATTCTAAGTCAACTTCTAGAATAAAGCCCCGATGTCGATCGGGCGTTAAACTGTTCAACCACTTTAATGCCTTTTGAATATTATTCGTACCGCCGCCAGTGTACATTTTAAAGTTACGTAATGGAAGTGATTGACTCATAGCCCAACCATACAGATTGTTTGCATCTAAATACATGAGATAGTTAGACCTTTTACTTGGATCATAGTCGTCCAAGTACTTGTTGTGTGCTTTACAGTAATGATGCGACGCCATACTAATTCCTCCACGCAATCCGCTTTCAATCATCTGAATCATTGGTAAATCTGACAATAAATCAATCTGTACTCCAGTAAACTGTAAGAAAGCGTCCCAACTCATCCCGGGCGCAGAAATGTAATGCGCGGGATCCAGGCTATAATGTTTCATGCAGGTCTTTCTATAATTTTCAAAGACGTCCGCCAACAAACATGTATCAGCCATCAAGTATGCATCATGATAGTCTCCCATTGTTTTACAGTCTAACTTCTGCCATGCTTCTTGAGCATGCTGGTAATCAGAATCACTAATGACCTTTCCTCTAAGACTAGAAAAGAACGCGTCTTTAGGTGGAAGTGTATCTTCGTCAACCTTTCCCAACTGTTCATGTACTCATAAGGGTAAACACCCTTTCAAACAAGAGTTGGGTCAAAATATTCTTCTGTTATTGGGCAGGACTTTAAGGACATAGCCAGTGACTCTAATGATCCATCAGGTGTTGCATAGAGTCATAAAAAGACATGTTATTTAAAGTGAAACACATGTACTTTTCTGATGACTGTGCAATGCATGACACTCTGAAGGCGTCGTTTACTGCTTGCATTATAAGATGAGAGTCGTAACCTCGCAAGTTGTGAAAGAAGATGGGCAGCTTCCATGTCTTAGGATCAAATTTTAGTTGAAGATTGCATTTACTGTGCGCTGCTCCTCTGAACTTTCCGCTAATTTGATCATGGTCTCTTACTGTTGGATTTTCTGCAAGTCCTGGCGTTAGCTCTAAACCGCAAATCCAACAATGTGTGGCTGAGTCATACTGTTGTTGGTCTTCAGGCGTCATAATAATGTCTGAGAGATTCCGATTATTAGAACAGGCGTTACGAACTTGCTGCATGCGTTTTAAGAATGTTTCGCAGCATCTGGTCCTCTATACAATTCTGGTTCTGAATGGACGCCATCCGACCTAACAATGAAAAAGCATAGGAACAATCTGGTGATTACTCATTAAGACAGTTTTTGGAAGTTTCTGTGGGGTTGGCCCTTCATAAGGAACAATAAGCGACTCGAAGTCTGCGTAAACTACGTATGGACTTGTTTGCAGCCGTTTCCAGTTCTTAAAACTAACTTTAGATCCAGGTGGGGGTGTAATTAGTTCTGTATTACAGTCTACAGAACTTTTACAATGTTTTATATGTTCAAGCGCGCTGGAACAGATGGAATTCTTGTTAAACATTTTCTGCAGAATTCTTGTTTGTGCCCATCTTTTGAAGTATGCTGCATTAGTCTACTCATTGTGCGTATCAATGTGTAATGTTGAGGCAACCCAGTTGGTGAAGACAGGAGTAAGTCCACATGGCTTTTGTCTGGATCACCTATTGTTGGGCTGTCTTTAGACACTCTAATAGGCACCAAATTTGTTTTCTCAGACCATGTGTATACATTAACAGTTATTGGTTTGTTTTGTTCTTCAAACTTATCAATTTTGTCCACGCTAACAGGAAAGGGTATTCCATTGAAGTTAAGATCATTGATGTAAGGTTCATAGTTAGATACTCTCTCTGCGTTTTTGCGGAAGTAATGCAGCCTTGCAAGAACACACCACATAAAACATTTGTTGTCCGAATTCTTTATGTTTAGAACTGCTCTTTTTGCGACTAATGCTGGAGGTAGTGGAATGTAAGACTTGCCTACATCGGCTCATACTTAGCCTGTTTTAATCTGATCTCTAGGACTTCGCCCTCTGACCAACCAGAGCCTCTCATTTTTGGCTTCTTCAGCGGCCACATCAAACTGTGTAAGCAGTTGGTCTGCCCAACCAGGTGTTAAGTCATTATGAGAAAGAATAACCTGTTGTTTAGTTGAGACCAGACTTCTAGATTTTCTTCATTTATTGTTATATAGTCGATTAAAACAGCTAACATTACTTTAACTGGCGGGTCTATTGTTAGTTTACCTGGAACTTGAGAAATAGCATGAACAACACTTGCCTGTACGTTTGTTGAATCAATGACTTCTAGATTAATATCATTTAAAGCTTTTGACAAACGCTCTCCCTTAAGCATTCCTTCAAACAATTCGTCTGGTCCTTCATATATCTTAGCCATGATGAGTTGTCTTTTTCAATTGAAACTATTTATTTAAATTAAAAAAATACAACGACATCAACTCTAGGATCGTCTTAATCAGAATCAATATCAACGGTCTTTTTGTGCTTGGACTCATAAACTAAAGTATAAACGCCATTTGACGTTGTTAATGTGAGCTGTTTAGAACAGAGTTTAATGTCTCGTTTACTTTTTTTAAACATTCCTTTTTTATCTGCTCGGTGTCTGGCTGTTGAGAAAAACTTGCCCTTGCCTTTTTTTGAAGATCAAACTTTTGTCTTTTATAGTCATCAAAATCGGCCTGTAAACGACTAAATTCTTCATCCGTGATGTTTGAGTCAACTAGTGCTTTATTTATTGTCAGTTTGAACGAACTAAGTTTAGCTGTTATTAGTTGAACCATAGCTGTGTGCTTTTGGAGTTTAGTTTTTAATTTTTTGCTAGCAGCACTTACGGCTAATGAACACACGCCAAGAGCTAAAGACAAACCACCTAGAGGTAAAGCTGCGGGTGCACCAACACCTGTTGCTAAGAGACTGACACTTGTCCTGCTGATAGACCCTCAAGCCGAGTCCCAGTATTAACATATGTAACAGCATTAAAGACAGCAGAATACCTTCGTTTGGTTTTGCTGTATTTTGAAAGGTCCTCCTCTAGTTTTTGTTGCATTTGTGTAATGTTGGTTAATCTGAAGGTTTTTTATGTTAGGGGTTTCTACTATCCCTTCTTTTGGTGGCTCTGGTGCTGTAGGCGTATTTGGATAAACCTGAACGGACATGCTTTTTTATAAAATAGAAATAATTTAGTATTGTATATCTTTTAATCTGTTATCTTGAATATTCAGCTGCGCATCATATATTAAAAACAAATGTACATTAACTGGTTTATCGCCATCTTTTTCTTTATCAATTTGAATGTTTATTCCGTCTTTAACCGTTCTCCACTTCCCATTGCAACTGATTATCCTCTGTTGACCTTAGGTCAATCCATAAACCATATTTTGTTGTTAAATAATCATCAAGCTAACATTGTGAAGGTGTAGATTTTAGACACAAGGTCTACTGTTGGATTTCTACACCTCCCACCCCCAAACAATTTTCTTATTTCATCAAAATGCTGATAAGGTTTAAGCCCGCTAGCGTAGATTTGGTTAGGACTACCTCAATCGAACATTGTACTTTCGTTATTTTAGGATTAATAAACTTTTCACTTCATCTTTTGAATGGTTCTTCATCTTCACACAGCAATAAAATACCTTTAAGGGATCTTGCTGCGGCACTAAAACTAAAATTCCATATAGCGTCATTCTTGCTTCTGGGTATGTTGTATGATGAATCACTCTTTCGTAATATATTGCTAATTTTGACTGATATTGTTGCTCAATCAGCCTTGCTAAATTAGGGTTGCTAACAATGTCAAACTCTAACGAGATGTCAGAAATGCTGTTACTTTGCTTCGGTGTTGATGATCTGATAACACGTTTGTATTCATTAAAAGTTAGTTCATATGACAATCTGTCTTTTAATGCCCCTTGGAAGTATGGCGCATGCGCACTTAACAACTCAAAATCTAAGGGAATAGAAAAGCGATTTCCATACGCAAAATTTACCGCTACATACTTTTTGCCGTCTTTAACATCTGCGGCGCCTATTCTATGTTTTAGTGCTTCTTCATTTCTATTCCTTGAAACGCAAGATCAGCCCTTTCATTCCCGGTTAGCCATAGATCAGAATAGGTTAAAATATGTCTGCATCGTGCAAAGAAATATTTCCTGCCCCTCAAGTTTTATAGAAATTTTCTTAACGATTGCCCGTCCCAGATTCTGCACAACTGTCCTGTTTTGGGTCTGTTGCTGATTCGAGTTCTATTTTGAAAGTAAGTTGCGCAGAGCCTGGCACAATCACTTCATCCGCACCTAGGTCTGGAAATTTGACAGTAAGAATTTGATCCGCATCAATAGTAGATGGATTATTTGGAACAGTAATATTCCGTTTATTTCCCTTCACGCCAAAGGGCTCTTTCAGTCTTCTATGCGGGTCAAGAATTGAACCATATGCTTGTGACATTTTTATAAAACAAAATAAAAAGTTAATTATTAAAAACATGGCAGGAATTGAAGGCGAAGAAGATTATGATGTTTTTGATCCTGGAGACGACATGAGTGAAATGGCACAGCATCGCTCAGCGCACTCAATACAGCGTGAATTAAAAGAAATTAAGATCAGATCATTTACAAAAGTTTAGGTCAAGAACCTCCCGAATTTATAGCCCTGATGATTTTGAAGTAGACGAAAATGACCATTTGTTTGTGAACAACAATCAAGGACAACGTGTTCAGCTTACACATAACCGAGACCCATTAAAGTTTGTGGGCGCGGAATCAATTAGACAAAGACTTAGAGCGGCCGATCGAAATCGCCTTGGCATTGTTATTGTTAAACCAAAATTAAGGGGGAGGCTGTTTCTAAACTTCAAAACACACTGCAGGAACTCCAACAGATAACCAAATACAAAACATAGAACTTCAAGATTTAAGCCAAACAGCGGACGAATTAATAGAAGCAGAAACCAGTTTTCAGAAGAAACAGCATTAAAAACTATTCACGACCCACCGCTACCCATGCGAGAAATAGCGGCCCTTGATCATGCTTTGAGAAGCATCAGAGGCGAATTAACAAACAATTTAGCAAAACTGGGTGAACTAGATGAGCATATAAAAAGAGAAAAGAAAACTCGTTGAGGCTGATGACGCCAACTTAGGGCATGATATTAAAGAAAGAATAACCCAAAGACTAAAAGATCTTGAACAAGAAAGATCGGCAAGACTAGAAGTGTTGTCTACTAACCGAGAACAATTACGAACTCAAGTGAGCAGAATAAGAGAAACTATCCAAAGAATTTTATATGAAGACACGACGCTAGCAGAACGAATACGAACACTGTTTAGAGAGCAAGGAGTCACATTAGTAAGCGTTATAACAGCCTTAGGTTTTGCAATAGTTACACTGGTGATGGCTATTACAGGCGGTGGTGGTTCCGGGTCAGTGCCTCCACCGCCATCACCTCCATCTCCGCCTGATAAATCATGGTAAAAAAACAGCTTGATCATCTTGCGGGTTTATTAAAAAAATTAGCCAGTAAGCCTAGACGCTTTACCGGGTATATTAGGGGGTGTTGTTAGATGGCTTTTGTCTACTGCAAGCAAAGTAGTTGGCTTTATGGCGAGCACTTATGGACATTAGTTCTCTTAATAGTTGGGTTAATTTTAGTAAGATAAAGACCAACTAATCCTAGGCAGTTAATCCAAAAACAAGTGCTGTCTTTTCATATTCATGGTCATCGCGAACAGAGTCCGCGTCTTCAATGGCCTTTAGGCTTTGGACCTTGGGGATTGGATGAACTTATTCTTGGGGGGTCGACTTGTTTGTTTACTGCTTCCAATATTACTGGCTCAGAATTTATTTCGTTTTTTCCGACCTTCTGTTTCATTGCCTGCCACAAGGATTTCATTATTGTAGTTTATTATTGTGCCTATCTGGAGTCTGAGGTCAGAAGGCAGCATGTATAAACCAGTGCCAACAGCAAAGTCTACTTTCGATCTTGCGTATTGTAAAACATTTGGTACCTTTTTATTACTTGAAGGTAAATCACTGTAGAATTAATGGCGTCCTCTAAATTTGCCAAGTACTGTTTTTGTGCATCAAAGCCAGTAGAAGGATCAGTTTATGCTCGATCTCGTTTGTGCTTGCGAACCTAGCAAACACCAAACGTAAGTACGAACAGAGTCGTTTATTTCGTTCTATTCCTGCTTTAGTTAGGCCCTTAGAAGTGTCTAAGATAAATGTTGCCCATGCTGTTTTATGCTCTTGCTCTATGGACCCGAGGTGAACAGCTGTGCCTGAAGAGAAAGATGTGTAGGAGGATTCCAGTCATAGTTAAACTTTCTGTGCACGCCCCAAAAATAAGGGGTGCCTAGACCATGATTAAGATCCAACTTTTGTCTAAAGTCCGTCTTGGCTTAATATTGAATTCGTTACAGATCCTTTCAAAAGCCTTCATGTCTATTCTGTTGCTGAATGGATTAAAACGGTTTGTCATTTGGCAATGGCGCTTGCAGTTCAGTCAAAATACATCTGAAGGTGTAATAAAAATGAAATCTGTACATGACTCCCAAAGGATCGGGATGATTTAAGTGATCAGCATACGACACTCCACACCCAGTTGATGCACAAAGCACAGCAAAGTTTAACTGGTTCAGGTAAAACTGCATCGGATGACTAAACCACACATTTTGGGATGCGGTCGTTTTTAATAGGAGGGTTAAGATATCTGTTTAATGGAGTACTAACCTTTACTTGAAAGGCATCAGACTGAGTCACAGAAAGTTGAGAGTATCGGTTGTTATATTTTTAAGATTGTAGTGCGGCCCAACAGAATATTTTGCACCAGTATATTTGAATGCACTCATTTTTATTTCGTTTAAAAAATGTTTGTAACAATAACAACCCAGACCGTCCTTCGTTTTTAGAACATGCTATTGATAACGATTGCGGAACCAAAACGGTCGCGCTCCATGAAATATTCTACAAAGTCGTATGGTTTAATATAACTGATTCCAAGGAGAGTAATAAGATAAAAAAATTAATAATGCAGGAAAATTAGTTAGCCAGTTAACAATACCTGATGGTTATTACGGGTTTTGCTCACTAAAAGAAGCAATGAGTGACTTAGACATTACTCTCAAACTTAACAATGCAAATCTAAAAACAATGTTGACCTTCAAACCTGAAAAAGAAAGAAGTAGGTCACTATTTTGATAGAGAGCTAGCTAAAATGTTAGGCTTTTACAACTACCAATCGACCCACTCATAGTTTTAGTGTTTACACCAGACAAAACTACTTATGAGGGGGAAAGTCCGCTCGATCTTGCATTACATTCATTACTCTATGTTCATTTGGATGAGCTGAGCACTGATGAAAACTTATATGATGGAAGGCCTCAACTGTTTTAAGAGCTCTTCCGTCAGGGAAAGCTGCATATTGCGATTATGAAATTATACAATTCCCTAATTTACAGTTTAAAAGATTAGTTTGTGGGAGGGTCGGATCATTTAATATAAAAAACGCAGACAAAGCAGGAAAAGTTGTAAAATGTGATAACCTACACATTGTTTTAGAAATAAAATAATTAGTTGTTCTAAAAAAATATCGCGCGGGCCAGAAGAATCAGGAGTTACATTAGCGCCTGTGAGGTGTATAACTTTAGAATTAAAAGACCTTGCAGACGTTGCGGACTTTGAACAGAACGGTGAGATAGGCGCTTTGTATGGTTTTGAGTACACTAAAGATGGTGATTATAAACGCAAAGAGGTTGGCGACAACAAAAAGTTTCCTAAACTAGAACAACTGCGTAATGTAGAAGCAAATAATGCTGGCCAGTATGAATATAAAATAGTTCGAAAACCTGACAGCAAATGGCACTTAGAACCATATTTAGAATGGGACATAAAATTTGAATTCATAAGCCCATTTACATTTTTTAGCCGTCAAAAAGTTTCAGAAAGCATTCAACTCTGGCCCTTTACATGTAAGTCTTATGCCAGAGGACAATAGTCGGAAAGAGATTGAAATAAAGCCATATGGGAATAAACAGTACATCCTCCACAGAAGAGAATCAGTTTTTTAAGATGCTTCTACAAAATTACAGTTCATTCCGCAAATGAAATTAGGAGACACGTTCACAATAATATTTGAAATTTCTGTCTTAAAAGATGAGGAAAGGGATGGGGTTGTGGGCGTTAGTGACGTCCTTTTAAAAGGAATTCTAATTAGCTGGCAAACTTAGGCGTTGAAAACTTAAAGTTACTGTCGTCGTTCTTTACGACGGTGGGGGGATTAAGGTCATTACAACAGTGACAAAATCAATATTAGTCTAAATAGAAACAATCTTACAGAACTGAATTGGATTAATCTTACACATTCAGATCTTAGAGGTTTTATTATACTGAACAAGTTTTGACAGAGAGTATGATAAGCATAATAACTGGATTAGATTAAATTCTGTTATAAAACTATGGAGCAGTTAAACTTTATGACAAAACCCCTCATTGGTTCATTGATTTGTGGGCAGACTGGTTGCGGAAAAACAATATTTGTCCTAGACCTATTACAAACAGTTTATCGGTATAATTTGATATATTTGATTTTGTCAACGCTAATGGAACAAGCATATCATGATAGAGTTTTATGGCAGAAGATGAATTATTTAGTTGATCCTACATAATGAGGAGTGTTTAGAACATTTTTAGACGTTTAAGGAACAACAGAACTTTAATTATTATGATGACT
>CM031622.1:8901289-8932846 GCA_018398815.1 Conus ventricosus
CCTTGCTGAATAAACGCCTCTCTCTCTGCTGACAACCCCACGCTGTAATTAACACGCCGCGTAGTAAGTAATTGGATAGCCTAGTGCACCACCGTTTGTATATGGGCGCGTTCAGCCACAGCTGCTTTTCCCCTACGTTACTCTATGGGGCGTGTTCAGCCACGGCTACTTTCCCCTACGTTACTCTCTGAAAACTTAGTAAATTAGTATTGAAAACGGATAACCCTACACAGTATGCATGTTTGTAGATAATCGTTATTTTTTGGTTATTAAAGTGTTACTTATCAGAGAACAGGGAAAGGGGCATTCTGGAGTCACCCGGGTCGAAACTGGTTGAGACCGGGTGAGCTAGAATGCCCCTTTCCCTGTTCTCTACTGCACTGCACGTGTTTGAATTAACATGTTTTAATTAAGGTGGTTCTGACCCTGTCTGGCACTTTCATACTATTCACATCCATGTCTAATTAAAACCATCGTTTTGAAATTTCTATTTCAATGTCATATATCATTTCTACTAATATTTTGAACGTGCTCAAATTTTCTTCATCAGCTTAATCTAGTTTGATTTTGATAAGTGGAAAAGCATTGGCTTGGGTGTCTATCTGTTACTTGCAATTGAGGGCGTCCATCGTTTAATTCCATTTAACGAAATCGGCACTGTAGAGTATTTTCAGAAGTGACAACACGTCAGTTTGCCAGAATACCGGCTGTATTTACATTGTCACAGCATTGAATTCTCACCTTAAGGGGAAATGTGCAACTGTTTGTTTGAACCATTCGGCAGTTATAACGTATATCAATGATCAGAATGGAACACATTTCCACACTTTGAACAGATGAGTCCCTTCCCATTCAGTCTGTTCCGCTCTCTACAAGTACGCCTTGCAGGTCCAGGATGTTTCCAGGAAACTGAACATTCTGACACAACCATCTGCACCCTAATGAGTGGTCTCCCAGAACAGTCCGTGTGATGGGAGACTTGTCGAACTTGGGGAACTTTCCACACAGACCTCTTCGCCACCAGATGCAACTACCAGCTTCCAACGTGTGCTGGCCAGTGGCCTGATCCAGAACAACCTGATGTGGATGCCCCATCAATCAGCATGTTTGCTTATACCTTCTCTACCTCCTCACTGACTGTATGGTCTCCACAGAAGACTGCCAATTCATTCCGGTGTGTCGGGTCAAATGGTCAAAACCTTGGATAAACTCCCTGATCAGTCTCCCCTGGTAGCAGGTCCCTTGCAACTTACCCAAGAGGAGGATGTTAGGATTAAGCCTCACTGGAGGAGATGGAACAGGAACCCAGTTTACTTATTGTTTTTTTTACGCCAGTCTTCAGTACAGAGCCATCCTAATCAGATGAGAAGATTATACCAGCTTGTGTGGAAGAGATCATTGGTAGCCCCCAAAATCCTTTCCCCTCAAAGTTTATGAAAACAGAGGAAGGTCTTTGAAATGATGCAAAGAATCTGGCCGGAGTTCGGAGAATGTGGAAACTAAAGATAAAACATACATTTTCGAAGGGATTTATCAAAAGACGACATGCTAGCACAATTAATGCTTTAGATGTGAGGCCGTTAGCACCCTCTATCATAAGAGAAAATCCTTTGAATTTGGCCATGTGCGCTTCTTAAATGAGTTCATTTCAAAGCCATCACATGCAAGAGTGAGACACTTACAAGCGCCCCAAGGTAAGCTTCCTACCAGAGTACCTGGCCTTAGAAGACTTTCGAGCGCTTGACTTTCCATTCAAACTGTGACAAATAAACCCGTTTTCTCCGGACCCTGCTTCAGCATTTCCAGTTAGTGAGAATTATATCCTCTCTCAAGATAACGTCCAAATCTCATATGTTGAAACATGGATAGTTTAGCCCTTTTTAGCAAACTATGTTATATTTGACATCTCTGATTGATACATGCAGTGTTGCCCCTAAAAAATAAGAAATATAAAGATAGTAAAGGTAGTAAAATGAAGGGAAGCAATGAAATCGGATGGATACAACATAGTTTTTGCTTGGGTTCCCAGCAATATGGGGCGTTTGAGCAACGAGGTGGTACATCAACTCGCCAAGAGTTGAGCAGATTGTCTATCCCTCACACTGATCTAAACCTCACAGGTTTGTGTCAAAGAACTCTAGCAGGAGGAATGGAACTCACAGACGGATACAAATTGTACAAAATCTTTCCAAACCTGAAGAGTTTTTAGTATTACGGAGCGGCCGTAAAGACGAAACAGTCTTATGCTGTTTGCATACAGGCCACTCGTTTTACATCCATTCTTATCTTTTAAAAGGTGAGGAAACTCCGTGGTGTATGTCATGGCATGTACCACTCACAGTGAAACATATTCTTTTAGCGCGTTGGGACTTGCACGGTGTGAGACATAAACACTTTACAGCAGACTTCAGGAAAACCTCGTTCAGAGATACCCCACCTGATGTCATCTTTGAATTTCTGGAAGAGATTAACATTTTCTTTATCTGATCTAAGATTTTACAGAAGAAAGACTTTTTCAAGAAGTTTCTGGCGCGTTTTCAGAAAGTGTATCTTAAAGAGATGTGTGAATGTTTGTTGTTGTTGTGTAGTTGTTTGTTTCTTGTTTGATTTTTTTAATGACTTGTGAATTGACTTCAATGTGTGTGTGTGTGTGTGTGTGTGTGTGTATGTGTGTGTGTGTGTGTGTGTGTGTGTGTGTGTGTGTGTGTGTGTGTGTGTGTGTGTGTGTGTGTGTGTGTTGTGTGTGTGTGTGTGTGTGTGTGTGTGTGTGTGTGTGTGTGTCCGTGTGTTTATGCGTGTGCGCTCACGCCCACATGTACGTCCATGTGTGTGTGTGTGTGTGTGTGTGTGTGTGTGTGTGTGTTGTGTGTGTGTGTGTGTGTGTGTGTGTGTGTGTGTGTGTGTGTGTGCGTGTGCGCATGCTCGCACGTCTATGTGTGCATGCTTGAAGGAGAGAGAGAGAGAGAGAGAGAGAGAGAGAGAGAGAGAGAGAGAGAGAGAGAGAGAGAGTAGAGAGAGAGAGAGAGAGAGAGAGGAGAGAGAGAGAGGAGAGTGCGCACATAAGCAAAGACGTTCCAACCATGCACTATACAGACATGAGTTTTGTCCCTTTGTGCATGGTGAGATACATTTGCATCTGGAAAAAGAAGGAAAATGATCTATGTCGGCGGATCACCGTTCTCTATATGGCGGCAACCAGAATAAAATAAATATATGAACAAGAAAAAGGACAAATAGCAAATGCCCCTTCCATCTCTCTCACACACACACACACACACACACACACACACACACACACACACACACACACACACACACACCACACACACCACACACACACACACACACACACACACACACACACACAAGCGCGCGCGCTCGCACGCACGCACGCACGCACGCACGCACGCACGCACGCACGCACGCACACACACACACACACACACACACACACACACACACACACACATCTTCACTGCCAGATAACCACATAAACGATTTGTCTGGAACTGAAAAAGTTTTGTATAAGTCTAAGAGCTAATCATTGTCACAGAAAGCGCACGGAACTTGTAAGTGGTTGCATAGAAACCACGGAACTTTCAATTACAATGTATGTGCGCTGAACACTGAACCATCTGGCGTTTCTTACAGACTTAAAGATTCAGGCAAGAAAGCGTTTATAAATGCCTGGGAGTGTTTGCTTTTCTGAAATTTGTCCGCTTTATTTTTAGACAAATCGCCAACCTGGTCGCACAGTTTCAGTCAGGGCCAGTCATTTTGTGGTTGTGTGAGTATGCTTATAGAAAACGACAGGCAATGTTGTTGAGAACCTCACCAAAATCACGACTAGCAGACGATGTCAGGGGAAACCTACCTAGCCTAGAACTGTCTACATAACGCTAGGACAGCTAACATAGGATCATAAATCCAGGCAAGACTGAAGATGGACACACCAGGGACTTAAACAAACAGGGTTCATAAAAACCAAGAACTGTTGACTTACATGCAAAGCTGGTGACAATTTCATCAGGATTATGACTTAAAGAGGCATTTAGTGGGGACGTTTGTTCCAGGTTAAGTGACCTAAAATCAATCTTGGCTGCAGTTTCACCATGGAGTCTGACTCACAAGCAATGCAGGTGAGAATCTGACTAAGAATGTGGCTCGTAGACAATGTCACGGACGGCTAGCTACTTAAGGCGATGGTGATGACATTTGTCCCAGGACTGTGGACTTTAGGAAATGTTTCAGATAAACTAACTAGTAGAAATGACAATGGTAGACATTTCTCTCACGGTTGAGACTTTACGCATTGTTGGAGACAAACTAACTGGTGGTAATGACAATGGAAATGACATTTCTCTCAAGGATTGAGACTTTAGGCAATGTTGGGGGAGAAACTAATAGAAATGACAATGGGAATGACAGTTTCGCCTGGGTTGTAACTTTAGGCAATGTTGGAGACAAACTAACTAGTGTTAATGACAGTGGTAATTACATTTCTCTCAGGATTGAGACTTTAGGCAATGTTGGGGGAAAAACTAACTAGTGGTAATGACAATGGTAATGACATTTATCTCAGGACTGAGACTTTAGCCAATGTTGGGGGGAAAACTAACTAATAGAAATGACAATGGCAATGACAGTTTCGCCTGGATTGTAACTGTAGGCAATGTTGGAGACAAACTAACTAGTGGTAATGACAATGGTAATGACATTTCTCTCAGGATTGAGACTTTAGGCAATGTTGGGGAGAAACTAACTAGTGGTAATGACAATGGTAATGACATTTCTCTCAGGATTGTAACTTCAGGCAATGTTGGGGGAGAAACTAACTAGTGGTAATGACAATGGTAATGACATTTCTCTCAGGACTGAGCCTTCAGGCAATGTTGGAGACAAACTAACTAGTGGTAATGACAAATGGTATGACATTTCTCTCAGGATTGTAACTTCAGGCAATGTTGGAGACAAACTAACTAGTGGTAATGACAATGGTAATGACATTTCTCTCAGGACTGAGACTTTAGGCAATGTTGGAGACAAACTAATTAGTGGTAATGACAATGGTAATGACATTTCTCTCAGGATTGTAACATCAGGCAATGTTGGAGACAAACTAACTAGTGGTAATGACAACGGTAATGACATTCTCTCAGGACTGAGACTTAGCCAATGTTGGGGGAAAACTAACTAGTGGTAATGACAATGGCAATGATAGTTTCGCCTGGATTGTAACTTTAGGCAATGTTGGAGACAAAGTAACTAGTGGTAATGACAATGGTAATGACATTTTCACTAAGATTGTGACATTAGGCAATGCTGTGGACAAACTAACTAGTGGTAATGACAACGGTAATAACATTTCTCCAGGATTGTGACTTTAGGCAATGTTGGGGGCCAAATTAACTAGTGACAATGACAATGGTAATGACATTTTCCAAGTGTTGGAACTTCAGGCAATGTTTGAGACAAACTAACTAGTGTAATGGCAATGGTAATGGTTATTTCACCAGGATTAGGACTTTAGGCAATGTTGGGGACACAGTAATTGTGGTAATGACAATGGAAATAACATTTCCCTTAGGATTATTACTTTAGGCACTGTTGGCGAGAGACTAACGAGTGGTAATGACAATGGGTATAGCTTGTTCCCAGGATTGTGAGTTTAGGCAATGTTTGAGACAAAACTAACTAGTGATAATGACAATGGTAATGAGAATGGTAATGACATTTTCCGTAGGTGTGGAGCTTTAGAGCAATGTTAGGGACCAAAAAACAGTGGTCATTGCAATGGTAATGACATTTTCCAAGGATTGGGACTTTTGAGCAATGTTGAGGGACAAACTAACAAGTGGCAATGACAATGAATAATGACAATGGCAATGGCAATGGCAATGGCAATGGCAATGACAATGGTAATGACAATGGTAATGACAATGGTAATGACATTTTCCCCAGGATTGGAACTTTAGAGCAATGTTAGGGACAAACTAACCAGTGGTAATGACAATTGCAATGACAATGGCTATGACAATGGTAATGACATTTTCCCCAGGATGGAACTTTAGAACAATGTTAGGGACAAACTAACAAGTGGTAATGACAATTGCAATGACAATGGTAATGACAATGGTAATGACATTTTCCCAGGTTTGGGACTTTAGAGCAATGTTTGGGACAAACTAACAAGTGGCAATGGCAATGATAATGACAATTGCAATGACAATGGTAATGACAATGGTAATGACATTTTCCCCAGGTTTGGGACTTTAGAGCAATGTTTGGGACAAACTAACAAGTGGCAATGGCAATGATAATGACAATGGCAATGACAATGGTAATGACAATGGTAATGACATTTTCCCAAGTTTGGGACTTTAGAGCAATGTTTGGGACAAACTAACAAGTGGAGATGGCTCCTTTCTCCACGACGGTCATGCAGTCAAAGAGCAGGCCACTGTGCTAGGAGTTGAGGAGTAGCACATAGGAACGTGTTGAGCGTGGAGGAAGTGCCTGGAAAACCCAACAGTCATCACAAAGCATCACGTGGCCCTTGCCGTCAGCCCAAGCCGTTGTCCATTTGTGTCAAGGGAGAGGGCGAATGGACGTTAAGTGCTGCTGTCAGCTGTGTCACACTCATCAGCAATCACACTGCCACAAAGTAGTGGCGTGTAATTGTTGTCATCATCATCATGTTTGTCGTCTTCATTATCATAATCATCGTCATCATCATCATCATCATGATTGTCGTCACAGTCATCATAATTGTCGTCAGCATCATCATGATTCTCGTCATCATCATTATAACTGTCGTCATCATCATCATCATCATCATCATCATCATCATCATCATCATATCATCATCATCATCATCATCATCATCATCATCATCGTCGTCGTCATCTTCATCATCATATCAGATGATGATGATATGATGATGATGATGATGATGATGATGATGATGATGATGATGATGATGATGATGATGATGACAGAAAGTTGCCATTGTTTGCTTGGATAGCTGGGGTGGTCAGGGTTTTGTGTCCACTTGGTAGTGGAGTTAAGTGGTTCAAGTCGCTTCCCAACAGAATTTCTCTCAGAGCCACCTGATATGGATACAGATGTCCCAGTGGCGTCAACTGGGGCGGAGCCAGTCTTACTGACCAACCTCCATGCTGATGCTGTGGCTTTGGCCACCAGTGGACTGTCATGTGACGTAGCCTCACATCAAGGCATGTGACGCTCCATCACATGTAGTTTAGTGATATGAATCATTTCCCCATGCCACTACTAAAAAGGAAGAATATTCATGTGGTTTGACTAGTGTAGCGGGCGTCTCCAAATAATGGTGAGAATGACTCATTAAAGAAACAAACGTGGTCATTGGGTGAAAGTGACCACTGAGAGATAGTTTAATAAGGGCTGGTAAGGTGCTGGTCATGTGTTTTGAACACTGAGTATGCACTCACTAGGAGGAGGGAGGAAAGAATCAGTTTTAGCCCAGCAGATGGCCTAGAGACTCGAACCTGTCAGGACGCTGGTCCTCACTGCTGACCAGTCATTACCAGGTGAGCCATAGATAGTTGGGGAAAGCTACAGGGGGAAACCTACAGAAAAGAGAAAGAAAGAATTCATATGTTGAATTAAGAAGCAGGTTACTTACACGAACCTTATTCGTGTTTCAGCCCTTCACCCTTCACCTTTCACTCTTCACCCCGTGATGTGGTTAAAGATGGCCATGGTGTGGGGAACACACCGGTAGTTCAGCCCCAGCAATTAAAGACTCCAGGGAGAGGAGTTGGAACTCATCATCTCTCCAGTGACAGGAGAATTCAAGGGAGAGAATGTAAATATGCGGGTTCAAGACCACCCATGTTATTCTGCACGAAAACCCCCTTTTTACATACAAATCACGTCCATCTCATATCAGTTTTGGCCAAATTTAACACCTTTTCACAAACAAAATTAACATGCCAAAACTGCCAAATATTGACGTAATTAGCACATTAAAATGGGGGTTTCCGTGCAGAATAGTATTTGGTGATCGTGAACGAACATATTTACATTCTCTCCCTCAGCTAAGTAAAGCCTTTAGTTAGCTAGACAGAGCGTTCTTGTAGGAACGTTTGGCCTAGTTTACTTCACTTCCTGAGCGTTCTTACAGGAACGTTTGACCTAGTTTACTGCACTGCTTTGTAGGCCCTGAGCGTTCTTGTAGGAACGTTTGACCCAGTTTACAGGGCTGCTTTGCCTGAGCGTTCTTGTAGGAACGTTTGACCTAGTTTTACAGGGCTAGCAATTAGGTCAAACGTTCCTACAAGAACGCTCTGTCTGACACCGCTGTGTTCCTCTTTTTCCAACCAGGCTTACAACTGGCTTTGGCAGAGTTACAGCAGTTATTGCTGTAGCCGAGCTTTTATGGCGGGTCTAAATCGCCAGTAGTACATCCGTCATTGTATATTTGGAGCATTTATATGGAGACAGTGCTGGCTACACACTACTCCTCTCCATACTGGTAGATGTACTTAGGCCTGCCTAACCCTATCTAGTTTGTTTGCCAGAACTCCCGAAAATCGCTATTCAGTTGCATAAGTCTAATTATACTTTGACGTTTGATATACAGTTCAGCAATGCTGATCCCTAACATTGTGGAATTTGGGATAGGTGTAAAAACATATTGAAAGCTGAATAAGTTTTCTGGCATATGAATCAGACATGCCCACCTGTGCCTTAAGAAATGAACGCCATGTTTGAAGCGATTTTTATTCTTTCAAACATGGCTTTAGCTGTCTCAAGCCAGCATCCAACAATTAACGCGTGATGGATTGTTTTGCTTTATTTGTTTTATCAACATAGCACCGCTTTTTAGAAAGGGAATCATCTCATCAACAGTTAAACACTTATGATAATTGACCACATCTTCTATTGGCTGTTGGTAGTATTAACGCTAAATTTTCTTTTTTTACCGAAATTGTGTTTTTAAACCCTTTCAGATAAGGTGAGTCTTTCTTATTGGCTTTTCAAGATGGCTACCGGCGTGTTGTTCCTCGCTTCGTTAAAAAGTTTTCTATTTTTCCTTGCTGTTTCCACATGTGACAGGAAAAAACAATATCCCTAGCACTCAGTTTAATTTTGAAATTTTAGATGTAGATGTAGACGCCTTTAGTTCCATTTTGCAGGTTTTAAAACTGTGTGCAACCTGAACCATGTTAGCCTCCTGTGTACAACCTGTGCCGAGTACTGTTCTCACGTCTATTACTAGGCCCAGATTTGAACCCCTGATTTCAATTAACATCAGAAAAGTACAGTGATAAGGAATTGTTTGAATAAAAGAGTTAGACATAGAGGAGTTAAATCATGGCTTTTAAGCCTTATCCTGCTATCGGGAGACTTGAACTCAATCCTGGTCCGTCCACCAAAGTAAAATATCCATGCGGAGTTTGCAATTTGAGAGTCACATGGAAACATAAGCAGTTGCCTGTGACGTCTGCAATACATGGTATCACACTAAATGTATGTTATTAAATTCAGCAGTTTTTGAAAGCATTATGCATAGTGATATATCTTGGACTTGTTTACCTGCGGGCTTCCAAACTTTAGTCGAGACTTTTGAGATTCTATTGAAGACTGCAGCTCAGAAAGCAACCGTTTTGACCCTATCTCACCAGACCGATCCCTAAAGAAAACTTGAAATTTTGTCCTAAGTTTGCATTCACCCCGGATTTCTAAACCTGAAAAAATCCCAAATCATAAAGTGCAACTGAATTCCAAATCATTAAGAGAAAAAGATAACTTAAATGCATAGTCGTAAATTTTCAATCTCTTATCAAGAAAAAGAAGAACTCAGGAATTTAGTCACCAAAAAAAAACATTGATGTTGTAATTGGAACAGAAAACTTGGCTAGACACTGGAACATCCAGCAGTGAACTTCTAATGGAGGATTGTGATATTTATAGAAAGGACAGCTTGGAAAAGAGGTGGGGGAGTCTTGATTGCCATTAGGAAGACCTTAGCCAGAGAATTTTTATATCAAGGCAATATAGTGAAAGTTTATTTTGTAGGATTAATTTTAAGAATAGAGACCTGTCATTGTTGGATCAGTTTACAGACCTCCAGACTCAGATGAAAATGTATGTTCGTCTATTTGCAGAGACATTTCTGACATTGTTTTGGCCAATAGGAAGGCAATATTATGGATTGGTGGAGACTTTAACTTACCAGATATTGATTGGGGTGAAGATAGCCATACTTGTAATCAATACAGTAAAAAATATTAATACTCAGTTTTTTGATACCACCAAAGACCTTGGATTAGTGCAGTCAGTTGAAGCACCACTCGTGGTAAGCATTCCTGGATTTATTTTTTTACCAATGTCCAGCGCTTTAGGCAATCAGGAATTAATTGCAGGCCTGGGTGATCATGACCTAATTCTCTTAGAGGGCAACTTTCAACCCTTTCGAAGAAAACCCCCAAAACGTACCATCAGACTCTGGAACCAAGCAGACTTACCAAAATTGCGCAGGGATACTCGTGATTTCAGTCGTCCTTTTTAGGTCCCATAGTGTTAAAGATAATGCAGTGACCTTTGGAAGTGTATAAAAACTACCTTGGAATTTATTATGGATGACAACATACCTACTAAATAACTTCAAGCAAGAACCACCAGCCATGGATTACTACAAAAACTAAACGTTTGTTGAGAAGGACATCGTTTCTTTAAGAAATTGAAACTACATCCTAATTCAGAAAGATTACTGGTTAGGTATAAACATATTAAGAGAAGGTATCAGAGAGAATGTAGGCTTGCTCACTCCAATTATGTTAATTCGATGATTTCAGAAGGTGATCATCAAAACAAGAAATTATGGTCTTACATAAGGAGTAAGAGACAGGACAACATTGGGATTCCAGACCTGAGAAACAACCAGAATAACCTAATACAGGACCCTGAAGGAAAGCAAATTTACTAAACAAGCAGTTTTGTTCAGTTTTCTCAAATCCCAAACCTTTAATTAACGTTAGACTAAAGGATGATGATAAACTCCTGAAATGCAAAACATCAAAGTAAACAAAGCAGGAGTATTTAAGGTACTGACCAACATCAATGAAAACAAAGCTACTGGTCCCGATGGCGTTCCTGGCAAAGCTCTTAAAATTATATGCCATGAATTGAGTGAGGTATACCAACTACTTTACCAAGCTTCACTGGACCAGGGAGTAATACCTGATGTGTGGCGAGATGCGAGCATTGTTCCTTATTCAAAAAGGGTGACAAAGCAAAAGCAGAGAAACTATAGACCCTGTATCTCTTACATCCATATCAGCAAAACTACTTGAACACATAATATATAGTAGCATAATGGACCATCTTGAAATATATGACTTCTTAAATAACGCCCAGCATGGTTTTAGACAGCGAAGAGTTGTGAGACTCAACTTTATAACAACTCTCAATGATTTTAATAACTGCCTTAACAACAGACAGCAAATAGATGCAATTTTATTAGACTTTTCTAAAGCCTTTGATAAGGTTGACCATGAGGGCCTGCTGCTTAAATTAGAACATCGGTATTGGCGGTTCTTTGCTAAAATGGGCTAGATCATTCCTCGTTGGGAGAACGCAGGAAAGTTTTGTGGAAGGGTCGTCATCCCATTGTAAACCAGTATTGTCAGGTGTACCACAGGGAACTTTTCTGGGGCCCTTGTTTTTCTTAATTTATATAAATGACATAAGTAGAAATCTCTCTCCTGGAACTACTACAAGGCTTTTTGCAGATGACAGCTTAGTATATAGAACAATCAGAAGCAAGAATGATACACGCATTCTACAAGAAGATCTAAACGCTTTACAAGAGTGAGAAAGAACTTGGAAAATGGAATTTCATCCCCAAAAGTGCAAGTGTTGCGTATATGTAACAAACGCTCACCAATTAGATCAGATTATTCTATCCATAATACTATTCTTAAGAGAACTAATGCTGCAAAATATTTAGGCGTGATTATAGATAGTCGTCTCAAATGGAAAGAACATTACAATTTAGTATGTAAGAACGCAAATAATATCTTAGCTTTCTTATACAGGAATATCAATGACTGCCCCAAAAGGTTAAAGACGACTGCTACAAAACACTGGTTAGACCAGTACTGGAATATGGTTGCTCAGTTTGGGATCCTTACCATCTAAAGGGACATTGATAACCTCGAAAAGATTCAGAAGAGAGCAGCACGGTTCGTAAACAGGGAACCACATCAGAAAAAAGGGGGAATACTAGGAAGAACATGAGGAAATTAGAATGGAAACCCTTAGAAAACAGAAAAGCTTTTATCAAACTTAACATCTTCTTCAAAGCAGAGCTAAAGTAATTAATATTCCAATGGAACAACTAGTATTGAATAAAAGTAGCACCAGGAGTGGCGGTCAATGTTATACCATACCTGCATCAAATATTTACAGCCACTTACATTCATTTTATCCAAGTTCTGTA
Source organism: Conus ventricosus (assembly GCA_018398815.1). Lineage (NCBI taxonomy): Eukaryota > Metazoa > Mollusca > Gastropoda > Neogastropoda > Conidae > Conus > Conus ventricosus. The sequence continues at coordinate 8,913,780 of CM031622.1, forward strand.
CGGCTGTGGAACTCACTGCCAGGTGCCATCAAGATTGCCACTGTCACCGATCGGCGGTACTAAATCAGCCGTCCATGTGTTTGGAGTAGTAATGGTAGTTCAGGAATAGAGAGCGTGTGAGCGTGTGCATATGTATATATGTGGGTGTGCGAGAGTGCGTGTGTAAGATTTGGGGTTTTGGTTAAGGTGGAAGGTTAGGCTAGGTAGGGGGCTGGGGAAATAAGACATACAATATTTTGAATTCCAATCTTCACTTGTTGAAGGGATGGAAGCGGGAGGTTGGTTTCGTTCCGATTGTTACCCTTTTGTTACTTTGGTTCTACACCAGAGAAGGTGGGGCAGGATATCGGCTGTTGTTGGTGTTGTCAAGTCTGTGAGTTGTTGTGGTAATTGTCGTGTTGTTGCACGAGCAACAACTAGTCCGTTGGTCGGGCGTGTCAGCTCTGCGGAGGGATACGCTGCTCTGACCAATCGCTGTTTTGTGTTGTGAGTAGAGTTCGTTTGATTCGACCAGGTCGGAATGCGTTTGGGGTAGCTTCACTTCGGTCCCTGGTGTTCGTCGGAGTGGACGTGCCTTGTAGTTGCGGCGGGAGCGCCGTTAGTCGAGCTGAGTGACTTCGAGTCATAGTTAGGGCCAGGTCCTCGTCGGGTCTGGTGTGCCTTGGCCTGTGCGGGTTCTGTATCGTCTTCGTTGGCAGCCACTTGTAGCAGTTGTAGAACTGGTGTGGTTGATCGTCTGTCTGTCCAGGTTGGTGATTTGTTAGGTTCATGGTGGTGTCATTCTTCATGTTGTCTTGTATTATGGCGAGTTGTACTCTAGTTGTCTCATGTTATGTTTAGTTGTATTATGTTTGTTGCGTATACTGGTTGTCTGGTATGATGTCGTCTTGGTTCTGTGATTGAAACTTCTTGTCAGCCGGTTTGTGTTGTTACCTCTTTTCTGTATATTCTGTAAGTAGTGTACATAGTGGTTCCTGAGTTCGATTGTCATGTGACAGTTTGGCTAGACAATGTGGGTTCGATATAATAACCGTTGATGGACGGTGATGTAGATATTGGTTGTGATTAGTTCATGTTAGTTTCAGGGGGGTCAGTAAGAAGGTAATACGAGGTTGTATATTGTTGAGGATCATAGTATGAGTCAGGAGCAGATGTGTCTGCGTGAATAGTAAAGGGATTGTGCTCAATTTCAGTTGTAAAGTAGTAGTTCGTTGGAATTGATTAACGATTTCGGAGTTGACCTGCTCAGCATTAGAATCGGTTAACTGTGCAGTAGGGCCAAGGCTAATTGGTAGTGGGAGTGGTTTTATACTGGAGTACGGTCGTGACTATTCAACTTCTATTGGTGTCTTTTTCACTTTTGTTACGAGTCTTGGTTCTCGACGCGGGTGTCGTGCGCGTGCGGACTGTATCTGTGACGTACGTATTTGGTACAGGACAGTGAGTCCATATGGTCAGAAATGGTGTTTTTTTTTAAAGTAAATGACAGTCGTCACACATGCAGGGATGTACGTGGTTGTGACAGAATAGGGTTGGAGAAGGATATCTTAGGTTGTAGGGAGACAGTCCCATTATGAATTTTAGTAGTCGGAAAGAAGGGTAAGGTAAAGTTTAAGGCGGGTAGGTCAGCAGTTGATAGGATAAAAACGGAGGATGTGCAGCATGTAATATTGTGTGAAGTATGGTTGTGTTGGCATAACAAGGATTAAACACTGGGTTATCTGACAAGAGATGACATGAGAGTGGGGTGCTGGATGGAAAATTTTGGCGAACAAATCGTGTTGTGTTGATATAGGATTATAATTGACAGTGCAGAGAGGGGTAAGAATGTGAAGGATTGTGGCTGCGAGCCGATTCTCTTGTATGAATATGCTAGACCTGTGAATCGATAAAAATTGATAAGTGTTTTTTTTTTTTGTTCTATTGTTGTTGCTTTTGAGAGATGTATATTACTACTGATTACTATGTGGAAACATTTCCTTGTGAGATTGCCCATTTCCTAGTTTATTTAGTATTTCCTAAGGGGGCCCATGGAGTCCGTGTTGGATTGCTAGATTGGTTTTATTTCTCCGAGAATTGGATATGATTTATAATCTCATATGTAATAGCGTAGATTGGTCAGAGAGAATATTGTTGTACTACTGTTGTAAGGGTTGACAGGGAATGGATCTGAAAACCCCAAAGCGAGTAACGGGCTGGGGGGTGTATTCGAAATTCAAGGGGTCACTCTCATGCCAAGTGGGAAGTAGGCAAGGGAGATGGAGGATTAAAGCGTTACCAAGTAGCCTATGAGCCTTGATGACTCGGGGTAGTAGCAACATTACAGTAGTGGCCTACAGTTGTGTCAGCAGGTGTCCTGTTTCCTTGCCGTGGCTGGGGCCAGATCACTGCAGTCTGCCGCCGCGTGCGGGCAGGTGAGCGGCGGCGTCCCGTTACTGCTGTTTTTCCGGAAGAGGGAGACTACCAGCCGTCTGCCGTCTGCGAGGCAGCTCTCCTCCTGCTGCTGGTGCTCTTCCGGGAGTTGTCAGGCACTCTTCCTGAGCAGGCGTCGTGTGAGGGGGTGCTGCACCAGGCCTTCCCTCATCCTCAGTGTCCGGCGGGACCTTCAGAGGAGGAGGCGTCGAGCTCCGGATCCGTCGAGAGGGCGCCGGGGTGCAGGAGCTTTCGGGGAGGTGTCAGCCTGTGAGGGGCCACGGACAGTGCTGAGGAGTGGAGCTTTCCGGGGGGATGGGGTGTCAGGTTTTGTGGTAGGAAGGGGGTGTAGAGTTTAGGCAATAGGGTTAGGGGTGTTAGCTACTGCTCCTTTTGGGACGTAGTGGCCAGCACGGTGTAGGGTACCTGTTGTTGCCTCCCTTAGGGATGCAGTGACCAGTACGGTAGTGGTCCCGGGTCAAAAGAGAAGGGTGGGTCCTGGGAGAGGTGTGGGTGGTAGTAGTTTAGAGATTAGAGTCCCTTGGTTTGTCCTTGTCCCTAGTAGTTAGCCACCACGTGTGCGGGCTATCTCTGCGTCCCTAGGTCGCAGTGATATACCGCAACTGGTGCTTTAGTATAGGTTAAGGTTCGCAGGGTCATAGAAGGGTAGTGGGGTCAGTGAAGAAGTGGGATACTTGTGTGTGGTTGTGATGGACGTGAGTGGTGGTGCCATAGTGTGTGTGTGTGAAATAAAGAAGTGCGCATGATTGTAAAGCTGTGTTAGTGTGCTGTGTCGTCTGCTCTAGTGTGTAATAGGCGTGGGTAGGGGTGGTAGGGCCGTCCGGCTTAGCGACCGTGACACTTTGGTGGAGATGCGGGGTACCTTAGGTGGTTCTGGGTAGGTGATAGGTAGCTAGAAGGGAGGTAGGGGGGTTGTTGTGTCCGGTGTGTATGTTGTGTGAAATGTAAGTGGGTGGTTGGTGGGAGCGTACCAGTACCCTGGGAGGTGGTACGTAGTGTCCCTGTTCACTTCAGGCAGGTTTCCATTGGCATTGGGCAGGGCACTTGTGTTGGTGTGAATGTGTTGGCGCTACCGAGTGTGTGAGGTATGAATGGTCAATAAACATTGAGTGGTTGTTGGAAGTGTGAGTGATTATATCGTACAGGGTAGGTACCGGAGGGTACCAGGTGTCCCTTGTGTCCCTTGCATCTAGTATACCCCAGTGAGTAGAGTGGTACCCAGCCCGTGACTGTGAACGCTGTGTGCTCGGATATCCTGTGGGGAGTAAGGGCAGAGTAAGCCCAGGTGACTGTGTGGAAAGCACGAGGGTGCGCAGTGTTGTGACACTAAGGTGTGCTGGGAGTGCATATGGACTTGCGGGGTGCAAGTGCACTGTGATTGTGTGGGTGCGGCCTACCAGAGACAGTGAGGCCTGTGACTGTTGGTAACTGGTGCGCATGAACAGTGGACGGTGGACACACGGTGTCACGTGACTCAGTCGGTGACTAGACAGTGCATTGGTAGTATTGTATGAGTTGGAGCCCATGTCGGTATATGTATGAAGAGAACTAATAAATGCCGATTCTAGCTTCCCCCCCCCCCCCCCACCCTCAACAAGTTTCGGGTGGGGGGAAGCTAGAAATCGGCATTTATTAGTTCTCTGACAAGCAAGACTTCAATAAACAAAAAAATAACGATTTTTTACAAACAAACATACTGTATAGGATTATCCGTTTTCAATACTAATTTACTAAACTTTTCAGATTCTAGTTTTTCTTTAATCCTTTGTTTTTCTTGTTTGTTTTTAATAACATCATTTTCGCGCATACATGCATCAAACGCGCCACTGTCTTTCATGAAAAATAAAATACAGTCTTTAACTGGTCTCTAAAGTCTTTTAAAACCGAGTTTATATTTTTGACATAAAATCCACACACTTATCCCAGCATGTCTTCCACTAAAAGCTAGTTTTGCCAAAATGGTTCTTTTTTTAACTATGTCTTTTTCTGCCGAACAGTCATCTATAATAAATAGTGTCTTCGTTCCTTCAAACAGCCTATAAAAGAGTTCTAAACACTCACTCAGTTTATTGCTAGGATCAACTAAATATATGTCATCATCCGTCCATATAAACCTTCTATCATGATACGCTTTGTTCCATTTAAGAGTTGGACAGAAAATCACAGCATAATCAAAATTATAGCGATAAACTGTTTGTAATAGGTCTAGGACAAATATTGTTTTTTCCACAACCAGTTTGTCCACAAATCAATGAACAATGAGGCTCTTTTGTCATAAAGTTTAACTGCTCCATGGTTTTATAACAGAATGTAATTTAATCCAGTTATTATATTTATCATACTCTCTGTCAAAACTTGTTCAGTATAATAAAACCTATAAGACCTAAATGTGTAAGATTAATCCAATTTAGTTCTGTAAGATTGTTTCTATTTAAGTCAACATTGATTTTGTTGCTTGTTGTTATGGTCTTAATATCCTCACCATTATGAAGAACGATGACGGTAACTTTAAGACGTTTAACGTCTAAGTTTTGCAGCTAATATTAATTCCTTTTATAAGGACGTCACTAACGCCCACAACCCCATCCCTCTCCACATCTTTAAAGACAGAAATTTCAAATATCATTGTGAACGTGTCTCCTAATTTCCTGCGCGGAATGAACTGTAATTTTGTAGAAGCTTCCTTTAAAACCGTTTCTTTTCTGTGGAGGATGTACTGTTTTTTCCCATACGGCGTTATTTCAATCTCTTTCCGACTATTGTCCTCTGGCATAAGACTTACATGTAAAGGGCCAGAGTTGAATGCTTTTCTGAAACTTTTTGACGGCTAAAAAATGTAAATGGGCTTATGAATTCAAATTTTATGTCCCATTCTAAATATGGTTCTAAGTGCCATTTGCTGTCAGGTTTTCGAACTATTTTATATTCATACTGGCCAGCATTATTTGCTTCTACATTGTGCAGTTGTTCTAGTTTAGGAAACTTTTTGTTGTCGCCAACCTCTTTGCGTTTATAATCACCATCTTTAGTGTACTCAAAACCATACAAAGCGCCTATCTCACCATTCTGTTCAAAGTCCTCAACGTCTGCAAGGTCTTTTAATTCTAAAGTTATACACCTCACAGGCGCTAATGTAACTCCTGATTCTTCTGGCCCACGCGACATTATTTTTTAGAACAACTTATTATTTTATTTCCAAAACAATGTGCAGGTTATCACATTTTTCGACTTTCCTGTTTTGTCTGCGATTTTTATATATAAATGATCCGACCCTCCACAAACTAATCTTTTAAACTGTAAATTAGGGAATTGCATAATTTCATAATCGCAATATGCAGCTTTCCCTGATGGAAGAGCTCTTAAAACAGTTGAGGGCCTTCCATCATATAAGTTTTCATCAGTGCTTAGCTCATCCAAATGAACATAGAGTAATGAATGTAATGCAAGATCGAGCGGATTTTCCCCCTCATAAGTAGTTTTATTTGGCGCAACTCTAAAACTATGAATGGACCGATCGGCAGTTGTAAAGCCTAACATTTTAGCTAGCTCTTTATCAAAATAGTACCCTACTTCTTCTTCTTCAGGCTTAAAGGTCAACATTGTTTTCAGATTCGCATTGTTAAGTTTGAGAGTAATGTCAAAGTTACTCATTGCTTCTTTTAGTGAGCAAAACCCGTAATAACCATCTGGTATTGTTAACTGGCTAACTAATTGTCCTTTATTATTAACTTTTTTAATCTTATTATTCTCCTTGGATTCGGTTATATTAAACCATACGACTTTGTAAAATATTTCATGAAGTGCAACCATTTTGACTCCACAATTGTTATCAATAGCATGTTCTAAAAACGAAGGACGGTCTTGAGTTGTTATTGTTACAAACATTTTTTAAACGAAATAAAATGAGTGCATTCAAATATACTAATGCAAAATATTTTGTTGGGCCGCACTACAATCTTAAAAATATAACAACCGATACTCTTGACATTTCTGTGACCCAGTCTGACACCTTTCAAGTAAAGGTGAGTACGCCATTAAACAGATATCTTAACCCCCCTATTAAAAAACGACCACATCGCGAAATTGTGGTTTAGTCATCCGATGCAGTTTTATCAGAACCAGTTAAACTTTGCTGTGTTTTGTGCATCAACTGGGTGTGGAGTGTCGTATGCTGATCATTTAATCATCCTGATCCTTTGGTGAGGTCAGTGTATAGATTTCATTTCTATTACACCTTCAGACGTATTTTGACTAAACTGCAAGCGCCATTACCAAATGACAAAACGTTTAATCCATTTCAGCAACAGAATAGACATGAAGGCTTTTGAAAGGATCTGTAACGAATTCAATAAAAAGGGGCCAAACGGGACTTTAGAAAAAATTTGGGATTTTTAATCAGGGCTTAGGCCCCCCCTTATTTTTGGGCGTGCACAAAAAGAAATAACTTGACGGGAATCCTCCTTAAAAATTTCTTTTTTAAAAAGGAAAGGGGGTTCCCCCGGGGTCCAAAAGCAAGAGCATAAAAGCTTTGGACAAAAAATTTTTAGAACTTCAAAAGGGCCTAACAAAAGCGGGAATTTAAAAAACAAAAAAAACGACTTTTTTCGGACTTTTTTTTGGGTGTTTATAGGCTCCCCAACACAAACGAATCGGATAATGACCCATCTCGGTTTGATGCACAAAAAAAATTTCTTGGGAAAATTTAGAGGAGCCTTTAAATTCTCCATTTTGATTTACCTTAAAGTAAAAAAAAGGTCCCAAAAAATTTTTTCAATTTGCAAGATCAAAAAGTAGACTTTGCGTTGGCCGGGTTTTAAAACATGCTCCCCTTTCTGACCTCAGCTCCATTGGGAACCCAATAAAAAACTACAATAATAAAATCCTTTTTGGCGGGAAAAAATAACAAAAAAGTGGGAAAAAAAACGAAAAAAATTTCTAAACCCAGTAATATTGAAGAGTAAAAAAAAAAAGATGCCCCCCCAAAAAATAAGTTTTAAACCCCCTTTGGCCCCAAAGCCCAGAGACGTTGAATCAAAAAAAATAATGACCATGAATATGAAAAGACAGCACTTGTTTTTGGTTTAAAACGGGCCTGGGGAAAATTTGGTTTTTTTTTTAAAAAAAAATTTAAACCGGACTTTTAAAGGAGAACTAACCCCCATAAGTGCTGGGCCCATAAAGCCAAAAACTTTGCTTGCAGAAAAAAACCCAGTAACAACACCCCCCTAAAAATCCCCGGTAAAGGTCCAGGCTTTACGGGAAAAATTTTTTAAAAAACCCCCAAAGGGAAGATTCAAGTTTTTTTTTTTACCCATGATTTATCAGGCGGGGTTTGGAGGTAAAGGAAGGTGGAGGCACTGCCCCGGAACCACCACCCCCTGTTTTAGCCATACCAGTGTCCCTTATTGCAAAACCTAAGGCTGTTATAACGCTTACTAATGTGAATCCCTTTCCTCTAAACGTGTTTTGTAATTTGTCTGCTAAATGTCGTGTTTTTATTTAAATTCTTTGGATAGTTTCTCCCTTTTTCTTTCCCCACTTTAGTTCGTAAATTTTTTCGGTTTTGTAGACAACACTTCTAGTTTTTGCTGATCTTTCCCTTTCCCCAAGATCTTTTATCTTTGGGGTAAATTTTTTTTCTTTAATTTTCATACCCTAAGGTTTGGGGTCATCACCTTTAACGAAATTTTTCTTTTTTTTTTTTTATATCCCTTTTCTAGTAAAAACCCTGTTTGCAAAAAATTTTTTTCTAATTCCCCTCTAACGGTTTTTAAAGCACGATCAAAGGGCCTCTAATTCTCGACGGTTAGGCGATTCTGCTCTGTACGGGGGTCGTATTTTTTTAATGCTGTTTCTTCTGATAAACGGGTTTTCCCTGCTTCTATTATTTCGCCTGCTGCTTGACTTAAATCTGTAAGTTCCATGTTTTGTTTTTGGGTATCTGTTGGAGTTCCTGCAGTGTGTTTTGAATTTAGCAACTGCCTCCCTATCAAATTTTGGTTAACAAGGCCAAGGCAAATTTTGATCTTCCCCCCAAGTCTTTGTCTAATTGTATCATGCCTACAAACTTTGAGGGGTCACCGTTTATTGGTAAGCTGAACAAGTTTTTCCGGTCGGGGCCTTTTCACAAACAAATGTCTCCCTTTTATTCAAAATCATCAGGGGCTAAAATTCAGGGGGTTTCTGGCCTAAACTTCTGTAAAATGATCTGGCCGTACTTCTGTTAATTCACGTCGAAATGAGATCTAGCGATGCGTGTCAAAGGAGTCATTTCACTCATGTCGTCTCCAGGAAAAAAAACATCATAAATTTTCTTAAACTTCAATTCCTGCCATGTTTTTTAAAATAATTAACTTTTTATTTTGTTTAAAAAAAATGTCACAAGCATATGGTTAAATTTCTTGACCCCATAGAAGATTGAAAGAGCCCTTTGGCGTAAAGGGGAAATAACGGAATATTACTGTTCCAAATAATCCATCTACTATTGATTCGGATCAAATTCTTACTGTCAAATTTCCAGACCAGGAGCGGATGAGGGGATTGTGCCAGGCTCTGGGGCGTCTTACTTTCAAAATAGAACTCCTTCAACAACAACACCCCAACCCGACATTTTGTACAGAATTTGGGCGGGCAATCGTTAAGAAAAATTCTATAAAACTTGAGGGACAAAAAATTTTTTCTTTACATAATGCAGACATATTTTAACCTATTCTGATCTAGGGCTAACCGAACAAAAGGGGCTGATCCTTGCGTTTCAAGGAATCGAAAATGAAGAAGCACTAAAACATAGAATGGGCGCTGAAGATGCAAAGAGGGCAAAAGGTTTGTAGCCGTAAGTTATGCGTATGAAAATCGCTTTTTAAAACCCCCTAGATTTTGAGTTGTTAAAAGCGCATGCCCCATACTTCAAGGAGCATTAAAACAGTTTGTCATATGAACTAACTTTAATGACTCAAATATGTTATTATATCTTCAGACACCGAAGCAAAGTACAGCATTTCTGACATCTCGTTAGAGTTTGACATCGTTAGCAACCCTAACTTAGCGAGGCTGATCGAGCAACAATATCAGTCAAAATTAGCAATTATTACGAAAGAGTGATTTTTCATTCTAAATATCCTAAAAGCAGGCAGACAAATATAAAGGATTTAGTTTTTTGTGCCGCAGCAAGATCGCTTAAAAAGGGATTTTATTGCTGTGTGAAATTTAAGTACCATTCAAAAGACAAACTGAAAATTTTGTTAATCCAAAATAACGAAAGTGCAATGTACAATTGAGGTAGTCCTAACCAAATCTACGCAGCGGGCTTAAACCTTATCAGCATTTTGATGAAATAAGAAAACTGTTTGGAGGTGGGAGGGGTAAAAAATCCAACAGTTGACCCCTTTTGTCTAAAGATCTACATCTTCACAGTGTTTGACTTGATCATTTTTTAACACGAAATACGGTTTATGGATTGACTAAGGGCAACGGAGGATAATCAGTTACATGGAAGCGGGAGAACTGTTAGAGACATAATAAACATTCAAATTTTATAAAAAAAAAGAGGCCGTAAACCACTTAACGGTATTTGTTTTTAATATAGATGCCACTAAATATTCAAGATAACAGATTAAAAGTATACAATATAAATTATTTTTTATTTTTTAAAAAAAGCATTCTGTTCACGTTTATCCAAAAGTGCCCACAGCGCCAGAGTCGCCAAAATAAAGATAGTAGAAACCCCCACATAAAAACCTTTTGATTAACCAACATTACACAATGCAACAAAAACTTAGAGCAGGACCTTTCAAAATACAGCAAACCAAAAGAAGTATTCTGCTGCCTTTAAAAGCTTTTACATATGTTAATACTGGAGCATCGACTGTTTATGCTCTATCACGGAAACAGTGTAGGCCCCTTAGCAACAGGCGTAGGTGCACCCGCAGCTTTACCTCTAGGCGGTTTGTCTTTAGCTCTTGGCGTGTGTTCATTAGCTGTAAGTGCTGCTAGCAAAAAATTAAAAACTAAACTCCAAAAGCACACAGCTATGGTTCAGCTAATAACAGCTAAACTACTTCGTTCAAACTGACAATAAATAAAGCGCTAGTTGACTCAAAACATCACAAATGAAGAATTTAGTCGTATTACAGGCCGATTTTGATGACTATAAAAGACAAAAGTTTGATCTTCAAAAAAAGCAGGGGCAAGTTTTTCTCAACAGCCAGACACCGAGCAGATAAAAAAGGAATGTTTAAAAAAAGTAAACGAGACATTAAACTCTGTTTTAAACAGCTCACATTAACAACATCAAAGGGCGTTTATACTTTAGTTTATGAGTCCAAGCACAAAAAGACCGTGATATTGATTCTGATTAATTTTTTTTTTAATTTAAATAAATATTTTCAGTTAGAAAAGACAACTTAAGATGGCTGAGATATATGAAGGACCAGATGAATTGTTTGAAGGATTGCTTAAGGAGAGCGTTTGTCAAGAGCTTTAAATGATATTAATTTAGAAGTCATTGATCCAACAAACGTACAGCAAGTGTTGTACATGCAATTTCTCAAGTTCCAGGTAAACTAACAATAGACCCCCCAGTTAAAGTAATGTTAGCTGTTTTAATCGATTATATAACAATAAATGAAGAAAATCTAGAAGTCTGGGTCTCGACTCAACAACAGGTTATTCTTTCTCATAATGACTTAAACGCCTCGTTGGGCAGACCAACTGCTTACACAGTTTGATGTGGCCGCTGAAGAAGCCAAAATGAGAGGCTCTGGTTGGTCAGAGGGCGAAGTCGTAGAGATCAGATTAAAACAGGCTAAATATGCCCCGATCGTAGCAAGTCTTACTTTCCAATGCCCCAGCATTAGTCGCAAAAAGAGCAGTTCTAAACATAAAGAATTCGGACAACAAATGTTTTATGTGTGTGTGTTCTTGCAAGGCTTCATTGCGTCCGCAAAAACGCAGAGAAAGTATCTAACTATGAACCTTACATCAATGATCTTAACTTTAGTAGAATATCCTTCCGTTTAGCGTGGATCACATTGATCATTTGAAGACAAAACAAACCAATAACTGTTTAATGTATACACATGGTCTGAGAAAAAAAATTTTGGTGCCTATTAGAGTGTCTAAAGACAGCCCACAATGGGTGATCCGGCCAAAAGTCATGTGGACTTACTCCTAATGTTTTCACCGACGGGGCTACCACATTACACATTGATACGAACAATGATAGATTATTACACATACTTCAAAACAGGTCATAAACAAGAATTCTGTAGAAAATGTTTAACAAGAATTCCATCCGTTCCAGCCGCGCTTGAACATAAAAACATTGTAAAAGTTCTGTAGACTGTAATACAGAACTAATTACGCCCCCCACCTGGATCTAAAGTTAGTTTTAAGAACTGAAACGGATGCAAAATTCTCCAAATACGTAGTTTACGCAACTTCGAATCACTCATTGTTCCTTATGAGGGACCAACCCCACAAAACTTCCGAAAACTGTCTTAATGAGTAATCATCAATCTTTTCATTTGCTTTCATCATTGTCAGTCGGATGCGCCCATTCAGACCAGAATTATATAGAGGCCCTAATGCTGCAGAATACTTCTTAAAACGCATGCAGCAATTGCGAAACGCCTGTTCTAATAATCTAAACTTATCTGAAATCATAATGACCCTGAAGATCAACAACAGTAAAATCAGCCACACACTTTTGGATTTGCGGTTTAGAACTAATGTCAACAGCGAGGAAGCCAATCCAACAGTAAGAGACCATGATCCCCTTAGGGGAAAGTTCAGAGGAGCACACACAGTAAATGCAATCTTCAACAAGGTTTGATCCTAAGACATGGAAGCTGCCCATCTTTTTCATAACTTGCGAGGTTACGACTCTCATCTTATAATGAAAGCAGTAGAACGACCCCTTTCAGGGTCATGCATTGCACAGTCATCAGAAAAGTACATTGTTTCACTTTAAATAACATGTCTTTTATGACTCTATGCAACACCTGAGATAATTAGAGTCACGGGCTATGTCCTTAAAGGCCTGCCCAATAAGGGAAGAATTTTTTGACCCAACTCTCGTTAGAAAAGGCTTTACCCTTATGAGTACATGAACAGTTGGAAAGGTTGATGAAGATACACTTCCACCTAAAGATCGTTCTTTTCTAGTCTTAGAGAAAGGGCATTAGTGATTCTGTTTACCAGCATGCTCAAGATGCGGGGCAGAAGTTAGACTGTAAAACGAGGGGAGACAATCATGATGCATACTTGATGGCTATACATGTTTGTTGCGACGTCTTAAAAATTTATAGAAGACCTGCATGAAACATTATAGCCGGGAACCCGCTCTGGATCCCGCGCATTACTTTTCTGCGCCTGGGATGAGTTGGACGCTTTCTTAAAAAAATACTGGAGTACAGATTGATTTATTGTCAATTTACCAATGATTCAGATGATTGAAAACGGATTGCGTGGAGGAATTAGTATGGCGTCGCATCATTACTGTAAAGAAAACCCAACAAATACCTAGATGATTATGATCCAAGTAAAAGGTCTAACTATCTCATGTATTTAGATGCAAACAATCTGTATGGTTGGGCTATGGCGCAATTTCTTCCACTAAGCAACTTTAAAATGTACACAGGCGGCGGTACGAAAATATTTAAAAGGCATTAAAGTGGCTGAACAGTTTGACGCCAGATCAACAGCGTGGATAAAATTCTAGAAGTTGACTTAGAATATCCTCAGAACTCCATGACCTACATAATGAAATATCCATTAGCAGCAGAAAGTCAACGATGGCAAAACAAAAGGGCCCCCTAAACTTGTGCCTAATCTTCGGGGCAAAAAAAAATTATGTCTGTCATTACAGACTTCTACAATTTTTTTTAAGAAAATGTTTTTAAGTTGACAGCAGTTCATCGTGTAATTGCTTTTGATCCAAGAACATTTCATAAACCATACATCCCTGAAGAACACTGATCTTAGAACTAAATCCACAGATGCTTCAAAAAAGACTTTTCAAGCTGAAAGAACAACACTTTTCGGAAAGACTATGGAAAATCCGCACAAGCGTAAAGATGTCAAATTGGTCACCAAAGAACGAAGCAATTAAGCTGACTTCAAAACCTAATTACAGGACTTCAGAAGATTTCATGATCAGCTTTTTGGCATAATGATGAAAAAAAAGAAAGTCAAATTAAACAAACCTGTTTTTAAATTGGGGTTTACTGTTTTAGAATTTTCAAAGCTTTGATGTTAGAATTTCTTTATGATACTTTAAACCCTCGTATCCCAGTCCAGAGTACTTTACACAAGATACAGACAGTTTTGTTAAGATACCCTACTGAAACATCTATAAAGACATGGAAATTTGAAGTAGCTAAAGGCATGCGGATGGTATGATACATCTGATTTCCCTAAAGATTCGCCTTTGCATTCAACCGTTAAAAAGAAAAGGGTTTTTGGAAAAATTAAGGATGAAATTTTCTGGAGGGGGATTAAGGAATTGTTGGTTTAAAGGGCGAAAATGTACAGTATTTCGAGCCAGAGAAAACCATTAAGAAAGCAAAGGGAATATCTCCGCAGTGTTGTGCAGTCAAACATATCGCATGACAACTACAAAGAAGCATTGTTCAATAAACATACTTTTCATCATGCCAACGTAAAACTACGATCTAATCTACATGAATCAGCACAACTGTTGTAACAAAGAAAATCATTAGATAGAACAAACACATAAACGAGTATTTGTTAATCCAGAGTTTTCATATGCAAAACGGGCATTGGAGAACGGCATAATTATATATCTTCTTCACTGAGGGTTTTATATTTTTCATCAACTTTTATTATAAGATCAATCATATCTTCATCTAATTCAGCCAAATTATTTTCATGTTTGCTTTATCTTCGAATTTTTTTTTTTATTTCAAGATATTCTTTTCCCCATATCTGATAATCAAAATTTGGTTTTTGGGCTGTAGGTGATCAGGATGTTTTAGCATGTATGGCGAATCCTTGCAAATGTTTCCCTGATAGTAGAACTCGTATCAAATGATTCCCGTATTATTTTCAAGTCTCTTCCTGTATCATTCTTGCTTCGTCCTGAGCTTCCATTTTAGACTCAAATATATTTATGTAAATTAAAAATTAATTAAGCAACTGGAGGTTTAAGACCAAAAATGTACAGTATTTCGGGCCAGGAGAAAACTTTTTCCTCAAGTTTCATTATAAGCTCAATCATATCATTATCCAATTCAGCCAAATTATTTTTAATGTTTGCTTGATGTGTTCGAATTTTTTTTATCATTTCAAGATATTCTTTTCCCCATATCTGATAATCAAAATTTGGGATTTTGGGTTGTAGGTGATCTGGATGGTTTAGCATGTGTTGATGAATCCTCATAAATATTTCCTTAATAGTAGAACTCGTATCATATGATTCCTGTATTAATTCCAAGGTCTCTTCCTTTATCATTCTTGTTTCCGTCTGTGCTTCCATTTTAGTCTCAAATATATTTTTGTAAATTAATTAAGCAACTGGAACTGTGTCTGGCGGGATTATCTGCAGTTCTTCCTTCACAAAAGATCTTTGGGGAGCTGGTTGTTTTGTTGTGTCAGTTTCTCGTAAATAATACACGGGCGGATTCATTTTTACAATTCTTTTATTTCATATGGATCAACACTCCAAACTGGATCTGTTGCCCTGATGCGAGTGTCCCCTTCTGCTTCCCCCGGTAAATAAAGGTACCTTACTTTCAATCCAAACGGTAATAGTTTGTCGGATGAACTGGCGTCTCCTTCAACAACATCTATTGTTTGTTTTTTGATTGCTTGTACTGGTTTTAGCCCTTTAAATTCTTCATTATTCATTGCGCGCAAAACTGAGGGCAGTCTTCTAACCCATTCTGTGTTGCGAGAATTGTCAATCAGCTCTCTGTGATACTGGTAGGAAAAAAGTCTTTCAGATAACTGTTTGTTAAAGTTTTCAACTAAAGCCTGTGATCTGTGAACTCCTGGGATTCCTCTTTTAATGGTAACTCTATGTTTTAACAATAATTGATTCACTCGGCCTTTAAATTCTTTTCCATCATTGACTTGAATCATGCGAGGATAAGTTAGCAGGCCTCGTTGGTATATCAGTTGTATAGCGACAGCAACAGCAGAAGCACTCTTTTGTGTTAATGGTTCTGCATCTTTGTATCTTGAAGCTATGTCAATGACTGTGAGTGCGTACTTAAATCTTTTTCGTCTAATCGTATCAGAGGGTAAATATAGAAGATCCATTTGATGGGTGTCGTTCGGTATTGTATTCACAAAGTGTGGTCTCTGTATTCGTCTAGGCGCAGGTAAATAAATTTGCCAAATCGCTTGTTTAGATAACCATTCCTTTGCTGTTTGTTCACTGACTCCCGCTGCTTGGCTTAGCTTTTTTATTGCCGTGATTCCCTTCCAATATCCTTTTGGCGAATAATAGATTTTGTTCATTTTTATTCAGCCAATATTATGTGCAACAAAATACACAACAGTCATGCCAAAGGCAATAAACGCGATTTCTTGCATCTTTTGTTTTTCTGATGGTTGATAAAAGTCACTGAATTTTGGTGGGGGCAATGTCTCGATTGGTTTGCCTGTTACAAGATAATATTCTTTTATTGCCTGATCAACGTCTTTAAATGTGTACGCTGCATGTCCCTGTTTTTTCAGTTTGTCGTTAATAAAATCTAACTGCTCAATTCTCTGCTTTTCATAGTTATCTTGTGCGGCTGCTAGTTGCTCCACAGCTTTGTTATGTCTTTTCTCTCTTCATTAGTTTGTAGTTTACTAAATGCGTAATTACTTCCGCTAAAAGCAAGCGCATTAACCACAGCCACCGCCTATCATCATTACGAATGAAGCCATTTTTATAAATGTATTTTTTAATTTTACATATTGATACTGTCAGGAATTATTCCTTGCTTAACTAGAAAATCTTTCATAGCAAACGAAGCTGCAATGATAGCAATTAGCTTTGCCGAATCCTCAAAGTCTAGTTTGCCAAGATCTGCTGGTTTAATTTTTAACAAGCTTTTACCAAGCATTGTGTATCCTATACTTAGGCCTCCAATAACAGCAGAATGGTAAACAAGATTGGTAACAGTCTTTTCGGCGCTCATTTTTAAAAACAAAATAATAATTATATTTTGTAATAAAACATGAACAGCGATGATATACTACAGCTACAGGGTAGCCTAAACCTTCCTGAACTTATGATTACAAATGACCAGGTTGATGAGCAAGCTATTATGCCCAAAAAGGAAAGACTGTATTCTTTGGCAGCATGCGGAAAAACAAAACAGTTCCTCGAAATGAATTCAGCATAGAATAGATTCAACAGATGTCACCGCAAGACATTGTAAAGTATCATAACAGGTATGAAGCGCAACTAGGATCAAGAATGGTAAAAAGTGTCGGAGAAACAGTTCTTAGTTTGTACACTAAACTAGTTAGTAGATTTGCACCTATTGATTCTGAAAAAGACTTTATGTATGATTTAACGCAGGATCCAGTTTTAACAAAGACATTAGAGTCTCTAGGATGATCTATATTACAGATTTGGAACATTATTGTCGCCGCTAATCTGGGATTAATTACTTTTAATCATATAGATTTATTTCCCTTCAAAATGACCGTGCCAGAAAATCAGCAGAGTCAGAAAACATTGATTCAGGTGGAGAAAGTGACAAGTAAAAGCTTCCTGAGCACGATGCAGCAGGAAAAAAATTAGCAGAGTGAACAAACAAACAAAATTAAAGTTACAAGCACAGAATGGAAAAGCATGGGATTAATTACTTTTAATCATATAGATTTTATTTCCCTTAAAAATGACTGAGCCAGAAAATCAGCAGAATCAGTGAGAAAGTTGATGAGTAAAAAGTCTCCTCATCCTGGACGTTTGCAGCAGGAAAAAAAATTAGCAGAGTGAACAAGCGAACAAAATTAATGTTGCAAGCTCATAATGAAAAAGTCCAGAGCCGCAGCCAGTTGTTCAATGCCAGCTATAAAAACACCAGAACAAGAACAAGTTGATTCAAGGCCTACAGCGCCAAAGCCTTCATGGAATATTGAACTTAAAACTGTTGTCATTTTGGCGCCCTTGCTGCTGCTGGGGCGGTTATTACGGTTATAAAATATATAAACGAAGACACCAAAAACCAAAGAAGTCCAAACAATCTCCGCCACTAAATACAGAAGCCGAACACAAAAGTATGCTAGCCCCACCAACAACAAAAGATCATTTTGATCCATTTCAGATGCAATAATATTTTAAGAACTTAATTTTAATTTTTTTTGTTTTTTTGATAAAAATAGATCATGGCGGATTATTATTTGTTTAAAATGATGGAGTCAATAAATAAAGACATGGAGTCTATAAAAGACATTTCCATAGACCAGAATTGTAATCAATGTGGTTGCTTACGATGTAAGAACTTCATTAAGATCTATGCTAACCGATCCCGCGCCAAGGACGCTGAGCAAGACATCCTCAACGATGACGCGTTTTTGAGGCGTGTGTGTACTATATTAGACATTTACTATTAAGACAAAAACATAGATGTATTGTTTTTTTCTGATAATTATAAGATAACTTGAATAAGAACTTGGCTGTACTTAAAGGATGACTTAATTACAGTCTTTAGGTGACTTGAGTAAGAACTTGAGTGACTTGATCAAGAACTTATTAAGAACTTGAGGTGACTTAATTAAGAATTTAATTAAGAACTTAATTAAGAACTTGGGGTGAGTTGATTAAAAACTTAATTAAGGACTTGGGGTAACTTGATCAAGAACTTAATTAAGGACTTGGGCTGTCTTGGGTGACTTGGGGTGACTTAGGGTAAAGGCGTCAAGTGTTTCAAAGTGGAAGGTTGCCAAAAAAGTGGAACTACTAGGACACACTCTGGGGCGACTTGATTAAGAACTTAATTAAGGACTTGGGTGACTTAGGGCAAAGGTGTCAAGTGTTTCAAAGCTCGGCTACAGCAGGAGGAGTGCGTGCATGTGTGGGCGTGAGAAGGGAGGAGTGTGGTGTGGTGTACACAGAGCTTTATTATTCGTTATGTGTAACACCACTTGGTGCAAGACGGCGCTTGCGTTTTTGTGATTCATTGGCTCTTTTGTCACAAGTTCAAAGCAGCCACCAGCGCATTTAACAAAAACCTGATTGAATAAAACAAGACAATTGTATAAAGTACACCCTGTGGCCCGCCTGAAGG
Organism: Conus ventricosus; assembly: GCA_018398815.1. NCBI lineage: Eukaryota > Metazoa > Mollusca > Gastropoda > Neogastropoda > Conidae > Conus > Conus ventricosus. The sequence continues at coordinate 8,932,463 of CM031622.1, forward strand.
CAGCCTAAAAGTTTGTAGCAGGGTGTTGGCGGAGCGTTGGTGGGGTAGAGGTGAAGCAAAACGGTGTAGTAGGACGTTGAAGCAAAACACAAACACGAAGCACAAACAATAACACAGCCGAAGCAGGGCGGGCGCAAATGTCATATGGCAGCAAACCGTACATGCATGATCGTTACTATATTTAAACACTTGTCTAACAGTACACACACACACAGTGTGATACTCTGTTGTTACGCACAAACAAGCACTGTATGTCTAAGACTGGATGTGGCGCCTGATGGAGAATATGCGCACCTGACCGACTTCTGTATTCGACTGATTGCAGGAATATTACAGAAAGCACACTCTTGAACCGTACTTCTCATAGAGATAAGAATCGATCCT
>CM031622.1:8939855-8970819 GCA_018398815.1 Conus ventricosus
TCTGCTGTTTCTGTCAGCTTCCTTCTATCCTTAGTTGCCGTCGAAAAACGAGCAAGTATTAACTGTCCTCTTGCTTTAATTGATGTCTAGTCCTTCTATCCTTTTGATCTCTTCTCATTTCCTTTAGGAGTTGCGTTCTTCTACCGACAACACTCTGCTCAAAATCCTCGATTCGAACTTGTACCTATGGGGATCGTTGTTGTTTTTATTTTTGGGTCCGGTTTCTTGGAAATAACTCCCAACATCTTTGCGTAGTTCAAACTCTCTGTTTTCCTTCAAGGCATCTCTTGTAACAACCTCTTCACCTGTCAATAGGTTCCTTTCTTCCCTGTCTCATCAAATTGATTCTGCGACTAGTGTGTGTTCGCGCGTGGCGCCTGCGCGCGTGCGTGCGTGCGTGCGTGTGTGCGTGTGTGTGTGTGTGTGTGTGTGTGTGTGTGTGTGTGTGTGTGTGTTGTGCGCCCACGCGTGCTGTTGCGTCCGTGTTGTGAGACAGTGTGTGAGGGATCGCGTGTGGTGAGTGAGGTGTGCGCGTGTGTGTGTGTGTGTGTGTGTGTGTGTGTGTGTGTGTGTGTGTGTGTGTGTGTGTGTGTGTATGTGAGAGAGAGAGAGAGAGAGAGGAGAGAGAGAGAGAGAGAGAGAGAGAGGAAGGGAGCGAGCGAGGAATGGAGGGAGGAGGGGGCGGAGGAGAAGAGAGAGAGAGAGAGAGAGAGAGAGAGAGAGAGAGAGAGAGAGAGAGAGAGAGAGAGAGAGAGAGAGAGATACACGCACACACACATACACAGACACAAACGCGCGCACACATACGTACACATGCACTCAAATCCCCGCCCACCACACAGAGAGAGAGAGAGAGAGAGAGGAGAGAGAGAGAGAGAGAGAGAGAGAGAGAGAGAGAGAGAGAGAGAGAGAGAGAGAGAGAGAGTTGACTATTTGACAGTGTCAGTCAAATACGCTTCTTTTGTATTTAGCCAAAGGAGGCAGTTATAAACATGTTTGTTAATGGCACACATTACAAAACACACACACACACACACACACACACACCACACACACACACACACACACACACACACACACACACATACTTGTTCATCTAACATTATGGAGTACTTTTTGCCGATGTCATGTGTAGTATCATTATGAGGTCTCCACAAGAGTTAAGTACCGGGGTCAATTTCTTTTACATCAATCAAAAACTCAGTTCTCTGTAATACTAAAGACGGCTTGAAAGCTAAGGATTGTATTTTTAACATTGATTATGACAACTCAATACCAGCATTGAGGAGTACATATGCTAATTTATGCATGATGAAAATTTGTCTGGACAGGAAGTACTCCACAAAAACTGTGAAGGTGGAGTGTGTACTGCCAGCTCTTTTCGTTAATTTTTGTTTGTTTGTTTGTTTTTCAATTTTGATCTAAATTCATGTTACGTGTTTTCAGAAATGACGACAGCTGTTCCAGCCTGTCTTTGCAGAAGAAACAATTTGATGGTGTGGTGTGTGTGTGGTGTGTGTGTGTGTGTGTGTGTGTGTGTGTGTGTGTGTGTGTGTGGTGCGCGCGCGTGTGTGTGTTTTCAATTTTGATCTAAATTCATGTTATGCGTTTTCAGAAATGACGACAGCCGTTCCAGGCTGTCATTGCAAAAGAAATAGTTTGAATTTTGTTCTTTGTGTTTTTGTTTGTTTATTTTCAATTTTTGATCTAAATCCATGTTATGTGTTTTCAGAAATGACGACAGTTGTTCCAGCCTGTCTTTGCAGAACAAACAGTTTGATTTTTTTTTTCTTTGAAAGCAAACATTTCAAGTCCAGCAGGTTGTTTTGTTCCTGTTTGTTTTTGCACTTTCATTAATGTCTTGTTGCTTCTTGCAGTTGAGGGCTCTTCAAATTCCAGAAAGTTTCCAAGGCAAAATAATATTCTTCAAGGGTTCCAGATGTCAATTGATGAAATGCGCCAGGTGGGAGCATGCATGTGCACAAGCTACAGGACCCTGCATCACCATGGTGTCCGTGGTTATGGCATCCATCCACTTGAGGTCAGCGTTCAACCCTCTGCCGAGTCATTCTTATCATAGGCAGTCTGGTGTCTGCCTGCCTTGCATCCGGCATGAAAGTGCAGGGATCTGGCTGGGTGTCAATATACTGTTACTGGATGAGACATGAAACCTGTGGGCCCTCATCTGACTAGTGTTGTGCACAATATCTCTGCAGCACTGTCCCAAGATGATCCTATATTGATTACCGAGCATGAACACTATGAAAATGAACAACTCTGCGAGAATCATGTCATTGACTGAAATAACTGAAATTACTTTCTTGTACTAAGTTACTGGTATATGAATTTCATCACTGTTGTGAAAATAAACGTCTTTTGAACAAAGGCGTGCTTATCTTGATTTCAAACAACTTGAACAAAGTGCATCAGATTGAAAGCAACTATCTCAATTCATAACTAATTAAAAAGGAACCCACAAACATTTGTTTAAAACAACACATAACAAAAATACCCCACCCACCTCCCTCGCTTGCAATGAAAAAAATCAAACACAGTGTAAAAAAAAAAAAAAAACGCACGCATACACACGCCCATACAAGTTATAAGTGTAAAATCAAAGCAAGAAGTCAAACACGTAAATGGATGGGTTTTTATGTATACTAACCCAACTATTACCAGGCGGTGGAATTTACAACACACCCCTCCCACACCCAGCCCCCCCCCCACACCCACACACCACCCTTCCCCCCTAAAGCGGAAGAAATTTTGACATTTTGATGGCAAAAAATGACCCCTCCTTCAATTAAAAAAAAAGATGATGCACTTATAATATTCAAGAAAAAAAAATCTCTAAAAACAAGATTTTCCACTGAAAATGAAAAATCAACCTCTGAAAATTGTGGAACTGAGGACAATACCCTAGCCTGTATTTCACATTAGTGTTTGGGTTTACTGTTAGGAAATTATTTTTTTAAGGAATGTTGTGTTTGTTATATTCCTTTAACTTTTTTCTGCGTGCCCGTTTTTCTTAATCCCTAATTAAATAAAAACAACTTTTTTTTCTTTCTTGCTCACTTGTACTTGCTTTGACTTCAGTAAATTACCACACTGAAAAATTAATTTTGGTTTTCAAATTGAAAATGAAAGCATCTCTATTGAAGTACTCTGAATTTTGCATTACAAAGAACGTTCATTTTTTTCAGCTGGTCTTTAACCAAGATGGGAAATGAAGGACTCACCAACAATAGCACATGTTGTTCACTGATTAAAACAGTAAGACAGCCTATTAGCTTTCCAACTCACGCAATGACACAGAGCCAAGAAATGAATCCGAGTCGCTGCCCTAACGAGACTTGTTTCCAGAAGCAGAGCAGAACTGGCTACGCTGATGTCAGTGGTCAATTCAACATGGGATCCAGTGCAAGTCTCAACTTCATGGGTGCACAAGGCTTGACCATGGGGCAAAACACCAAAAGACCCTTGGGAGGAGTAGGGACAAAAGTTTGGAGGTTGAATAGCCAGTGCAGGGAAAAACGTAAAACAGCAACAACGCAGAGAGAGAGAAAAAATCGGCTGGCAAAGCAGAAGGAAAGAGGGAAGCAGTTACAAGCTGAGGGAGGCCCAGAGTATGTTCCCGGAGGATTTTAAGTGATTGCCAGTGACAGCGGTATAAAGCACGCATTGCACCATACATAAATGAGAGAAATGCTAGACTTCTTCATTTCTTAATTTTCGTCGTTGGGAGTGGGATATTGACAAAAGTATTCAACAGAATGGCGTGAAATTTGACACACATATTGGTAACACCTTTGCCTACAAATGTACAGAAGAGAGATTATATCTAAAACAGTTTTTGAGTCATTCCTTTGCAATGATCCCTACATACATGTTTTTTTTAAAAACAGAAATATGTACTTTTTCCCTTCGTCCATAAAACTGATGTGCATTCATATTTGAATAATCCCTTCTGTAATGACAAAAGTATTCAACAGAATTACATGAAATTTGACACACATAGAGAATGTCTTTATGCGGGTTCACGACCACCCATGTGATTCTGCCCGAAAACCCCCTTTTTCACATACAAATCGCGTCCATCACATATCAGTTTTGACCAAAATTAACACCTGTTTCACAAAAAAATTAACACCTCAAAACCTCTAAATATTGACAAAATCAGTACATTGAAAACGGGGGTTTCCATGCAGAATAACATGGGCGATCGTGAAAAACATATTTACCTTCTCTCCCAGACACATAAAATGAACTAAAAATGTATATGGCTTAACAGTTTACTACAAACTGGCCCTGCTCCTGTCGTTATGCGACACCGCAAATCGATAAATTGCAGTTACTGCCCCGTCCTGTGTTGGGTGGCCAACCCTGTCAACACAGCTAGGGTGTCAGCAACACCACTGCAATGCGACAAATTAGTATTCATCACGCGATGCACGCCGACCAATTGGAAGGAGGTATGACGTCATTTTTGGTTGACGGGATCGTAAGCCCCCGCCAGTTGGTCATTTCTGACTGGAGCGCCAGCGGAGCGGGTTGTGTTGTGTGCAGCGCGTGCATTTTCTGTGATAGAATTGATTTTACCAGAAATATTTATGTCTCAAGACAGCATTTCTTCAGAATTAGAGAGAGAACTTCTGGAATCGCAAGTTGCTCATCAAAATTATTAGATTTTTCAACACAGCCATCAACTTTAATTTTACCTGATATGGATCAAGCTTCTACTTCTAAACAAGCTCAAAATCTTCCGCTACCACCACCAACACCAACGGAATTGTGGACTGAAGAAGAAATGTGTATTTTGCGGGAGAATCAATATTACTTTCAAAAAATGATAGAAATAATCGAAAAGCAAAACCAAAAGGGCCACAGAAATTGCCAAAGAAGCCTAAAACAACACTTCAACATCTGTTTAAAGAAAAGGAAGGCAAAAAGACAAGCAGGAAAGAGTTAACACAAGGTGAGCTGCATACCTATCTTATGTCAAGTCAGGCTGACGTTCAATCAGCTATTTGAGAGAAACATTTTCTGAAGATCTTTTTTCAACCACAACAGATGAAAATGTAGTTGTGGACAGGCTGCAAAAGGGGGTGAGAAATCTGAAGAAGCAGGATGCTCAAACAATCATGATTTATGTTCAGTTTGGGAATTTCTTGAATCTTTGCAAAAACTGGCATGAAGAGGCAAAAAAAGCTGGAATGATAACAGAAACTTGGGGTCAGTGGCTTAAAGAGAAATGTGGATATTCTGATGATCATGCTCGCAAATTGCGTGCTGTTTCAAAAGTGCTTTTTGGGTATCCTCAGTTTTACACTGTTGGCCTCCCCTTCAGCTTTATTTTCAGCAAGTTAAAACAAATTCAAACCATGCTGCAAGCCCTGGATTTGGAGACTATTGGAAAAAACCTCTCAGTCTACCTCCGACAACTACCCTCCAAGCCTCTCAGTGAACGCCACAAACGCATGACATGGGCTAGCGGTTTTGCAAAACCGCCAAGCTATTGATTGTGTGTGTAGTTTTCCCTTCGCTGCGCCCGCGCCCTGCTTCACTTACAAAGGCTGCCTTTCAGGTGGTCGCCAATAGAACTGAAACAGATCCTGTGATTATTGATTCAGGATTCTGCTAAGTGCTTTTGGGAGGCTGTCTCGAATTTACGTCGTTAAGTGCGAACCACAAAAAGCCCTCTTCAAATTTCCCTACAAGCACCTCCCATCTATTGTGTGTGTTTGTTTGTTTGTTGTTTGTTTGTGTGTGTGTGCGCGTTCGTGCGTGCGTGTGTGTGTGAGAGAGAGGGAGGTGGAGACAGACAGACAGACAAAGAAGTAAACAGACAGACAGACAGAGATGTGGGAGCGAATGAGGGGGAGAGAGAGATGTGGGAGTGAATGAGGGAGAGAGAAACTAACTAATTTTTTTAATTTATGATTTTATTTGGGGTTAAAAATGAAGACCGAACTTGCTACAGAGCTTATTAATATACTTTATGAGTTGGATTGGGAGAGGGGAGGCGATAAAGATCAGTTAAAGAACAGGTTTGAAGAATTAATTACTGATCTTTTTAATCGCATAGACATGCGAGAAAGCGTTAAGCGGGCTATAAGTAAAATACCAGATTCTTGGCCCCAACCAATTATAAAATTATTTGCCATTTTAGTTGATTATATAGCTTCTGAAGATGCTAATCTAACTGTTTCTACTGGCCCCGAAGGAGTAACTATTTGCTTTAATGAAGATCAATTTTTACGACTAACAACAACAAATGCTCACTGAAGAGGAGCGGCTTACTTACTTAATTTTGTATTTATGATTTTAATCTGGGTTTAAAAAATGAACCCCCACGTAGTTATAACGCTTACAGAAATATTTGATGATTTTGGGTGGGCGATTAGTGCAGGAGTTGATAAAGAAGAGTTAAAGACCGTGTTTGATGAATTTATAACAGAACTTTTTGAAAGTTTAACTATACGAGAAAGCGTAATGGAGGCCATTAGTAAAATCTCAGAGTCTTGTCCTAAACCAATTATAAAGCTTTTTGCTATTTTACTTGATAATATTGCCCCTGAAGATGCTGACCTGCATGTGTCTGATGATCTTGAAGGAGTAACTGTACCTTTAAACCTGAACAGTTTTTACAATTAGAAAAGGTGAACTATGAATAACAGCTGAATTTACAATTATTTTTTATTTATTTAGATTTAAAATGGCTGCCGAACTTAGCGGATCTGATTTAAAGAATTGTAATGAACTATTTAACGAGACAATGAAAGCGTTAAACATTGATTTTAGTGAATCTGGGTTTGAGAATGATGTAAACAATATAATAAAAGATCATAGTGAACTATTTAAAGAAGCAACCAAAGTGATGAACATTGACTGTAGTGATTCAGAAAAAGCTAAAATATTGGTGGACGTTATTGTAAGGTTAACGTGTCTTGAAGTGTTGCAACGCTTGGGCGAAGAATAAAAGCTTGTTTTATTTACTTTTATATACATTTATTTTTTTAATCTACGTAAATATTGTGGCTTTAAAAATGACGACCACAAGTAAATTCGAGGACGGAAAGCTATATACGATGGAAGAAATATTTGATATTGAAAAAAAACAATTAAGCAATATGTTTAGTGAAGTAGACATGAATATTATTAACCCTACAAGTGTTCATGAAAGTGTAGCACATGCTATCTCTAAAATCCCAGAGTCTCTTCAACGCGAACCGCCAGTAAAGTGCTGTTAACCGTTCTGATTGATTATATAACGCCTGATGATAGTAATATGGAAGTCTGGGTTTCAACTAAACAGAAAGAAGTAATCAGCTATCACGACTTTAACTCTAACTGGGCTGACTACATGCTTACACAGTTTAACCATGCAAGTGAGAGGCAAAGTTAAGGGGTTCTGGGTGGTCTGAAGGAACAGTCCTTGAAATCAAATTAAGACAAACAAAGTTCTATCCTATAGTGGCAATTCTTACCTTCCTCTTCCAAAAGAGTTAGAGTTAAAACGAGCAGTCTTAAACATACATAATTCTGACAGCATGTGTTTTATGTGGTGTGTTTTAGCGCATTTACATCCTGTCAAAAATCATGCTAACAGAGTTTCCAATTATGAACAATATAAGCAAGAACTGAACTTTGATAACATAAACTTTCCAGTAAGCATAGAAAGCATATCTCAGTTTGAAGAGCAAAACAAACCAATCACTGTAAACGTATACACATGGTCTGTAGAAGCTGATATAGTACCTCTAAGGTTTTCTCCCAACGCACCTACTTTAGGCGAACCGCTCAACAAACATGTAGACTTAATCCTGTTTACAGACGGCCCTAAGAGTCATTATGTATTAATCAGAACAATAAGCAGACTGTTAGAATATACATCAAAACATAAATCTAAACAGGAGCTTTGTAGAAGGTGTTTAGTTAGAATCCCAACTATAGAAGCAGCCGCCAGTCATAAAACTCATTGTAAAGTTTTGTAGACTGTGAAACCAAACTCCTTACACCTAAACCTGGGTCTAAAGTTAGTTTTAAGAATTTACACAAAATGCAGATGAGTCCGTACGTGGTTTATGCTGACTTTGAATCGCTCTTGCCACAGTACTATGGCCCACAACAGCAAGAACAAAAAACAACCTTATTAACTCACCATCAGATCTGTTCTTATGCGTTTATTGTTGTTAGGTCAGACGGTCAACACACGACACCTGAGATTTACAGAGGCCCCAATGCGGCTAGTAGATTTTTAGATCAGATGAAACAACTTCGCAATCACTACTCCAACCAACTGAACCTTTTAGACATTGTTATGACTCCTGAAGACCAAGAATGTTATGACTCATCTACGCACTGTTGGATATGCAATAAAGAATTATTAGGCAACGCAGTAAGAGACCACGATCACATTACTGGAAAGTTCAGAGGGGCTGCACACAACAATTGTAATCTTCAACTTAAGGTTGACCCTAAGACATGGAAACTGCCTATCTTCTTTCATAACCTAAGAGGCTACGATTCTCATTTTATCATGCAAGCAGTGACTTCTGAATATAAGAGGGTTACCTGCATTGCACAGTCTTCAGAAAAGTACATGACTTTTACTCTTGACTCTTTATCCTTTTATGACTCAGCCCAACATCTGATGGCTAGTTTAGATAAGTTAGCAGGATCTCTACAAGACTTTCCAATCACTAAACAATACTTTGATCCATCTTTGGTGCGTAAAGGAGTCTATCCTTATGAATACATGAACTCGTGGGATAGGTTTGACGAAGACTTACTTCCTCTAAAGGCGCTTTCTTTTCTAGTCTTAGAGGCAAAGACATAACTGATGCTGACTATGAATATGCACAGAAAGCCTGGACAGAATTACACTGTGAAACAATGGGTGACTATCATGATCAATATTTATTGGCTGACGTGTGTTTATTAGCAGACGTCTTTCAGAAATTACAGATCTACATGCATGAAACATTACAACTTAGACTCATCACATTACATCTCTGCCCCAGGGTTATCTTGGGATGCATTCTTAAAGTCTACAAACATCCAGATTGACTTAATTTCTGATCTACCCACACTTCAGATGATTGAAGACGGACTGAGGGGAGGTATTAGCACGGCCTCACATCCTTACTGCAAAGCCAACAACAAGTATTTAGACGATTATGATCCCACTAAACCATCCAACTATCTAATGTACTTAGACGCCAACAATCTGTATGGATGGGCCATGAGTCAACCGCTTCCACTGAGAGACTTTACAATGATAAAAGGACCTCATAATGTTAATACTGTGTTAGGCATGTTGTCACAGCTTACGCCTGATAATCCAATAGGACTAATCTTGGAAGTAGATTTAGATTACCCTAAAGAATTACACGATCTCCACAACGATTACCCCTAGCCGCAGAAAGATTAAAGATGAGCCCCATCGAACCGCCTAAACTTGTGCCTAATCTTAGACACAAAACTAAATATGTGTGTCATTACAGACTGTTACAGTTTTACCTAAGACACGGGTTGAAACTGACAGCTGTTCATAGAATCATTGCTTTTGACCAAGAGCCTTTTATGAGGCCATACATAAAGAAGAACACCGATCTTAGAACCCAAGCCACTGATGCTTCAGAAAAAGACTTCTTTAAACTAATGAACAACAGCTGTTTTGGCAAAACTATGGAGAACGTACACAACCGCAAAGATGTTAAATTAGTTACAAAAGAAAACCAAGCAATTAAGTTTGCCTCTAAACCCAACTATCAAGACTTTAGAAGATTTAACGACAGCCTGGTTGGCATTATGATGAAGAAAAAGGATGTTAAGTTGGACAAGCCGGTGTTTTATTGGCTTTACTGTATTAGAGTTGTCAAAATTGTTAATGCTAGAATTTCTGTATGACTACTTTAAACCGCGGTACCCAGAAGCAAGAGTACTTTACACAGACACCGATAGTTTTATTCTAGACGTCCCAACTGAAGACTTCTATAAGGATTTAGAAACAGAAGTAGCTAAAGGAACTGATGGGTGGTACGACACATGTGACTATCCAAAAGACAGCCCTTTACATTCAACTGCAAACAAGAAAGTGATTGGAAAGATGAAGGATGAACTTAATGGGACAGTTATCAAAGAATATGTTGGTTTGCGGCCAAAGATGTACAGCGTTGCCAGCCAGACTTCTGTAATGAAGAAGGCTAAAGGCATAAGTAAAGAAGTTGTCAAAAAAATATAACTCACGATAACTACAAGCAAGCTCTCTTTGAAAACAAAGTATTTCATCACACAAATGTTAATCTGCGCTCTACTCTTCATCAAGTAAACACAACTGCTGTTAACAAAAAATCACTTGTCTCTAACAATAACAAGAGAATTTACGTCAGTTCTGAGCTTTCATAATATCAAGGGTGACTGCTAGAAGTCAGTAACTCGATTTTTTTCGATTTTGAGATTTTATAGTCTTCTGATAGATTTGGACTCTCTCTTTCCGATGGCGATGTCAGATTTTCGTTTCTAGTAAAATTGATTGAGTTATTAATTAAACTAAATCAATTATCTTTTATCCTGGTTCTTTTGATAGCAAAAAGTACTTAAGTAAAGTTCCAGACTTATAGCTCGCTTTGTTCTACAGGGCACCACACAAGTGTGGGAGCTAAATGTACGTATCTTGCTATCATGACTTATAGCAGTGACAGCAAAGCACTCATTTGCCTGGCAGAGTAATGCTAGAACTCGGATTCTCAACTTACTGAGTTATAGCAAACAAGTTTTCTTTTAGAATCATCTCTTCCCACTGGCCAAACATAGCAGGTGCAAGATACCGACTTGTAGCAGGTAGCGTCGGGGGTCTGCTAGTGTAAACTTGGTGTTGAGATATGTGCATCTGGCACCTGTCCGGTTGGTACTATCAATTAAACACATCGGGCAGTAGGTAACATTTCCAGCGTGGGAATGGCTCCTTAATAATTTATTTCATTCCGGCCGTAGGACGGCTGCAGCCGTTCCTTCCCTTTCGACGGAAGAGGAAAGCTGCTCAGCTACTGTTGCAGACGGCAGATTTTGGTGTTTTTTGCCTACATTAGATTTAATTTTACGAATGCTTCCAGGAGTCTAGCATGCATAATTTTGATATTGATGGAAAAGAAGAACTCCTTATCGAAGTTGCTAGATAAGGTTTATACGATTATCTGTCTTTGTTAGTTCGTGATTTTCCTGTGAACTTACTATATGCAACATGCACACACACAGAGAAAAACAAACTTTTTCCTCTTTTTTCTTACTTATCGTTTTGACATAAAAACGGACAAAAACAAATGGAAACATGCAGAGATTACTCACCATTTATTGTGGAATAGGGTGCATCCAAGTTGCTTGATATTTTACAGGATATTCACAGGATATGTACACAAAATGTATGCAGCCTCACTCCACCTTATGTCACACAGTGCACCGTTTCAGCAGGGCTGTCCCTCACCATGATTTTACACACACAAGTGTGTGTGTGTGTGTGTGTGTGTGTGTGTGTGTTGTGTGTGTGTGGTGTGTGTGTGTGGTGTGTGTGTGTGTGTGTGTGTGTGTGTGGTGTGGTGTGTGTGTAGTGTGTGTGGTGTGTGGTGTGGTGTGTGTGTGTGTGGGTGTGTGTTGTGTGTGTGTGTGGTGTGTGTGTGTGTGTGTGCGCGCACGCACGTGTGTGTGTGTGTGTGTTGTGTGTGTGTGTGTGTGTGTGTGTGTGTGTGCCGCACGGTGTGTGTGTGTGTGTGTGTGTGTGTGTGTGTGTGTGTGTGTGTGTTGGTGTTGTGTGTGTGCCGCGCACGTGTGTGTGTGTGTGTGTGTGTGTGTGTGTGTGTGTGTGTGTGTGTGTGTGTGGTGTGGTGTGTGGTAGTGTGTGTGTTGGCGGCGAGTGTGTGTGGTGTGTGTGTGGTGTGTGTGTGTGTGTGTGTGTGTGTGTGGTCGACGCACTGTGTGTGTGTGTGTGTTGGTGTGTGTGTGATGTGTGTGTGTGTGTGATGTGTGTGTGTTGTCAGAACCACTTTGCTGGATAATTCGTTGCCTCCGCAAGCGAAAATGCTTTCGATGTGCTGTCGATATCTTGAAAAGAAATGACAGCTTCCCTTTCCAAACACCCTCTCCAAACCCCTTCCTCTCCCACACCTCAAACCTCTCCCTCTGCCACCCTACGTCGTGGGAAACCTCCAAAACAAACCCACCGAAGCTATCAGAAACTATACACCAGCCAATTATCTTTTCCCCATGATTCCTGAGTTTTCACCAGCAATTAACTATCCTTTCTGCTAATCTAAACAACTTGAACGGGATCAGGGGTTAACTACACGTCCTGACATGACCAGGCCCCGTTAGCTGGGCTTGGGGATCAGCTTATCACGTCTGTTTACACTTGCTTATCAGCGTGCTGACAGGGGTCACCATCATTACCGCATCAAAAATATGTCCGCGTTCGTGAACGGAATAAGATCGCCTAGCGACCCTCAACACTACGATGCCTGCATGTTCATCCGCAGCCACAGAGCAGTCCAGCTATGACTCAAGCGGTGTTGACACAGAATGACACCTTCCCTGGACACTTCAGCAAGCCATACATCTCCAGGGTCTTATCTCTCAGCAGCATTCCACAAGAAAGCAGGGCCTCTACAAAATCCCCACCAAAAAGAAATCTGTCAAGGAAACGTTCTGCCAACCCACAAACGTGGAAAAAGAACGTTAGAAAGGCTCTGAAGCTGCAAGTAAAGACAATGTAGCCTCAGTCAGGAAAAACCATTCAGCAAAAGGAAATACGCTCTGCTGACTGCACCAAATGCAGGTTTGATTGTAAAAAATTGAAAATGATGATCGCCAGGCAATTTTCGACATTTTCTATGCCTTGCCATCTATGACAGACAAAGCAGTTTGTATGCTCAAATATCACTGAACAAGAGAGCAAGACCATCATCGCAAGGACAAGTGTCCATTACCAAGAAACGCATCGTTGCCAGATCCTATCACTTCACCAACCCAAAGGCAGCAGGGTCAGGGTTGTGCAAGAAGTTTTTTCTTGCGACCCTGGATGTTGGAGAGGGCTATGTCAACCATGCCATGGCCAACAGCGACATGGGCACCTTTACAGGAGTTGACTGGACGGGAAAAACACCCAGCTCACAACAGGACACAGACAGCTGCGGTGGAAGACGTACGAGAGCACATCCGATCTTCCCTGTGTTGAGAGTCACTAACACAAGAAAGGACACCAAGAACAGTACCTTGACCCTGCTCTCACCGTCACCAAGATGTACCATCTGTACAAGGAGAAATGCCAGGCTGGGGAAACACTCCAGTGACTTGTCGTAAATACAGAGATGTATCAATTCGGATTTCAACTATCCTTCCACAAACCAAAGAAAGATCAGTGCCTAGTGTGTGATGAACTATGCGGCAAAACTCAAAGAAGGCGTAACAGGAGATGAGGAAAAGGAATACCAGAGGCACACCCATGATGAAACTAAGAGCAAGAGAGGAGAAGGCAAAAGACAAGGAGCTGGCCAAACAAGATTCGTCAATCCATGTTGTTACTCTTGACCTCAGGCTGTTCTACCAACCCCATGCGCCTTGTTAGTCAATTGTACTACAAGCGCAAGCTACTCTGTGTACAATTTCACGTTGTATTCTCAGGCAGATGGAAAGGCAACCTGCTATGTTTGGGATGAGGACAAATGGAAAGAGGGGCTCAGTGGAATTGCCTCTGCCTTCTTCTCACTTCCAGCACTTCCAGTGACAGTGAAAAAGGTTGTGCTCTATTCAGACTGCTGTGGAGGACAAATCGCAATCAGTACTTAGCAGTAGCCATCTGTACGCCTCGAGCAAGTTCACAATATCACTTCAGTCACCACAAGTACCTGGAGACGGCCATACGCAGATGGCAATGTGATTCTAGCACATCAGCAATTGCATTCGCACAAAAGCAAGCCCTGTTTAACTCCCAGTGGCTGGGACATTATTTTCGCATGGCGAGGCGGCACAACCCCCTAACACTGTCGTCCCCATTCGGATCAGTCAGATCCTTGACTTCAAGCACTGGCATCAACAGGTCATCCGCAACACCAAGTGGACAGGCACAACAAGCGAGTGAGCTGGTGAAGATGAAGGTGATCCACTTCAGCAAAGGCAAGACACCATGTACTTCAAGTACGACTTTGATGACAGTGATTACCACCAGCTGTGTCTCTCAACACCCTCAGCAAGGAGAGAGGCAGCCAATCTCTGGGAGATCATCAAAGCCTCGTTACCAGGGCAAGCTGCCCATTCAGAGGCCAAGAAGCGAGACTGCTTTCCCGTGGTCGCTCAGGTGTGATCCAGAGGTAGCACCACCCATCTACAACAACTGCCGACCTTGGCCAACCAGTGGACCGTCTGGAGGAGCTGATGTGAACGACTGTGACAGTGGGGAGGAGACAGACTAGAATTTGCTGCAAATCTGTTTGGGGAGGGTGGGATGGGAGGGGTGTGTGTGTTAGCAGTCGTTACTGTTAACGCAGAGAACAATGATTATCACAAACAGTGTGCTGTGCTAGAACTCATTTTAGAGAAACAATGTTATCACAAACAGTGTGTTGTGCTAGAAATGATTTAGATTATTCATGAAAGGAAAGCTTGAAACTGTACATGTTCTGAATTGTGGAGATGGCAATTTGTGAGATCGGAGTGGCATGTGATTTCACTGTTGGAATAACTATAATCTGGATGGCAGTCTTCCCAACAAAATATTCTTTCGTAGCGGCGAAAAGAACAGAGAAGAACAGTTGGTAATGACAGTTTTTATCTCTTTTAGTTATATTGTACATATTTTTATTTGCAATGTTTGATTGATCAATGTTTTCTCAATGGGAAAGGCACACTTACTTTGTTTTCCATCGTCTGCTGTCTATCAAGTTGAAGGAATATTTTTAACTAAAAAGACTTAAGTGCAATGCATAGTTTTATCTCTAGAAACACACTCCCTTTATCTCAGAAGGAAGTTTAATAAAACTTCTTAATTCGAGTTGAGGATTTTTGTCAGTATGTTGAATAGTGACCCATGCCATAAGAGAACTGCTAGGGTAATTATTTTGGATAAAGACTGATAGCTCCCAGGATTGGCCAGCAATAGGGGGGAATGTGCGTGCTAGAATTCAGCAATCCAAGTTGAGTACTTCTAGCAGCCACAGTGCAACCGCCCTATCACTTACGGGTGGGCTACATCTCAGTAACAGTTGTTACTAACTTCTAGCAGTACAACATGGACAGAACAGTGGGTCAAAATGCTGCTAAATTGCTTATTTCACAGACCTGCTACCTCATGTTGTGCTCTCAGTAATAACCACAGAGATTTTCAGTAATTTTGCATTTCCTTCAGTATTCCACGGACGCGTAATACACGCGTTTTTGAACAAATAATGGTACAAAACTCAACTACATTTTTAACATTGAACAATAATTGTACAAAACTCCAATACATTTTTAACATTTTAACAAAAAATATAAACAGTAAAAAAGGAACAAAAACAACAAAGCGAATTAAATACTGGATATGGCAGATGACGGACCAGGACAGGAGTTTCAGGTCAATTCAAAGGTGATATACTGACAGTTGTAACTTACACAGCAGTCACCACAGATGACACACTGATGAAGAACCTAATGTACAACCCCCCCCCCCCCACAAAAAAAAAAAAAAAAAAATATGTGTGTGTGTGTGTGTCCCTGAGCTGTGCTGACAAGATAGTGGCGAAAATGAAAAGGACCTTTTCATTTTCGCCACTATCTTGTCAGCACAGCTCAGGGACAAGTTGTTTTCGCAGATCAGCTCACACAACAGTCTTTCTGCGTTGGTGATCTTCCGTGTGTGGGTCTGACGGCTGCTCTCGCTGGATTTCGTAAACAACGATGTGATCTTCTGACTGGAGGCACTCGCAGCTGTCTCTTTGTGCATTTTCCCCGAGATATGGCGCTTGCAGTCATTTGCTCCCCCATGTCCGATGGAGAAGTCTGAATTGCACACCGAGCAGAAATGAGTATACAAATCCAGGTCCATGACAAGGCCAAGTCCGCGTGTATTTACTTCGGAACACTTGCTTCTTCGCCTTCTTCCGTTGTGGCACAGTGGTTTTCGAACCCTCGTCATCGGTTTCATGCAAACGTTTAGAAGATTTCTCCGCCATTTTCACAATCGCCGGCAAAAAATCGGTTGAAA
The DNA here is from genome assembly GCA_018398815.1 of Conus ventricosus. Lineage (NCBI taxonomy): Eukaryota > Metazoa > Mollusca > Gastropoda > Neogastropoda > Conidae > Conus > Conus ventricosus. The sequence continues at coordinate 8,956,087 of CM031622.1, forward strand.
CTTTGTCTTACAATGGCTGAACAAAAGCTTCGAATGGCGCGCACAGATGTGATGGCGTGTCGTGTTGGCCCACAGCACCACATTGACCAATCGCAAGTTCCGAACTATCTGTGGTTTCGGCTTGAGTCAAGGAAGTTACTCTGCGGTCTCGGAAAGGTCTAGCAGTCGACAATTTTTCGAGTCTGAAATTTGCGTAGTTTTTCAATTTTCTTTTCCGTAATTTCGCACGGAAAATCGTACCTCCGTAATGGGGGGTTAATTTCCGTAAAATTACGGACGATTACGGAAGGGTAGGCAGGTCTGATTTCAGTTGGTACTACACATTACATAAAAAATGAATGTAGGCATTGTTTTATCCTTTACATATTTACATCACCTTTACACCATATGTTTACGTTGAACATAGTGAATTTGCAAAGCATTCCGCTCATAAGAAACATAAATATAGCTGCTTAAACTTTCTCTTTGTGTTTTCTTCAAAAGTGCAAAATTCAAGTTACGAAGTTCTAGCAGTCAGCCCTCGATATGCTGTAGGACATTGGAGAACTTTAAAAGATTAACTCGACTAACTACTTCCAGCACTATTAACGCCCGCGGGACTGGGCCCTTACTACTTTTCTAATACGATCTTCTACTTCCAGCTCTATCAATAAATCAGAACAAACAACTGGCTTTCCGTCTTGGTTAGTTATTTTTACATCCAATGAGTTTATATCTAAGCCAATTAATTCTTTAAATTGGCTGTCTCCGTCAAACGTATATAACTGATAATCGCAAAACCCCGCCCTAGTTGGTAGCAAAACCTTTAGAACTGTAGATGGAGAGCCGGCAAACAAATTAGCACATGTTTTTAACTGCTGTAAATGAATATACAAAATTGGGTTCACGAGAAAATCAGACGGTCTATTACCTTTAAACTCATACATGCCCCATTCTACAAGGCCGTGTGTGCTGAAGCTATGTGTTTCGCCACTATTATAAAAGCCCAAAATTCGAGCGAGGCTTCTAGGGAAAACGTAACTCCCTTTTTTCTTTAAGTTCTGGAAAATCATAGTAATTATAAGATTTGCTTCATTAATTTTTAACATAATGTTAAAATTTCTAAATACTTCCCTTAAAGAACAAAAGTTGTAGTAGCCATCAGGTATTTTTTAATTGTTTTAATAGAGTGCCTTGCTCGTTATTAACATTAATCCAGTTATTTTGAGCCTTTTCAGATATGTTAGCCCACATAACTTTAACCCAATTTCTCTAAGGGCAACCCTATAATTACGCGCCTATTGTCAATTGGGTACGTTAAGGGCACACGTTTGTTTTGTTGGTTTATATAGATGCGCATCTTTTTTATAACTATTTAAAAAACTAATTTAAAAAATGGAACCTTTTAAATATAACGAAAGTGCTACTTACAATGTAGGAGCGTTTTATAACCCCAAATCTTTGGACTTTAGCGATCTAACCATTGCAGTAGATGAATCATACGGCTTCCAAGTTAGACTTGTAAACCGCTAACTAGATATTTAAATCCACCAATAAAGAATGATAGAGTGCCATCAGCATGGTCATCCCACCCTATGGCTTTTTTCCAGAATCAGTTAAATTTTGCCATTTACTGCGTAACTACTGGCTGTGGGGTTTCATATGCAAAACCATTTAAACCACCCCAATCTTTTAGTAAGGGCAGTATATAACTTTCATGTTTATTACCAGTACAGGCGAAATACTAACTGAACTAAAAGTGCCCCTCCCTAACGACAACGCGTTTTATCCATTTAACAGCCCAATGGACAATAATGCATATGAAAGATTTTGCAACGAATTTAACATTAAACCTTCAACTGATTTTAGACAAAAGTTAGACCGCAATCATGGGTTAGGCGCATTGTATTTGTGGGGTGTAAAAAGAGAATATACTTATGACTACTGGCCCGGCCACACCTCTTTTCACCCAAAAACACAAGTTCGATTGGGGTCCATAGAACAAAAACACCCTAATGCCTGGACAACATTTATCTTAGATAAAAGTAAAGGCCTAACAATGCCAGGAGTGCAAAGACTTAATGACACCATACGGACATATGTTTGGTGTCTATTAGGAGCACAAGCACAAACCAAGTCTAGCATACTAGATCAGTCTACAGGGTTTGATGCTAGAAACAATTTCTAGCTAATTTAGAAGATGCTATTAACTCTGCTGTTGATTTGCCTGCCAGCATACAAAGGTATCAAGACGTTCTTGCACACGCTAGGTCAAAGGTTGACTTTGTTGTGGCCATGGATTATACATGCTACCCTCTGACCTTAGACTGCAGATTGGTATGATACAGAATTATAACAATGAAATCCTCATAGCTGGAGACGACCAAAACTTAGGACACAATCAAGGCTTAAACACAAGACCCGCTCCATCCATTTTAAAGAAAGTACCTAGCCCTGAAGAAAGCGATCCAGTTATAAGCGCCCCACAGCTAGAAAGCAGCCCACAGCCAGAAAGCTCCCCACAGCCAGAAAGCACTCCGCCTGTTAATCTGCCTTACACTGACAGTCACACTAGCGAAAAGACAGCCCTTGTTGTGTTTTTAACTTTTACTGGATTAGCCGTACTTTATTTCACTAAAAATTAATCCAGCAGCTAGCGCTCCTAACGTCCACAGATGGTCGGCCATATAACCAGCAACTTTGCCTATAGTAGACAAAACCCAACTAACAACGCTGCCTATATGCCAGGCAGAGCATCAAGCGCTTTGGCGGCTAACTTCTTTAATAAGTTTGCTAGATGATGCAATTGTTTTCTAATCCAACTTTTATCAGGCTGAGGCGTTGGAGGAGCTACTGGTCCTGTTGATGCACTACCTGTTAAAGCATAAACGAGTGTAGAGATAGCAAACCCAACAGCTGTTAATATGCTAACTATTGTAATCCCTTGTTCCTGAACAGAGTCCTTATTCTTTCTGCTAGCGTAGTATTTTCATAAAGTATTCTGTTTATAGTTTCTCTTACTCTGCTTGTTTGTGATGCTAGCTGGGCTCTGTTAGTAGACAGCACTTCTAACCTAGCTGACCTTTGTAGCATTAAATCCTGTATTTTCTGCTGTATTCTAGCCTTTTCTTCTTGCCCTAAATTGTTATCATCTGCATCAGCCAGTTTATTTTTTTCTTCTTCAATTTCTCTATCCAGCTCACCAAGTTTTGCCAAATTGTTTGTTAGTTCGCCCCTCATTGTTCGTAAAGCCTCATTAAGCCCAGGATTTCACGCATAGGCAATGGAGAATCGTCAATTGTTTTTAACTGCGTCTCCTCATTAAAACTTGTTTCAATTTCTGCTATTAGTTCTTCTGCTCTTTTAATTGATTCATCTGCTTTTTGAGTTAATCTTGAAGAGGAATGTTTTGTATGTTAGATTGTGTTGGCAACTCTTGCCCAAAGCTCTGTAAAAGACTAACGACTTCGGCTCTAAGCTCTAAAATAGGGAGTTTTCGCCTAATTGTACTTTAGTTTTAAAAACTTGTTTGGGTTTTGCGTTGAAGTAACTTTACGCGATCTCCTGCACCAGTTCTTATATACAAATGCCCACCATCTTCCTCAAAATCGTTAGGGTCAACTACTTCTGGTAGCTCTCGTCCTATGCTTTTATAGAATGATTGAATTCTTTCTCGCAATAGTTCTTTACGGGCTTTAGGGAGTGAAGAACCTACTCCTTCTAGTTCTTGACGAGCTTTAAGGAGTAAAGAACCCTCTCCTTTAGGCCCTTTACTTAATGGGTCCGCTGCTTCTTCAAGCTCTTCTTGCAATGAGGGGACTAGTTCTTCATCTTCTTCTTCTTCTCCACCAACAGGATCAATCGCGTCAAAATCTTCATCCATATTTTTTATTTATATTCTTTTTTGTTTTATAAAAAATGAACTCATACGGTTGTGACCTCGATCCATACAGAAAAGAGAAGGAACCCCATGGCGTAAGAGGTATAAGGCAGACCGTTACTAGTGTAAATACTCCATCAACAGTTGAGCCTGGACAAGATTTAATAGTAAAGTTCCCTGATCTTGGCGCTGGCGATGTTATAATGCCAGGCACCGCTAAACTATCATTCAAAATAGATATTACATCAGCAGATCCTAATGCTACTGTTGTTGCTAATTTAGGCAGGGCAATCATTAAACATATGGCAATTAGACTGGAGGGCAGAGAAGTATTTGTACTAGGCGAGGCAGACATTTTTGCCCTTTATTCTGATCTATGGCTGCCTAAAAAAGAAAGAAAAGAGAAAGTTTATCAGGGAATACAAAGCCCAAACGGTCTCAAGCACAGGCTTAAAGCGGAGGATGCAAAGAATGATGTTAAAGATGAGGCAGTAGCAGAAGCATTTGGCAACAGATTCTGCATCCCTCTAGATTTTGAGCTGTTAAAGACGCATATGCCATATTACCAAGGTGCGCTAAAAGAAAAACTTTCTTATGAACTGACATTTAATCCCAGCGATTCTGTTGTTCTGTCTGAAGACCCTTTAGCTAAATACACAGTTAGCGACATCTCTCTTGAGTTTGATGTTGTTACTAACCCCGAATGGCTAGAACAATCTTAACCCAGTATAAAGTAAAACGGTTATTTATTATGAAAACGTTATACACGCCATTACAGAAAATAGAAACAAGCGAGACACTCTTTGGAACATACATCTAAATCAGTCTTTGAAGTCTTTGAAAGGAATTTTGTTCTTGTTTACTGAAGGAACAACTCCTTTTCAGAGAGAATCAGAAGCGTTTATAATCCAAAAATTGAGAAGGTCGACTGTGCAATAAATGGCAAGTCTGATCAGTTGTATTCAGGCGCGGACTTTTACCTCACCAACACTTTGATGAAATAAGAAAGTTGTTTGCCGGAGGTAGGCAAAGGGATCCTGCAGTTGATCACGTATGTAAAAAACTTCGCCTTTATGATGTAAAGACTCGAAGACTATTTAATAAACAAATATGGGCTGTGGCTGGATTTTAGATCTAATTTGACAACAGGTTGTTTGGAAGTGGAGAAAGGATAGGGCAAGACGGTATAAAAATAAACATTCACAAGAAAGCAGACGGAAACGGCCCAATAAAAAATGCACATTTTTATGTTTGTGATGCTCAGTTAAACATTGAAGAAAACAGGCTAAAAGACGGCTCATTAAAATGCAGAAGAAATATTCTAATAAAAACAGATGGATAGCTTTTTCATCTCCATGGAATATCTCAGAAAGTATACTGAACAACATTAAAAACGCACCGCTTGCCAAAAGACCCAGACAACGTTGGTAGTACAGAATTATTAATGAAAGTAAGCATATTTGATTACGCATCCATTTTTCAATTAAACGAAATGTCTGTTCTTGACAAGAATGGCCGAAATTCATCTGAAATTAGTGTTGACTTCACTAGGGTCCCTGTCAAAAAGTACACCACGACGAGCATTCCGTCTGCGAGCTCTAATACCGAGTGTGTCCGCCATTTGCCCCGATGCACGCTTGGCAGCGCCTCCTCATGGAGTAGACAAGGTTGTGCAAGAACGCCTGTGGCAGTCCATCCCACTCCTTGGTCAGTGCGCGCCTCAAATGATCGAGAGTTGTGGACGTCTTCACGGGCCACAAGACGCCCCAGCTCATCCCAGACGTGTTCAATGGGAGCCATGTCAGGGGACAGAGATGGCCAGGGCAACACGGCAATGTTGTTCGCCTGGAGAAACGCAGCGGTGGCTCTTGCGGTGTGGGGTCGTGCATTATCATGCTGGAAGAACTGCAGCTCCGGGTGCTGGCCAAACAGTGGGACGACGTGGTTCTGCAGCACCTGCTGGTACGTGTTGGCATTCACATGGTTGTCAAAAAAGTACAGAGGTGTCCGGTAGTCATGACTGAATGCCCCCCAAACCATCAGACTGCCCCTCCCCATCTATCGGCTTCAAACACGCAGCAGTTGGCGTAGCGTTCCCCGACACGCCTCCAGACTCTCATTCTCCTATCAGCATGAGATAACGCGAAGCGACTTTCGTCAGAGAACAGCACAGCTCTCCACTGACGTCGTGTCCATGGCAGATGCTGGTTGGCCCACTGCAGGCGTTGCTGACGGTGTCTACGGGTGAGGACTGGGCCAACATGAGGGCGTCTTGCATTGAGCCCTGATTCTTGCGATCGACGTCGAACGGTTTGTCCAGACACTGAACCCCGTCGACCAACCACCTGGCGACATGTTTCTGCTGCTGTAAGGAATCGATTACGAAGATGAAGCTGTCGAATGTATCGATCCTGCACTGGTGTGGTAACACGAGGTTGGCCCGTTCGGCGCCGATCATTGGTGGAACCAGTCGCTGCCAAACGTTGTGATAGCCTTACAATTGTAGAGTGACTGCAGTTCAGTTGTCTGGCTGTCTCTCTCGATGACATGCCGACCATTAACATTCCAATGGCTCGCTCGCGTTCTTGCATAGACAGTCGCGGCATCGTTTTCGGACCACTTCGCCTGGTCGAATGACAACTGATACCGTTTTCCAGTCGGCATGACTTCAAACTCACCATTTGAGACAAAGAAACAGATGAGCTACGTTCAGTCTCGGCCCCAGTGGCAAAAAAAGTGTTTTGGGCGAGTTGCACGTGGGCGTCACACGAATGTCGGCAAGCGCGGAGAAACCGAGGCAGTGTGAATCTGTGTCCCTTAAAAATTGTGTTAACATACCAAATCCAAATATACATTTTTTCCAAATGAGAAATCGGCAAATCAAAACGGTGCGTTTTTAATGTTGTTCTGTATACTTGGCTGATCTTTGTGAAAATTAGCAGGTATGTTCATTATGGGTCACGGATCATGCCCTATGTTTTAGTTTACCCCGTTATAGCCGTTACTAACGGCTGTAACAGCCTGTAACGGGTTTTTCTTCTTTATGGAATATCTCAGAAAGCACTTGGCCGAACATTCTAAAAAAAAATTGTAGGTATGTTCATTATGGGTCACAGATAATGCCCGATGTTTTAGTTTACTACATGTACCATTACTAACTTCTGTTACGGCATGTAACGCTTTTTCTTCTTCATGGAATATCTCAGAAAGTACTTGGCTGATCTTTGTGAAAATTAGCAGGTATGTTCATTATGGGTCACGAATAATGCCCAATGTTTTAGTTACCGTTTTAGCCGTTACTAACGGCTGCAACGGCCTCTAACATGTTTTTTCTTTATGGAATATTTCAGAAAGTACTTGGCTGATCTTTGTGAACATGAGCAGGTATGTTCACTATGGGTTACGGATGATGCTCCAATGTTTTAGTTTATCGTTATACCGTTACTAACGGCTGTAACGGCCTGTAACGCTTTTTCTTCTTTATGGACTCTCTCAGAATGTACACGGTCGATCTTTGCGAAAATTAGCAGGTATGTTCATTATGGGTTACGGATGATGCCCGATGTTTTAGTTTACCGTTATAGCCGTTACTAACGACTGTAACGTTTTTGCACTCCCAGTTCTTATAGAACAGGGAGTACTTTAGAATGGGAACGAAGAAATGCTGTCTGTGTGTCTGTCTGTGTGTCCATGTGTCCATGGTCAAAAATGTGTTCCACTCGCTCCAGACAAAACTATTCGCCGATCTTTCTGAAAATATGTAGTTGTGTTCATTATGGGTCAAGGATGATGCCCGATGTTTTAGTTTACCATTACAGCCGTTACTAACAGCTGTAACGGTTTTCTTTCTTTATAGAATATTTCAGAAAGTACTTGACCGATCTTCTGAAACTTTGTAGGTATGTTCATTATGGGTCACGGATGATGCCCGATGTTTTAGTTTACCGTTATAGCCGTTAATGACGGCTGTAACGGCTTGTAACGGTTTTTCGTTTCAATAGAATGTCTCAGAAAGCACTTGGCCGATCTTTCTGAAAATTTGTAAGTGTGTTCATTATGGGTCACGAATAATGCCTGATGTTTTAGTTTACCGTTATAGCCGTTAGTAACGGCTGTAACGGCCTGTAACGGTTTTTCTTTTTAATAGAATATCTCAGAAAGCACTTGGCCGATCTTTCTGAAAATTTGTAGGTATGTTCATTATGGTTCACGGATGATGCCCGATTTTTAGTTTACCGTTACAGCCGTTGGCAACATTCTAAAAAAATGTAGGTATGTTCATTATGGGTCACAGATAATGCCCGATGTTTTAGTTTACCACGTGTACCATTACTAACTTCTGTTACGGCATGTAACGCTTTTTCATCTCCATGGAATATCTCAGAAAGTACTTGGCTGATCTTTGTGAAAATTAGCAGGTATGTTCATTGTGGGTCACGGATGATGCCCGATGTTTTGTTTACCCCGTTATAGCCGTTACTAACGGCTGTAACAGCCCGTAACGGGTTTTCTTCTGTATGGAATATCTCAGAAAGCACTTGGCCGAACATTCTAAAAAAAAATGTAGGTATGTTCATTATGGGTCACAGATAATGCCCGATGTTTTAGTTTACCACGTGTACCATTACTAACTTCTGTTACGGCATGTAACGCTTTTTCTTCTTCATGGAATATTTCAGAAAGTACTTGGCTGATCTTTCTTAACATTAGCAGGTATGTTCATTATGGGTCACGAATAATGCCCGATGTTTTAGTTACCGTTTTAGCCGTTACTAACGGCTGCAACGGCCTCTAACATGTTTTTTCTTTATGGAATATCTCCGAAAGTACTTGGCTGATCTTTGTGAACATGAGCAGGTATGTTCACTATGGGTTACGGATGATGCTCCATGTTTAGTTTACCGGTTTACCGTTACTAATGGCTGTAACGGCCTGTTAACGCTTTTTCTTCTTTATGGACTATCTGAGAATGTACACGGCCGATCTTTGTGAAAATTAAGCAGGTATGTTCATTATGGGTTACGGATGATGCCCGATGTTTTAGTTTACCGTTATAGCCATTACTAACGGCCCATAATGGTTTTCTTCTTTATGGAAAATCTCTGAATGTTCTTGGCCGATCTTTCTGAAAATGTGTAAGTTTGTCATTATAGGTCACAGACGATGGCCGATGTTTACCAGAATCGCCATTACTAACGGTTACACCAGTCCAAGACAGTTTTTCCTCTTTATGGACTATCTCACGCGTATTCAGAAGAAACTGGGAGTACGTTTATATGCTTTGCATCTTGTTCTTCTTTATGGAATATCTCAGAAAGTATGTAGCCGATCGTTCTGAAAATGTGTAGGTGTTTTCATTATGGGTCACGAATAATGCGTGATGTTTTAGTTTACCATTATAGCCGTTACTAACGGCTGTAACAGTTTTTTTCTTCATGGAATATCTCAGAAAGTACTTATAGAGCAGTGAGTACTTTAGAATGGGAACGAAGAAATACTGTCTGTGTGTCTGTCCGTCCGAACTCCATGCGACAACGCTGCCTTGAATGCCTTGCCAATAACGGGGGACACACGTTATTAACCATGACATTGAACAAACACTCCTCCTGTGACTTTCAAATTTGGGGGTGGGGGTGTTTGTACTGCGCTCGATTCCAGTTTGTTGATTCCTCGGACTTGTCATTGTCTTTATACACTTTTCACATATTCAATAAATTCATATTACACTTGGAGATTGATCACTTCCAATTTTCTTTTTTTATAAGTCAGCGAAATGTTGGTCCTTAACTTTTTTGAACAGCATATATTGACACATGATTTATTATATCCATACATAGTTTTACATATTGAAAGCGTCATAAAAATACAAAGCGAACTTTACATCAGTGCTCTCATTCGATGATACTTAACATGACTAATTTGAAGAAATTGGGTTTATCAAAGTACTCCCTGTCTAATAATTGTAGTTTAGGACCAGGCAGCAGACTAAAACATCATTTTCTTCATCTTCATGACAGAGGGGACAGATTCGATCCAAGGTTGTCTAGTTTTTTGTACGTTTGGGTATATATATATATATATATATATATATATATATATATATATATATATATATATCTTCAATTATTTTTTTTAAGTTCAAATCTTTGCCGAGTCATTACTATAAGGACTGAAGAATTGTTAACCTGCACTTGTTTTCCCCACTGCTTAATTGTTCAGCATTCTCTCTCTCTCTTTTCTCTTCTCTCTCTCTCTCTCTCTCCTCTCTCTCTCTCGATGCTCTCTTCTCTCGTCTCTCACTGAGAGAGAGAGAGAGAGAGAGAGAGAGATCTTGATTGTTTCTTCAAAAGATAATCGATCTCCGTCCTGAAAAAAAAAAAAGTGTGTCGTCAGCAAATCGTGCAATTTTATGGTCGGTATGATCTACAGCTATTCCCTTGATATGTTTGCTCTGTCGGGTCATGTTTGCCAAGATTTCAACTCATAAAACAAATAAATATGCTGAAATAGGATGACCCTTCCTAGAACACCTGCTGATTTTAAACCAATTTGATGTTTGTCCGTTTACGATTACAGTGGCTTTAGTATTTCTATATAACTTTTCTATCCAATTACATGTATTGTCTCCAAAGCCAAAAGCTTTAAGTACTTTGAACATAAATTTCCATTCAGTGGTATCAAAGGATTTTTGGAAGTCGACACTTAACAGTAACCCTGGAAAATTTTCTTTATTTAAATGGTATATTAAATCAAATATATGTCTAATGTTGTCCGATAAATCTCCCACGAACGAACCCTGTTTGATCTTCACTGATTAGACTTGGAAAAACTGATTTTATTCTGGCTACTATGCATGCTGACACAATCTTATATACGACATTTAATTATGTGATAGGTCGCCAGTTTCTGATCTAGTCCTTATATTTATCAGTTTGGGGAATACATATTATAATTTCTTCTCTCTGAGTCACGAATCTTTCTTTTCTCTCTAATCCTTCATTAAAAAAAAAAGTGTGGCCCAACCCCCCTAGAGTGTCAGGAGATAAGGGCCGAAACACTTGCTTGAAGGGGGCTTCTCTTCTGAGGACTCTCTGCTGCCACGCTCTCCACGAGTTTCTTTCTACTTCATTAAGTGACACAACTACAAGCACTCAATCTCTTTCCAGAATTATTTGAAAAATTCACAAGTGAATTTGTCGCTTCCTGGACTTTTTATTATTTTTCATATTTTTAAGAGCTGTGGTTGCTTCTTCAACTGTTATTTTCCCTTCCAGTTGTAACGGAAAGGTCGTGATCAAGTTTGGGAAGTTCTTATACAAGCTGGTCGATGTTACATTCTTCTACTTGCCTCTTTCATATAACTGACAGTAGGAGTTATTCACTTCACCTACAGTGCCTATAGTATTTGTTAAAGCATTCCATGCCTATCTATCAATTTAATCATTTGTTTACTGACATAATTTCGATTCTATAGACCACAAAGGTAATATGTGATCTTTTCACCTTGAGAAAACCACCTAGCTCTAGATCTGATCAAAACGCCTATTATTTTCTCTCTAATAGCCTGTAATTTTTCGTTCTTCGATTTAAGTTCTTTTATATCGTCAGACGGTTTCTCTCTCTCTCTCTCTCTCTCTCTCTCTCTCCTCTTCTCTAATGTATGGATTTCTTTTATGATGTTTTTTCTTCTTCATGTGTTTGTTTCTTTAATCGAATGGAATATGCTTTAGTTTTTTATCGAATTTTCAACAGAACGTCAATAAACAGTTGCTGTGATATTGTAAATTTATTCTAGTAGCCTCGACTGTGCTTGGTCACACTCTAGATTATAGTCATACGCCACTGCATACTCTTGTATTGTTTCTTTTAGTGTTATCATTAATTTCAATGACATATTTAGAGTCTTTTAGTGATGAACAATTGATTTTCCAAAAATTGCTGCCGTTATCTTCAGTAGGGTTCTTAAACTTCAGCACTACCATTGAGTGATCTGGTCTGTAGCCTGGGATTTAAATTTTGCAGTCTGCTATGTCCGACATCACGTGTTCGCTTATCAAAAAGAAGTCTAATCGGCTCGTTGCCTGGGTTGAGATCTTCTCCAAGTAAGCTGTCTTCTATCTGGATATAATTTTCACAATGTATCTACAAGATCTAGGTTGGCCATCATCACACTAACAGTTTCACTTGCCTTTGGATTGTTAGTATGTTTATTATCATCATGGTCAATATTTGGGTTTCAATACTAAATTCCAATCACCTGCTATTATCAGATGTGGTTTCCTTAATTCCTGAAGTGTTCTTCAATTTGTTGATAGAATTCTGGGTTGTCTACAAACATTTATAATCAAAAAGTCTTTGCCCATAAAGGCCGTAGAGATGAACCTGCAATTTCCATTGAGATGTTTATACGCTTTATTTATTTTGAATTCAAAAGAATCATTCAAACAGGACCGCAACACCTCTGAATTAGTATTATACGAAGAAAAATAGCACTGTATCCCCATTCTGATCTAGAATATTCATCCATATCAGGGTTTAAATGTGTGTCCTGGAGTAAAAAGATATTGTGTCCTTTTTGTCTTAAACAGTGAAAAGCATCTCTTCTGTTCTTTGCCTGTCCCAACCCTTGACAGTCAACAGTGCAAACTGAAATGTGTTGAGGCATGAGATCTGATCGTACGGGTTGAATCTGTAGTGCTAATCCGCGCAGACGTACAGCTAAGACTGGCAGTATCAGAAACACATTTTCATAACATAAAAAAAGGAAAACACGTCGGTTACATTAAACAGAAATGTCACAAATATAAAACACCACTCGCAAAAAACCAAACAAAAAGAGACGTGCTCAGCACGCCAAGTATCTACTTGAGCGCTGTTCACAAACAGCCAGGGGTTATTTCATCCGGACTGGCATTCACTGAAAAGAGATACTAGCCGTCAAATATGGTGCTCATGTTGCACAACATGAAGCAAAATGCATCGTTGGAGAGTCTTCAAGCAGTCACCTCCACCCCACACCCCCACACCCAAAATAAATAAAATAAATAAATAATTAAATATAACAATAATAAATAGATAAATAATAATAAAAAAAAAAAAACCTTCGACCCTCATCACATCTCAATAAAGCACCGACTCCCCTCCTAACCCACTCCAGCCTCCATGGAGGCATTCCGAAGGAAAGAAAGGCACATGCCCGAGCAGCGATACATGTAAGACGGACAGACAGACAGACAGACAGACAGAGAGAGTGCCTCCCGCGTCCGTCTGCCTGTCCGTCCGCCACGTTCATGTGTCTGTGTGAAACTTATGCGTAGTATACGTGTGTTTGTAAACATAAGAAATAGGAACTGATATGAAATACATTTTCGTCCAATATCTAAGTGACGAATGTCGCCAATCCACTATCTGGATTATTTTCTCTAATAAGACTTTGATCCAGAAAAGAAAGTCATAACTCAAGTGATCTTCTGTCTCTGATTATGTTAGAATCTCACACATTTTGTGTATACAATCAATGATACTCATCTTTCGAATTAGAATAATAATGGAACTGACGAAAATAAATCAAATGTTTCAGAGTAACTGTTTTCCAATCTTCCAGTAGAAGTGACAAGGGGGAGGGGAGGGGGGGGGGGGGGGAGATATATATACAAGTGTTGAAAATTAAGACAGAGTGGGAGCGGCCGGAGGGGGGGGGGGGGGGGGGGGGGGGGGGGGGGCAAATGAGGGGGGGGGGGGGGGGGGACGGAAACCTACGGTCGATTTAGGTTACAATTTGCGAGCTTACACATAGAAAAATACACACAAATCCACCTCGTGTACCATTGGTCAGCCTCTATGAGTGCAATCACAAAAGTATGCGACTCAGTACTTATACATGTCCACAAATCTCTATTTTGCAGGAACATTTTTGTTGTTGTTGTTGTTGTTGTTGTTTTATAAATGTGAGTAAGAAGCTTAATAAGCACTTACTATACATCACAAGCACGCTTTTTTTGTTTTTGTTTGTTTGTTTTTTGTTTTTTTTACATCATCGTCATAACACTTAAATGCACATGCACCTGTTTTGCCAGTATATGTCTACAGGAAAGAAAACGCACACGAAAAAAGAGAACAGCAACAGCCTAATATGCAAACATTTTATACCAAAAAAAATAAACAAAAAATAAAATAAATAAATAAAATTTTTAAAAAAAAGATGTGTGCAAAGTGAGAGAGAGAGAGAGAGGAGAGAGAGAGAGAGATGAAGAGGAGAGAGAGTGAGAGAGAGAGAGAAAAGAGGATGAGAGGAGAGAGAGGAGAGAGAGAAGAGAGTATTGACAATGGCCTACATAGTCTGTATGTCATGGGGGTATACATGAATATTTGCAGCGCTGTAAAAAAGAAAGTTTATGATGCAAAGAAGCATAAAATTGCAACCGACTACGTACATGTTAATGATGAGGCTCGAAGCCATGTAAAAAGAAAAGAAAATAATGTCGTGCTTTTTCGTCACTCAAAATGAATATGTAATTTGCTTGTGTGTGGAGTGAGTGTGTGTGTGTGTGTGTGTGTGTGTGGTGTGTGTGTGTGTGTGTGTGTGTGTGTGTGTGTGTGTGTGTGTGTGCTTAAAGTCACAACATGATCATAAACACAAGTGCCTCGCCCAGGCATATATATTCACAGTTATAAATCTTCCCTTACAGTCACACCTATCATCACCGTCCGCTTCATCGTTAGCTACACTAGTGCAGAAAACAAACCTTTCTTATAAGGGCATCAAGCTGCGGAATGCATAAAAACAAACCACTTAACATTAGAAGTTCTACGAGATTTCTTTTCCCTAACATTAGTGTCGCAACATACTTACCAAAACTTTTTCAAAAATTTTT
>CM031622.1:8970919-8985919 GCA_018398815.1 Conus ventricosus
ACAAGAAAATTACATATTCATTTGAGTGACGAAAAAGCACGACATTATTTTCTTTTTCTTCTACATGGCTTCGAGCCTCATCATTAACATGTACGTAGTCGGTTGCAATTTATGCTTCTTTGCATCATAAACTTTCTTTTTACAGCGCTGCAAATATTCATGTATACCCCCATGACATACAGACTATGTAGGCCATTGTCAATACGTCTCTCTCTCTCCTCTCTCTCTCTCTCTCTCTCTCTCTCTCTCTCTCTCTCTCTCTCTCTCTCTCTCTCTCTCTCTCTCTCTCTCCACCTTTGCACACATCTTTTTTTAAAAATTTTATTTATTTATTTTATTTTTTGTTTATTTTTTTTGGTATAAAATGTTTGCATATTAAGGCTGTTGCTGTTCTCTTTTTTTCGTGTGCGTTTTCTTTCCTGTAGACATATACTGGCAAAACAGGTGCATGTGCATTTAAGTGTTATGACGATGATGTAAAAAAAAAAAAACAAACAAACAAACAAAAAAAGCGTGCTTGTGATGTATAGTAAGTGCTTATTAAGCTTCTTACTCACATTTATAAAACAACAACAACAACAACAACAACAAAATGTTCCTGCAAAATAGAGATTTGTGGACATGTATAAGTACTGAGTCGCATACTTTTGTGATTGCACTCATAGAGGCTGACCAATGGTACACGAGGTGGATTTGTGTGTATTTTTCTATGTGTAAGCTCGCAAATTGTAACCTAAATCGACCGTAGGTTTCCGTCCCCCCCCCCCCCCCCCCTCTTTCCCCTGCCCCCCCCCCCCCCCCCCCCCCCCCCCCCCCTCCGGCCGCTCCCACTCTGTCTTAATTTTCAACACTTGTATATATATCTCTCCCCCCCCCCCCCTCCCCTCCCCCTTGTCACTTCTACTGGAAGATTGGAAAACAGTTACTCTGAAACATTTGATTTATTTTCGTCAGTTCCATTATTATTCTAATTCGAAAGATGAGTACATTGATTGTATACACAAATGTGTGAGATTCTAACATATCAGAGACAGAAGATCACTTGAGTTATGACTTTCTTTTCTGGATCAAAGTCTTATTAGAGAAAATAATCCAGATAGTGGATTGGCGACATTCGTCACTTAGATATTGGACGAAAATGTATTTCATATCAGTTCCTATTTCTTATGTTTACAAACACACGTATACTACGCATAAGTTTCACACAGACACATGAACGTGGGCGGACGGACAGGCAGACGGACGCGGGAGGCACTCTCTCTGTCTGTCTGTCTGTCTGTCTGTCCGTCTTACATGTATCGCTGCTCGGGCATGTGCCTTTCTTTCCTTCGGAATGCCTCCATGGAGGCTGGAGTGGGTTAGGAGGGGGAGTCGGTGCTTTATTGAGATGTGAATGAGGGTCGAAGGTTTTTTTTTTTTTTATTATTATTTATCTATTTATTATTGTTTTTTTTATTTATTTATTTATTTAATTTTGGGTGTGGGGGTGGGGGTGGAGGTGACTGCTTGAAGGACTCTCCAACGATGCATTTTGCTTCATGTTGTGCACATGAGCACCATATTTGACGGCTAGTATCTCTTTTCAGTGAATGCGCAGTCCGGATGAAATAACCCTGGCTGTTTGTGAACAGCGCTCAAGTAGATACTTGGCGTGCTGAGCACGTCTCTTTTTGTTTGGTTTTTTGCGAGTGGTGTTTTATATTTGTGACATTTCTGTTTAATGTACCGACGTGTTTTCCTTTTTTTTATGTTATGAAAATGTGTTTCTGATACTGCCAGTCTTAGCTGTACGTCTGCGCGGATTAGCACTACAGATTCAACCCGTACGATCAGATCTCATGCCTCAACACATTTCAGTTTGCACTGTTGACTGTCAAGGGTTGGGACAGGCAAAGAACAGAAGAGATGCTTTTCACTGTTTAAGACAAAAAGGACACAATATCTTTTTACTCCAGGACACACATTAAACCCTGATATGGATGAATATTCTAGATCAGAATGGGGATACAGTGCTATTTTTCTTCGTATAATACTAATTCAAGAGGTGTTGCGGTCCTGTTTGAATGATTCTTTTGAATTCAAAATAAATAAAGCGTATAAACATCTCAATGGAAATTGCAGGTTCATCTCTACGGCCTTTATGGGCAAAGACTTTTTGATTATAAATGTTTGTAGACAACCCAGAATTCTATCAACAAATTGAAGAACACATTCAGGAATTAAGGAAACCACATCTGATAATAGCAGGTGATTGGAATTTAGTATTGAACCCAAATATTGACCATGATGATAATAAACATACTAACAATCCAAAGGCAAGTGAAACTGTTAGTGTGATGATGGCCAACCTAGATCTTGTAGATACATTGTGAAAATTATATCCAGATAGAAGACAGCTTACTTGGAGAAGATCTCAACCCAGGCAACAGAGCCGATTAGACTTCTTTTTGATAAGCGAACACGTGATGTCGGACATAGCAGACTGCGAAATTATCCCAGGCTACAGACCAGATCACTCAATGGTAGTGCTGAAGTTTAAGAACCCTACTGAAGATAACGGCAGCAATTTTTGGAAAATCAATTGTTCATCACTAAAAGACTCTAAATATGTCATTGAAATTAATGATAACACTAAAAGAAACAATACAAGAGTATGCAGTGGCGTATGACTATAATCTAGAGTGTGACCAAGCACAGTCGAGGCTACTAGAATAAATTTACAATATCACAGCAACTGTTTATTGACGTTCTGTTGAAAATTCGATAAAAAACTAAAGCATATTCCATTCGATTAAAGAAACAAACACATGAAGAAGAAAAAACAGTCATAAAAGAAATCCATACATTAGAGAGAGAGAGAGAGAGAGAGAGAGAGAGAGAGAGAGAGAGAGAAACCGTCTGACGATATAAAAGAACTTAAATCGAAGAACGAAAAATTACAGGCTATTAGAGAGAAAATAATAGGCGTTTTGATCAGATCTAGAGCTAGGTGGTTTTCTCAAGGTGAAAAGATCACATATTACCTTTGTGGTCTATAGAATCGAAATTATGTCAGTAAACAAATGATTAAATTGATAGATAGGCATGGAAATGCTTTAACAAATACTATAGGCACTGTAGGTGAAGTGAATAACTCCTACTGTCAGTTATATGAAAGAGGCCAAGTAGAAGAATGTAACATCGACCAGCTTGTATAAGAACTTCCCAAACTTGATCACGACCTTTCCGTTACACTGGAAGGGAAAATAACAGTTGAAGAAGCAACCACAGCTCTTAAAAATATGAAAAATAATAAAAAGTCCAGGAAGCGACAAATTCACTTGTGAATTTTTCAAATAATTCTGGAAAGAGATTGGAGTGCTTGTAGTTGTGTCACTTAATGAAGTAGAAAGAAACTCGTGGAGAGCGTGGCAGCAGAGAGTCCTCAGAAGAGAAGCCCCCTTCAAGCAAGTGTTTCGGCCCTTATCTCCTGACACTCTAGGGGGGTTGGGCCACACTTTTTTTTTTAATGAAGGATTAGAGAGAAAAGAAAGATTCGTGACTCAGAGAGAAGAAATTATAATATGTATTCCCCAAACTGATAAATATAAGGACTAGATCAGAAACTGGCGACCTATCACATAATTAAATGTCGTATATAAGATTGTGTCAGCATGCATAGTAGCCAGAATAAAATCAGTTTTTCCAAGTCTAATCAGTGAAGATCAAACAGGGTTCGTTCGTGGGAGATTTATCGGACAACATTAGACATATATTTGATTTAATATACCATTTAAATAAAGAAAATTTTCCAGGGTTACTGTTAAGTGTCGACTTCCAAAAATCCTTTGATACCACTGAATGGAATTTTATGTTCAAAGTACTTAAAGCTTTTGGCTTTGGAGACAATACATGTAATTGGATAGAAAAGTTATATAGAAATACTAAAGCCACTGTAATCGTAAACGGACAAACATCAAATTGGTTTAAAATCAGCAGGTGTTCTAGGAAGGGTCATCCTATTTCAGCATATTTATTTGTTTTATGAGTTGAAATCTTGGCAAACATGACCCGACAGAGCAAACATATCAAGGGAATAGCTGTAGATCATACCGACCATAAAATTGCACGATTTGCTGACGACACACTTTTTTTTTTTTCAGGACGGAGATCGATTATCTTTTGAAGAAACAATCAAGATCTCTCTCTCTCTCTCTCTCTCTCTCTCGAGAGGATGAGAGAGAGAGATGAGATGAGGAGGAGAGAGAGAGAGAGAGAGAGAGAGAGAGAGAAAGAGAGAGAGAAGAGAATGCTGAACAATTAAGCAGTGGGGGAAAACAAGTGCAGGTTAACAATTCTTCAGTCCTTATAGTAATGACTCGGCAAAGATTTGAACTTAAAAAAAAATAATTGAAGATATATATATATATATATATATTATATATATATATATATATATATATATATATATATACCCAAACGTACAAAAAACTAGACAACCTTGGATCGAATCTGTCCCCTCTGTCATGAAGATGAAGAAAATGATGTTTTAGTCTGCTGCCTGGTCCTAAACTACAATTATTAGACAGGGAGTACTTTGATAAACCCAATTTCTTCAAATTAGTCATGTTAAAGTATCATCGAATGAGAGCACTGATGTAAAGTTCGCTTTGTATTTTTATGACGCTTTCAATATGTAAAACTATGTATGGATATAATAAATCATGTGTCAATATATGCTGTTCAAAAAAGTTAAGGACCAACATTTCGCTGACTTATAAAAAAGAAAATTGGGAAGTGATCAATCTCCAAGTGTAATATGAATTTATTGAATATGTGAAAAGTGTATAAAGACAATGACAAGTCCGAGGAATCAACAAACTGGAATCGAGCGCAGTACAAACACCCCCACCCCCAAATTTGAAAGTCACAGGAGGAGTGTTTGTTCAATGTCATGGTTAATAACGTGTGTCCCCCGTTATTGGCAAGGCATTCAAGGCAGCGTTGTCGCATGGAGTTCGGACGGACAGACACACAGACAGTATTTCTTCGTTCCCATTCTAAAGTACTCACTGCTCTATAAGTACTTTCTGAGATATTCCATGAAGAAGAAAAACTGTTACAGCCGTTAGTAACGGCTATAATGGTAAACTAAAACATCACGCATTATTCGTGACCCATAATGAAAACACCTACACATTTTCAGAACGATCGGCTACATACTTTCTGAGATATTCCATAAAGAAGAACAAGATGCAAAGCATATAAACGTACTCCCAGTTTCTTCTGAATACGCGTGAGATAGTCCATAAAGAGGAAAAACTGTCTTGGACTGGTGTAACCGTTAGTAATGGCGATTCTGGTAAACATCGGCCATCGTCTGTGACCTATAATGACAAACTTACACATTTTCAGAAAGATCGGCCAAGAACATTCAGAGATTTTCCATAAAGAAGAAAACCATTATGGGCCGTTAGTAATGGCTATAACGGTAAACTAAAACATCGGGCATCATCCGTAACCCATAATGAACATACCTGCTAATTTTCACAAAGATCGGCCGTGTACATTCTCAGATAGTCCATAAAGAAGAAAAAGCGTTACAGGCCGTTACAGCCATTAGTAACGGTAAACCGGTAAACTAAAACATGGAGCATCATCCGTAACCCATAGTGAACATACCTGCTCATGTTCACAAAGATCAGCCAAGTACTTTCGGAGATATTCCATAAAGAAAAAACATGTTAGAGGCCGTTGCAGCCGTTAGTAACGGCTAAAACGGTAACTAAAACATCGGGCATTATTCGTGACCCATAATGAACATACCTGCTAATGTTAAGAAAGATCAGCCAAGTACTTTCTGAAATATTCCATGAAGAAGAAAAAGCGTTACATGCCGTAACAGAAGTTAGTAATGGTACACGTGGTAAACTAAAACATCGGGCATTATCTGTGACCCATAATGAACATACCTACATTTTTTTTTAGAATGTTCGGCCAAGTGCTTTCTGAGATATTCCATACAGAAGAAAACCCGTTACAGGCTGTTACAGCCGTTAGTAACGGCTATAACGGGGTAAACAAAACATCGGGCATCATCCGTGACCCACAATGAACATACCTGCTAATTTTCACAAAGATCAGCCAAGTACTTTCTGAGATATTCCATGGAGATGAAAAAGCGTTACATGCCGTAACAGAAGTTAGTAATGGTACACGTGGTAAACTAAAACATCGGGCATTATCTGTGACCCATAATGAACATACCTACATTTTTTTAGAATGTTGCCAACGGCTGTAACGGTAAACTAAAACATCGGGCATCATCCGTGAACCATAATGAACATACCTACAAATTTCAGAAAGATCGGCCAAGTGCTTTCTGAGATATTCTATTAAAAAGAAAAACCGTTACAGGCCGTTACAGCCGTTACTAACGGCTATAACGGTAAACTAAAACATCAGGCATTATTCGTGACCCATAATGAACACACTTACAAATTTTCAGAAAGATCGGCCAAGTGCTTTCTGAGACATTCTATTGAAACGAAAAACCGTTACAAGCCGTTACAGCCGTCATTAACGGCTATAACGGTAAACTAAAACATCGGGCATCATCCGTGACCCATAATGAACATACCTACAAAGTTTCAGAAAGATCGGTCAAGTACTTTCTGAAATATTCTATAAAGAAAGAAAAACCGTTACAGCTGTTAGTAACGGCTGTAATGGTAAACTAAAACATCGGGCATCATCCTTGACCCATAATGAACACAACTACATATTTTCAGAAAGATCGGCCGAATAGTTTTGTCTGGAGCGAGTGGAACACATTTTTGACCATGGACACATGGACACACAGACAGACACACAGACAGCATTTCTTCGTTCCCATTCTAAAGTACTCCCTGTTCTATAAGAACTGGGAGTGCAAAAACCGTTACAGTCGTTAGTAACGGCTATAACGGTAAACTAAAACATCGGGCATCATCCGTAACCCATAATGAACATACCTGCTAATTTTCGCAAAGATCGACCGTGTACATTCTGAGAGAGTCCATAAAGAAGAAAAAGCGTTACAGGCCGTTACAGCCGTTAGTAACGGTATAACGATAAACTAAAACATGGAGCATCATCCGTAACCCATAGTGAACATACCTGCTCATGTTCACAAAGATCAGCCAAGTACTTTCTGAAATATTCCATAAAGAAAAAACATGTTAGAGGCCGTTGCAGCCGTTAGTAACGGCTAAAACGGTAACTAAAACATTGGGCATTATTCGTGACCCATAATGAACATACCTGCTAATTTTCACAAAGATCAGCCAAGTACTTTCTGAGATATTCCATGAAGAAGAAAAAGCGTTACATGCCGTAACAGAAGTTAGTAATGGTACATGTAGTAAACTAAAACATCGGGCATTATCTGTGACCCATAATGAACATACCTACAATTTTTTTTTAGAATGTTCGGCAAGTGCTTTCTGAGATATTCCATAAAGAAGAAAACCCGTTACAGGCTGTTACAGCCGTTAGTAACGGCTATAACGGGTAAACTAAAACATAGGCATGATCCGTGACCCATAATGAACATACCTGCTAATTTTCACAAAGATCAGCCAAGTATACTGAACAACATTAAAAACGCACCGTTTTGATTTGCCGATTCTCATTTGGAAAAAATGTATATTTGGATTTGGTATGTAACACAATTTTTAAGGGACACAGATTCACACTGCCTCGGTTTCTCCGCGCTTGCCGACATTCTGGTGACGCCCACGTGCAACTCGCCCAAAACACTTTTTTTGCCACTGGGGCCGAGACTGAACGTAGCTCATCTGTTTCTTTGTCTCAAATGGTGAGTTTGAAGTCATGCCGACTGGAAACGTATCAGTTGTCATTCGACCAGGCGAAGTGTCCGAAAACGATGCCGCGACTGTCTATGCAAGAACGCGAGCGAGCCATTGAATGTTAATGTCGCATGTCATCGAGAGAGACAGCCAGACAACTGAACTGCAGTCACTCTACAATTGTAAGGCTATCACAACGTTTGCAGCGACTGGTTCCACCAATGATCGGCGCCGAACGGGCCAACCTCGTGTTACCACACCAGTGCAGGATCGATACATTCGACAGCTTCATCTTCGTAATCGATTCCTTACAGCAGCAGAAACATGTCGCCAGGTGGTTGGTCGACGGGTTCAGTGTCTGGACAAACCGTTCGACGTCGATCGCAAGAATCAGGGCTCAATGCAAGACGCCCTCATGTTGGCCCAGTCTCACCCGTAGACACCGTCAGCAACGCCTGCAGTGGGCCAACCAGCATCTGCCATGGACACGACGTCAGTGGAGAGCTGTGCTGTTCTCTGACGAAAGTCGCTTCGCGTTATCTCATGCTGATAGGAGAATGAGAGTCTGGAGCGTGTCGGGAACGCTACGCCAACTGCTGCGTGTTTGAAGCCGATAGATGGGAGGGGGCAGTCTGATGGTTTGGGGGGCATTCAGTCATGACTACCGGACACCTCTGTACTTTTTTGACAACCATGTGAATGCCACACGTACCAGCAGGTGCTGCATGAACCACGTCGTCCCACTGTTTGGCCAGCACCCGGAGCTGCAGTTCTTCCAGCATGATAATGCACGACCCACACCGCAAGAGCCACCGCTGCGTTTCTCCAGGCGAACAACATTGCCGTGTTGCCCTGGCCATCTCTGTCCCCTGACATGGCTCCCATTGAACACGTCTGGATGAGCTGGGGCGTCTTGTGGCCCGTGGAAGACGTCCACAGACTCTCGATCATTTGAGGCGCGCACTGACCAAGGAGTGGATGGACTGCCACAGGCGTTCTTGCACAACCTTGTCTACTCCATGAGGAGGCGCTGCCAAGCGTGCATCGGGGCAAATGGCGGACACACTCGGTATTAGAGCTCGCAGACGACATGCTCGTCGTGGTGTACTTTTTGACAGGGACCCTAGTGAAGTCAACAGCTAATTTCAGATGAATTCGGCCATTCTTGTCAAGAACAGACATTTCGTTAATTGAAAAATGATGCGTAATCAATATGCTTACTTTCATTAAATAATTCTGTACTACCAACGTTGTCTGGGTCTTTTGCAAGCGGTGCGTTTTTAATGTTGTTCAGTATACTTTCTGAGATATTCCATGGAGATGAAAAAGCTATCCAATCTGTTTTTATTAGAATATTTCTTCTGCATTTTAATGAGCCGCGTCTTTTAGCCTGTTTCTTCAATGTTTAACTGAGCATCACAAACCATAAAAATGTGCATTTTATTGGGCCGTTTCCCGTCTGCTTTCTTGTGAATGTTTATTTTTATACCGTCTTGCCCTATCCTTTCTCCACTTCCAAACAACCTGTTGTCAAATGTAGATCTAAAATCCAGCCACAGCCCATATTTGTTTATTAAATAGTCTTCGAGTCTTACATCATAAAGGCGAAGTTTTTTACATACGTGATCAACTGCAGGATCCCTTTGCCTACCTCCGGCAAACAACTTTCTTATTTCATCCAAAGTTTGGTGAGGTAAAAGTCCCGCCCTGAATACAACTGATCAGACTTGCCATTTATTGCACAGTCGACCTCTCAATTTTTGGATTATAAAACGCTTCTGATTCTCTCTGAAAAGGAGTTGTTCCTTCAGTAAACAGAACAAAATTCCTTTCAAAGACTTCAAAGACTGATTTAGATGTATGTTCCAAAGAGTGTCTCGCTTGTTTCTATTTTCTGTAATGGCGTGTATAACGTTTTCATAATAAATAACCGTTTTACTTTTATACTGGGTTAAGATTGTTCTAGCCAGTTCGGGTTAGTTAACAACATCAAACTCAAGAGAGATGTCGCTAACTGTGTATTTAGCTAAAGGGTCTTCAGACAGAACAACAGAATCGCTAGGATTAAATGTCAGTTCATAAGAAAGTTTTTCTTTTAGCGCACCTTGTAATATGGCATATGCGTCTTAACAGCTCAAAATCTAGAGGGATGCAGAATCTGTTGCCAAATGCTTCTGCTACTGCCTCATCTTTAACATCATTCTTTGCATCCTCCGCTTTAAAGCCTGTGCTTGAGACCGTTTGGGCTTTGTATTCCCTGATAAACTTTCTCTTTTCTTTCTTTTTTAGGCAGCCATAGATCAGAATAAAGGGCAAAAAGTCTGCCTCGCCTAGTACAAATACTTCTCTGCCCTCCAGTCTAATTGCCATATGTTTAATGATTGCCCTGCCTAAATTAGCAACAACAGTAGCATTAGGATCTGCTGATGTAATATCTATTTTGAATGATAGTTTAGCGTGTGCCTGGCATTATAACATCGCCAGCGCCAAGATCAGGGAACTTTACTATTAAATCTTGTCCAGGCTCAACTGTTGATGAGTATTTACACTAGTAACGGTCTGCCTTATACCTCTTAACGCCATGGGGTTCCTTCTCTTTTCTGTATGGACGAGTCACAACCGTATGAGTTCATTTTTTATAAAACAAAAAAGAATATAAATAAAAAATATGGATGAAGATTTTGACGCGATTGATCCTGTTGGTGGAGAAGAAGAAGAAGATGAAGAACTAGTCCCCTCATTGCAAGAAGAGCTTGAAGAAGCAGCGGACCCATTAAGTAAAGGGCCTAAAGGAGAGGGTTCTTTACTCCTTAAAGCTCGTCAAGAACTAGAAGGAGTAGGTTCTTCACTCCCTAAAGCCCGTAAAGAACTATTGCGAGAAAGAATATCAATCATTCTAAAAAGCATAGGACGAAGCTACCAGAAGTAGTTGACCCTAACGATTTTGAGGAAGATGTGGGCATTTGATATAAGAACTGGTGCAGGAGATCGCGTAAAAGTTACTTCAACGCAAAACCCAAACAAGTTTTTAAAACTAAGTACAATTAGCGAAAACTCCCTATTTTAGAGCTTAGAGCCGAAGTCGTTAGTCTTTTACAGAGCTTTGGGCAAGAGTTGCCAACACAATCTAACATACAAACATTCCTCTTCAAGATTTAACTCAAAAAGCAGATGAATCAATTAAAAGAGCAGAAGAACTAATAGCAGAAATTGAAACAAGTTTAATGAGGAGACGCAGTTAAAAACAATTGACGATTCTCCATTGCCTATGCGTGAAATCCTGGGCTTAATGAGGCTTTACGAACAATGAGGGGCGAACTAACAAACAATTTGGCAAAACTTGTGAGCTGGATAGAGAAATTGAAGAAGAAAAAATAAACTGCTGATGCAGATGATAACAATTTAGGGCAAGAAGAAAAGGCTAGAATACAGCAGAAAATACAGGATTTAATGCTACAAAAGGTCAGCTAGGTTAGAAGTGCTGTCTAACTAACAGAGCCCAGCTAGCATCACAAACAAGCAGAGTAAGAGAAACATAAACAGAATACTTTATGAAAATACTACGCTAGCAGAAAGAATAAGGACTCTGTTCAGGAACAAGGGATTACAATAGTTAGCATATTAAACAGCTGTTGGTTTGCTATCTCTACACTCGTTTATGCTTTAACAGTAGTGCATCAACAGGACCAGTAGCTCCTCCAACGCCTCACCTGATAAAAGTTGGATTAGAAAACAATTGCATCATCTAGCAAACTATTAAAGAAGTTAGCCGCCAAAGCGCTTGATGCTCTGCTGGCATAATAGGCAGCGTTGTTAGTTGGGTTTTGTCTACTATAGGCAAAGTTGCTGGTTATATGGCCGACCATCTGTGGACGTTGGAGCGCTACTGCTGATTAATTTTTATGAAATAAAGTACGGCTAATCCAGAAAAGTTAAAAACACACAAGGGCTGTCTTTCGCTAGTGTGACTGTCATGTAAGTGAATTAACAGGCGGAGTGCTTTCTGGCTGTGGGGAGCTTTCTGGCTGTGGGCTGCTTTCTAGCGTGGGCCTATAACTGGATCGCTTTCTTCAGGGCTAGGTACTTTCTTTAAATGGATGAGCGGTCTTGTGTTTAAGCCTTGATGTGTCCTAAGTTTTGGGTCGTCTCCAGCTATGAGGATTTCAGTGTTATAATTCTATCATACCAATCTGCAGTCTAAGGTCAGAGGGTAGCATGTATAATCCATGGCCTACAACAAAGTCAACCTTTGACCTATCGTGTGCAAGAACGTCTTGATACCTTTGTATGCTGGCAGGCAAATCAACAGCAGAGTTAATAGCATCTTCTAAATTAGCTAGAAATTGTTTTCTAGCATCAAACCCTGTAGACTGATCTAGTATGCTAGACTTGGTTTGTGCTTGTGCTCCTAATAGACAACCAACATAATGTCCTATGGTGTCATTAAGTCTTTGCACTCCTGGCATTGTTAGGCCTTTACTTTAATCTAAGATAAATGTTGTCCCAGGCATTAGGGTGTTTTTGTGTCTATGGACCCCAATCGAACTTGTGTTTTTGGGTGAAAAGAGGTGTGGCCGGCCAGTAGTCATAAGTATATTCTCTTTTTACACCCCACAAATACAATGCGCCTAACCCATGATTGCGGTCTAACTTTTGTCTAAAATCAGTTGAAGTTTAATGTTAAATTCGTTGCAAAATCTTTCATTATGCATTATTGTCCATTGGGCTGTTAAATGGATAAAACGCGTTGTCGTTAGGGAGGGGCACTTTTAGTTCAGTTAGTATTCGCCTGTACTGGTAATAACATGAAAGTTATAATACTGCCCTTACTAAAAGATTGGGGTGGTTTAAATGGTTTGCATATGAAACCCCACAGCCAGTAGTTACGCAGTAAATGGCAAAATTTAACTGATTCTGGAAAAAAGCCATAGGGTGGGATGACCATGCTGATGGCACTCTATCATTCTTTATTGTGGATTTAAATATCTATTAGCGGGTTTACAAGTCTAACTTGGAAGCCGTATGATTCATCTACTGCAATGGTTAGATCGCTAAAGTCCAAAGATTTGGGGTATAAAACGCTCCTACATTGTAAGTAGCACTTTCGTTATATTAAAAGGTTCCATTTTTTAAATTAGTTTTTAAATAGTTATAAAAAAGATGCGCATCTATAAACCAACAAAACAAACGTGTGCCCTTAACGTACCCAATTGACAATAGCGCGGTAATTATAGGGTTGCCCTTAGAGAAATTGGGTTTAAAGTTATGTGGGCTAACATATCTGAAAAGGCTCAAAATAACTGGATTTAATGTTAATAACGAGCAAGGCACTCTATTAAAACAATTAAAAATACCTGATGGCTACTACAACTTTTGTTCTTTAAGGGAAGTATTTAGAAATTTTAACATTATGTTAAAAATTAATGAAGCAAATCTTATAATTACTAGAATTTTCCAGAACTTAAAGAAAAAAGGGAGTACGTTTTCCCTAGAAGCCTCGCTCGAATTTTGGGCTTTATAATAGTGGCGAAACACATAGCTTCACACACACGGCCTTGTAGAATGGGGCATGTATGAGTTTAAAGGTAATAGACCGTCTGATTTTCTCGTGAACCCAATGTTGTATATTCATTTACAGCAGTTAAAAACATGTGCTAATTTGTTTGCCGCTGTCTCCATCTACAGTTCTAAAGGTTTTGCTACCAACTAGGGCGGGTTTTGCGATTATCAGTTATATACGTTTGACGAGAGCAGCCAATTTAAAGAATTAATTGGCTTAGATAAAACTCATGGATGTAAAAATAACTAACCAAGACGGAAAGCCAGTTGTTTGTTCTGATTTATTGATAGAGCTGGAAGTAGAAGATCGTATTAGAAAAGTATAAGGGCCCAGTCCCGCGGGCGTTAATAGTGCTGGAAGTAGTTAGTCGAGTTAATCTTTTAAAGTTCTCCAATGTCCTACAGCATATCGAGGGCTGACTGCTAGAACTTCGTAACTTGAATTTTGCACTTTTGAAGAAAACACAAAGAGAAAGTTTAAGCAGCTATATTTATTTTTTCTTATAGCGGAATGCTTTGCAAATTCACTATGTTCAACGTAAACATATGGTGTAAAGGTGATGTAAATATGTAAAGGATAAAACAATGCCTAACATTCATTTTTTATGTAATGTGTAGTACCAACTGAAATCAACCTGCCTACCCTTCCGTAATCGTCCGTAAATTTTACGGAAATTAACCCCCCATTACGGAGGTACGATTTCCGTGCGAAATTACGGAAAAGAAAATTGAAAAACTACGCAAATTTCAGACTCGAAAAATTGTCGACTGCTAGACCTTTCCGAACCGCAGAGTAACTTCCCTTGACTCAAGCCGAAACCACAGATAGTTCGGAACTTGCGATTGGTCAATGTGGTGCTGTGGCCAACACGACACGCCATCACATCTGTGCGCGCCATTCGAAGCTTTTTGTTCAGCCATTGTAAGACAAAGTTTCAACCGATTTTTTGCCGCGATTGTGAAAATGGCGGAGAAATCTTCTAAACGTTTGCATGAAACCGATGACGAGGGTTCGAAAACCACTGTGCCACAACGGAAGAAGGCGAAGAAGCAAGTGTTCCGAAGTAAATACACGCGACTTGGCCTTGTCATGGACCTGGATTTGTATACTCATTTCTGCTCGGTGTGCAATTCAGACTTCTCCATCGGACATGGGGGAGCAAATGACTGCAAGCGCCATATCTCGGGGAAAATGCACAAAGAGACAGCTTGCGAGTGCCTCCAGTCAGAAGATCACATCGTTGTTTACGAAATCCAGCGAGAGCAGCCGTCAGACCCACACACGGAAGATCACCAACGCAGAAAGACTGTTGTGTGAGCTGATCTGCGAAAACAACTTGTCCCTGAGCTGTGCTGACAAGATAGTGGCGAAAATGAAAAGGTCCTTTTCATTTTCGCCACTATCTTGTCAGCACAGCTCAGGGACACACACACACACACATATTTTTTTTTTTTTTTTTTTTTTTTGTGGGGGGGGGGGGGTTGTACATTAGGTTCTTCATCAGTGGTGTCATCTGTGGTGACTGCTGTGTAAGTTACAAACATGTCAAGTATATCACCTTTGAATTGACCTGAAACTCCTGTCCTGAGTCCGTCATCTGCCATCATCCCA
>CM031622.1:8990919-9010919 GCA_018398815.1 Conus ventricosus
AAGTTTGTTTTCCTGTGTGTGTAAATTTGCATATAGTAAGTTCACAGGAAATCACGAACTAACAAAGACAGATAATCGTAAAAACCCTTTAATCTAGCAACTTCGATAAGGAGTTCTTCTTTCCATCAATATAAATTATGCATGCTAGACTCCTGGAAGCATTCGAAAAATTTAAAATCTATGTAGAAAAAAACACCAAAACTGCCGTCTGCACAGTACTGAGCAGCTTTCCTCTTCCGTCGAAGGGAAGGAACGGCTGCAGCCGTCCTACGGCCGGAATGAAATAAATTATTAAGGAGCCATTCCCACGCTGGAAATGTTCCCCTACTGCCCGGGGTTTTAATTGATAGACCAACCGGACAGGGGCCGAATGCACATATCTCAAAAACCAATTTTTCACTAGCAGACCCCCGACGCTACCTTCTACAAGTCGGTATCTTGCACCTGCTATGTTTTGGCCAGTGGAAGAGATGATTCTAAAAGAAAAAAATGTTTGCTATAACCAGTAAGTTGAGAATCCGAGTTCTAGCATTACTCTGCCAGGCAAATGAGGGTTTGCTGTCACTGCTATAAGTCATGATAGCAAGATACGTACATTTAGCTCCCACACTTGTGTGGTGCCCTGTAAACAAAGCGAGCTATAAGTCTGAACTTTACTTAAATACTTTTTGCTATCAAAGAACCAGGGATAAAAGAAATTGATTTAGGTTTTAATTAATAACTCAATCAATTTTACTAGAAACGAAAATCTGACCCTCGCCATCGAAAGAGAGAGTCCAAATCTATCAGAAGGGCATAAAATTCAAAATCGAAAAAATCGAGTTACTGACTTCTAGCAGTCAGCCCTTGATATAGAAAGCTCAGAACTGACGTAAATTTTCCTTTTTATTGTTGAGACAAGTGATTTTTTGTTAACAGCAGTTGTGTTTACTTGATGAAGAGTAGAGCGCAGATTAACATTTGGTGATGAAATACTTTGTTTTCAAAGAGAGCTTGCTTGTAGTTATCGTGAGTTATATTTTTTTGACAACTTCTTTACTTATGCCTTTAGCCTTCTTCATTACAGAAGTCTGGCTGGCAACGCTGTACATCTTTGGCCGCAAACCAACATATTCTTTGATAACTGTCCCATTAAGTTCATCCTTCATCTTTCCAATCACTTTCTTGTTTGCAGTTGAATGTAAAGGGCTGTCTTTTGGATAGTCACATGTGTCGTACCACCCATCAGTTCCTTTAGCTACTTCTGTTTCTAAATCCTTATAGAAGTCTTCAGTTGGGACGTCTAGAATAAAACTATCGGTGTCTGTGTAAAGTACTCTTGCTTCTGGTACCGCGGTTTAAAGTAGTCATACAGAAATTCTAGCATTAACAATTTTGACAACTCTAATACAGTAAAGCCAATAAACACCGGCTTGTCCAACTTAACATCCTTTTTCTTCATCATAATGCCAACCAGGCTGTCGTTAAATCTTCTAAAGTCTTGATAGTTGGGTTTAGAGGCAAACTTAATTGCTTGGTTTTCTTTTGTAACTAATTTAACATCTTTGCGGTTGTGTACGTTCTCCATAGTTTTGCCAAAACAGCTGTTGTTCATTAGTTTAAAGAAGTCTTTTTCTGAAGCATCAGTGGCTTGGGTTCTAAGATCGGTGTTCTTCTTTATGTATGGCCTCATAAAAGGCTCTTGGTCAAAAGCAATGATTCTATGAACAGCTGTCAGTTTCAACCCGTGTCTTAGGTAAAACTGTAACAGTCTGTAATGACACACATATTTAGTTTTGTGTCTAAGATTAGGCACAAGTTTAGGCGGTTCGATGGGGCTCATCTTTAATCTTTCTGCGGCTAGGGGGTAATCGTTGTGGAGATCGTGTAATTCTTTAGGGTAATCTAAATCTACTTCCAAGATTAGTCCTATTGGATTATCAGGCGTAAGCTGTGACAACATGCCTAACACAGTATTAACATTATGAGGTCCTTTTATCATTGTAAAGTCTCTCAGTGGAAGCGGTTGACTCATGGCCCATCCATACAGATTGTTGGCGTCTAAGTACATTAGATAGTTGGATGGTTTAGTGGGATCATAATCGTCTAAATACTTGTTGTTGGCTTTGCAGTAAGGATGTGAGGCCGTGCTAATACCTCCCCTCAGTCCGTCTTCAATCATCTGAAGTGTGGGTAGATCAGAAATTAAGTCAATCTGGATGTTTGTAGACTTTAAGAATGCATCCCAAGATAACCCTGGGGCAGAGATGTAATGTGATGAGTCTAAGTTGTAATGTTTCATGCATGTAGATCTGTAATTCTGAAAGACGTCTGCTAATAAACACACGTCAGCCAATAAATATTGATCATGATAGTCACCCATTGTTTCACAGTGTAATTCTGTCCAGGCTTTCTGTGCATATTCATAGTCAGCATCAGTTATGTCTTTGCCTCTAAGACTAGAAAAGAAAGCGCCTTTAGGAGGAAGTAAGTCTTCGTCAAACCTATCCCACGAGTTCATGTATTCATAAGGATAGACTCCTTTACGCACCAAAGATGGATCAAAGTATTGTTTAGTGATTGAAAGTCTTGTAGAGATCCTGCTAACTTATCTAAACTAGCCATCAGATGTTGGGCTGAGTCATAAAAGGATAAAGAGTCAAGAGTAAAAGTCATGTACTTTTCTGAAGACTGTGCAATGCAGTAACCCTCTTATATTCAGAAGTCACTGCTTGCATGATAAAATGAGAATCGTAGCCTCTTAGGTTATGAAAGAAGATAGGCAGTTTCCATGTCTTAGGTCAACCTTAAGTTGAAGATTACAATTGTTGTGTGCAGCCCCTCTGAACTTTCCAGTAATGTGATCGTGGTCTCTTACTGCGTTGCCTAATAATTCTTTATTGCATATCCAACATGCGTAGATGAGTCATAACATTCTTGGTCTTCAGGAGTCATAACAATGTCTAAAAGGTTCAGTTGGTTGGAGTAGTGATTGCGAAGTTGTTTCATCTGATCTAAAAATCTACTAGCCGCATTGGGGGCCTCTGAAAATCTCAGGTGTCGTGTGTTGACCGTCTGACCTAACAACAATAAACGCATAAGAACAGATCTGATGGTGAGTTAATAAGGTTGTTTTTTGTTCTTGTGTTGTGGGCCATAGTACTGTGGCAAGAGCGATTCAAAGTCAGCATAAACCACGTACGGACTCATCTGCATTTTGTGTAAATTCTTAAAACTAACTTTAGACCCAGGTTTAGGTGTAAGGAGTTTGGTTTCACAGTCTACAAAACTTTTACAATGAGTTTTATGACTGGCGGCTGCTTCTATAGTTGGGATTCTAACTAAACACCTTCTACAAAGCTCCTGTTTAGATTTATGTTTTGATGTATATTCTAACAGTCTGCTTATTGTTCTGATTAATACATAATGACTCTTAGGGCCGTCTGTAAACAGGATTAAGTCTACATGTTTGTTTGAGGGGTTCGCCTAAAGTAGGTGCGTTGGGAGAAAACCCTTAGAGGTACTATATCAGCTTCTACAGACCATGTGTATACGTTTACAGTGATTGGTTTGTTTGCCCCTTCAAACGGGAGAATGCTTTCTATGCTTACTGGAAAAGTTTATGTTATCAAAGTTCAGTTCTTGCTTATATTGTTCATAATTGGAAACTCTGTTAGCATGATTTTTGACAGGATGTAAATGCGCTAAAACACACCACATAAAACACATGCTGTCAGAATTATGTATGTTTAAGACTGCTCGTTTTAACTCTAACTCTTTGGAAGAGGAAGGTAAGAATTGCCAACTATAGGATAGAACTTTGTTTGTCTTAATTTGATTTCAAGGACTGTTCCTTCAGACCACCCAGAACCCCTTAACTTTGCCTCCTCACTTGCAGGGTTTTAAACTGTGTAAGCATGTAGTCAGCCCAGTTAGAGTTAAAGTCGTGATAGCTGATTACTTCTTTCTGTTTAGTTGAAACCAGACTTCCTATTACTATCATCAGGCGTTATATAATCAATCAGAACGGTTAACAGCACTTTTACTGGGGGTTCGCGTTGAAGAGACTCTGGATTTTAGAGATAGCATGTGCTACACTTTCATGAACACTTGTAGGGTTAATAATATTCATGTCTACTTCACTAAACATATTGCTTAATTGTTTTTTTCAATATCAAATATTTCTTTCCATCGTATATAGCTTTCCGTCCTCGAATTTACTTGTGGTCGTCATTTTAAAGCCACAATATTTACGTAGATTAAAAAAATAAATGTATAAAAAGTAAATAAAACAAGCTTTTTATTCTTCGCCCAAGCGTTGCAACACTTCAAGACACGTTAACCTTACAATAACGTCCACCAATATTTAGCTTTTTCTGAATCACTACAGTCAATGTTCATCACTTTGGTTGCTTCTTTAAATAGTTCACTATGATCTTTTATTAAAATTGTTTACATCATTCTCAAACCCAGATTCACTAAAATCAATGTTTAACGCTTTCATTGTCTCGTTAAATAGTTCATTACAATTCTTTAAATCAGATCCGCTAAGTTCGGCAGCCATTTTAAATCTAAATAAATAAAAAATAATTGTAAATTCAGCTGTTATTCATAGTTCACCTTTTCTAATTGTAAAAACTGTTCAGGTTTAAAGGTAACAGTTACTCCTTCAAGATCATCAGCCCACATGCAGGTCAGCATCTTCAGGGGCAATATTATCAAGTAAAATAGCAAAAAGCTTATAATTGGTTTAGGACAAGACTCTGAGTTTTTAAACTAATGGCCTCCATTACGCTTTCTCGTATAGTTAAACTTTCAAAAAGTTCTGTTATAATTCATCAAACACGGTCCCTTTTTAAATCTTCTTTATCACTCCTGCACTAATCGCCCACCCAAAATCACAAATATTTCTGTAAGCGTTATAACTACGTGGGGGTTCATTTTTTAAACCAGATTAAAATCATAAATAAAAAAATTAAGTAAGTAAGCCGCTCCTCTTCAGTGAGCATTTGTTTGTGTTAGTCGTAAAAATTGATCTTCATAAAGCAAATAGTTACTCCTTCGGGGCCAGTAGAAACAGTTAGATTAGCATCTTCAGAAGCTATATAATCAACTAAAATGGCAAATAATTTTATAATTGGTTGGGGCCAAGAATCGGTATTTTACTTATAGCCGCTTAACGCTTTCTCGCATGTCTATGCGATTAAAAAGATCAGTAATTAATTCTTCAAACCTGTTCTTTAACTGATCTTTATCGCCTCCCCTCTCCCAATCCAACTCATAAAGTATATTAATAAGCTCTGTAGCAAGTTCGGTCTTCATTTTTAACCCCAAATAAAATCATAAATTAAAAATTAGTTAGTTCTCTCTCTCCCTCATTCCACTCCACATCTCTCTCTCTCCCCCTCATTCGCTCCCCACATCTCTGTCTGTCTGTCTGTTTACTTCTTTGTCCTGTCTGTCTGTCTCCACCTCCCCTCTCTCCACACCAACACGCACGCACGAACCGCGCACACACACACAAACAAACAACAAACAAACAAACACACACAATAGATGGGGGGGTGCTTGTAGGGAAATTTTGAAGAGGGGCTTTTTGTGGTTCGCCTTAACGACGTAAATTCGAGACAGCCTCCCAAAAGCACTTAGCAGAATCCTGAATCAATAATCACAGGATCTGTTTCAGTTCTATTGGCGACCACCTGAAAGGCAGCCTTTGTAAGTGAAGCAGGCGCGGCGCAGCGAAGGGAAAACTACACACACAATCAATAGCTTGGCGGTTTTGCAAAACCGCTAGCCCCATGTCATTGCGTTTGTGGCGTTCACTGAGAGGCTTGGAGGGTAGTTGTCGGGGGTAGACTGAGAGGTATTTTTCCAATAGTCTCCAAATCCAGGGGCTTGCAGCATGGTTTTGAATTTGTTTTAACTTGCTGAAAATAAAGCTGAAGGGGAGGCCAACAGTGTAAAACTGAGGATACCCAAAAAGCACTTTTGAAACAGCACGCAATTTGCGAGCATGATCATCAGAATATCCACATTTCACGCTTAAAGCCACTGACCCCAAGTTTCTGTTATCATTCCAGCTTTTTTGCCTCTTCATGCCAGTTTTTGCAAAGATTCAAGAAATCCCAAACTGAACATAAATCATGATTGTTTGAGCATCCTGCTTCTTCAGATTTCTCACCCCCTTTTGCAGCCTGTCCACAACTACATTTTCCATCTGTTGTGTTGAAAAAAGTCTTCAGAAAAATGTTCTCTCAAAAATAGCTGATTGAACGTCAGCCTGACTTGACATAAGATAGGTATGGCAGCTCACCTTGTGTTAACTCTTCCTGCTTGTCTTTTTGCCTTCCTTTCTTTAAACAGATGTTGAAGTGTTGTTTTAGGCTTCTTTGGCAATTTCTGTGGCCCTTTTGGTTTTGCTTTTCGATTATTTCTACTTTTTTTGAAAGTAATATTGATTCTCCCGCAAAATACACATTTCTTCTTCAGTCCAACAATTCCGTTGGTGTTGGTGGTGGTAGCGGAAGATTTTGAGCTTGTTTAGAAGTAGAAGCTTGATCCATATCAGGTAAAATTAAAGTTGATGGCTGTGTTGAAAATCTAATAAATTTTGATGAGCAACTTGCGATTCCAGAAGTTTCTCTCTCTAATTCTGAAGAAATGCATGTCTTGAGACATAAATATTTCTGGTAAAATCAATTCTATCACAGAAAATGCACGCGCCTGCACACAACACAACCCGCTCGCTGGCGCTCCAGTCAGAAATGACCAACTGGCGGGGGCTTACGATCCCGTCAACCAAAAATGACGTCATAACCTCCTTCCAATTGGTCGGCGAGCATCGCGTGATGAATACTAATTTGTCGCAATGCAGTGGTGTTGCTGACACCCTAGCTGTGTTGACAGGTTGGCCACCCAACACAGGACGGGGCAGTAACTGCAATTTATCGATTTGCGGTGTCGCATAACGACAGGAGCAGGGCCAGTTTGTAGTAAACTGTTAAGCCATATACATTTTTAGTTCATTTTATGTGTCTGGAGAGAAGGTAAATATGTTTGTTCACGATTCGCCCATGTTATTCTGCATGGAAACCCCGTTTTTCAATGTACTGATTTTGTCAATATTTAGAGGTTTTGAGGTGTTAATTTTTTGTGAAACAGGTGTTAATTTTGGTCAAAACTGATATGTGATGGACGGGGATTTGTTGTGAAAAAGGGGTTTTCGGCAGAATCACATGGGTGGTCGTGAACCCGCATAAAGACATTCTCTATGTGTGTCAAATTTCATGTAATTCTGTTGAATACTTTTTGTCATACAGAAGGGATTATTCAAATATGAATGCACATCATTTTATGGACGAAGGGAAAAAGTACATATTTCTGTTTTAAAAAAAACATGTATGTAGGATCATTGCAAGGAATGACTCAAAAACTGTTTTTGATATAATCTCTCTTCTGTACATTTGTAGGCAAAGGTGTTACCAATATGTGTGTCAAATTTCACGCCATTCTGTTGAATACTTTTGTCAATATCCCACTCCCAACGGACGAAAATTAAGAAATGAAGAAGTCTAGCATTTCTCTCATTTATGTATGGTGCAATGCGTGCTTTATACCGCTGTCACTGGCAATCACTTTAAAATCCCCTGGAACATACTCTGGGCCTCCCTCAGCTTGTAACTGCTTCCCTCTTTCCTTCTGCTTTGCCAGCCGATTTTTTCTCTCTCTCTGCGTTGTTGCTGTTTTACGTCTTTCCTGCACTGGCTATTCAACCTCCAAACTTTTGTCCCTACTCCTCCCAAGTCTTTTGGTGTTTTGCCCCATGGTCAAGCCTTGTGCACCCATGAAGTTGAGACTTGCACTGGATCCCATGTTGAATTGACCCACTGACATCAGCGTAGCCAGTTCTGCTCTGCTTCTGGAAACAAGTCTCGTTAGGGCAGCGACTCGGATTCATTTCTTGGCTCTGTGTCATTGCGTGAGTTGGAAAGCTAATAGGCTGTCTTACTGTTTTATCAGTGAACAACATGTGCTATTGTTGGTGAGTCCTTCATTTCCCATCTTGGTTAAAGACCACTGAAAAAAATGAACGGTTCTTTGTAATGCAAAATTCAGAGTACTTCAATAGAGATGCTTTCATTTTCAATTTGAAAACCAAAATTAATTTTTCAGTGGTAATTTACTGAAGTCAAAGCAAGTACAAGTGAGCAAGAAAGAAAAAAAAGTTGTTTTTATTTAATTAGGGATTAAGAAAAACGGGCACGCAGGAAAAAAGTTAAAGGAATATAACACAACACAACATTCCTTAAAAAAATAATTTCCTAACAGTAAACCCCAAACACTAATGTGAAATACAGGCTAGGGTATTGTCCTCAGTTCCACAATTTTCAGAGGTTGATTTTTCATTTTCAGTGAAAATCTTGTTTTTAGAGATTTTTTTTCTTGAATATTATAAGTGCATCATCTTTTTTTTTAATTGAAGGAGGGGTCATTTTTTGCCATCAAAATGTCAAAATTTCTTCCGCTTTATGGGGAAGGGTGGGGTGTGGGTGTGGGGGGGGGGCTGGGTGTCGGAGGGGTGTGTGTAAATTCCACCGCCTGGTAATAGTTGGGTTAGTATACATAAAAACCCATCCATTTTACGTGTTTGACTTCTTGCTTTGATTTTACACTTATAACTTGTATGGGCGTGTGTATGCGTGCGTTTTTTTTTTTTTACACTGTGTTTGATTTTTTTTCATTGCAAGCGAGGGAGGTGGGTGGGGGTATTTTTGTTATGTGTTGTTTTAAAACAAATGTTGTGGGTTCCTTTTATATTAGTTATGAATTGAGATAGTTGCTTTCAATCTGATGCACTTTGTTCAGTATGTTTGAAATCAAGATAAGCACGCCTTTGTTCAAAAGACGTTTATTTTCACAACAGTGATGAAATTCATATACCAGTAACTTAGTACAAGAAAGTAATTTCAGTTATTTCAGTCAATGACATGATTCTCGCAGAGTTGTTCATTTTCATAGTGTTCATGCTCGGTAATCAATATAGGATCATCTTGGGACAGTGCTGCAGAGATATTGTGCACAACACTAGTCAGATGAGGTCCCACAGGTTTCATGTCTCATCCAGTAACAGTATATTGACACCCAGCCAGGATCCCTGCACTTTCATGCCGGATGCAAGGGAGGGCAGACACCAGACTGCCTATGATTAAGAATGACTCGGCAGAGGGTTGAACGCTGACCTCAAGTGGATGATGCCATAACCACGGACACCATGGTGATGCAGGGTCCTGTAGCTTGTGCACATGCATGCTCACCACCTGGCGCATTTTCATCAATTGACATCTGGAACCCTTGAAGAATATTATTTTGCCTTGGAAACTTTCTGGAATTTGAAGAGCCCTCAACTGCAAGAAGCAACAAGACATTAATGAAAGTGCAAAAACAAACAGGAACAAAACAACCTGCTGGACTTGAAATGTTTGCTTTCAAAAGAAAAAAAAAATCAAACTGTTTGTTCTGCAAAGACAGGCTGGAACAACTGTCGTCATTTCTGAAAACACATAACATGGATTTAGATCAAAATTGAAAATAAACAAACAAAAACACAAAGAACAAAATTCAAACTATTTCTTTTGCAATGACAGCCTGGAACGGCTGTCGTCATTTCTGAAAACGCATAACATGAATTTAGATCAAAATTGAAAACACACACACGCGCGCGCCCACACACACACACACACACACACACACACACACACACACACACACACACACACACACACACACACATCAAATTGTTTCTTCTGCAAAGACAGGCTGGAACAGCTGTCGTCATTTCTGAAAACACGTAACATGAATTTAGATCAAAATTGAAAAACAAACAAACAAACAAAAAATTAACGAAAAAGAGCTGGCAGTACACACTCCACCCTTCACAGTTTTTGTGGAGTACTTCCTGTCCAGACAAATTTTCATCATGCATAAATTAGCATATGTACTCCTCAATGCTGGTATTGAGTTGTCATAATCAATGTTAAAAATACAATATCCTTAGCTTTCAAGCCGTCTTTAGTATTACAGAGAACTGAGTTTTTGATTGATGTAAAAGAAATTGACCCCGGTACTTAACTCTTTGTGGAGACCTCATAATGATACTACACATGACATCGGCAAAAAGTACTCCATAATGTTAGATGAACAAGTATGTGTGTGTGTGTGTGTGTGTGTGTGTGTGTGTGTGTGTGTGTGTGGTGTGTGTGGTGTGTGTTTTGTAATGTGTGCCATTAACAAACATGTTTATAACTGCCTCCTTTGGCTAAATACAAAAGAAGCGTATTTGACTGACACTGTCAAATAGTCAACTCTCTCTCTCTCTCTCTCTCTCTCTCTCTCTCTCTCTCTCTCTCTCTCTCTCTCTCTCTCTCTCTCTCTCTCTCTCTCTCTCCTCTCTGTGTGGTGGGGGGGGATTTGAGTGCATGTGTACGTATGTGTGCGCGCGTTTGTGTCTGTGTATGTGTGTGTGCGTGTATCTCTCTCTCTCTCTCTCTCTCCTCTCTCTCTCTCTCTCTCCTCTCTCTCTCTCTCTCTCTCTCTCTCTCTCTCTCTCTCTCTTCCTCCTCCGCCCCCCTCCTCCCTCCATTCCTCGCTCGCTCCCTTCCTCTCTCTCTCTCTCTCTCTCTCTCTCTCCTCTCTCTCTCTCTCTCTCTACTACCCCACACATCACACACACACACACACACACACACACACACACACACACACACACACACACACACACACCACGCGCACACCCCACTCACCCATCACGCGATCCCTCACACACTGTCTCACAACAACGGACGCAACAGCACGCGTGGCGCACACACACACACACACACACACACACACACACACACACACACACACACACGCACACACGCACGCACGCACGCACGCGCGCACGCGCGCACGCGCGAACACACACTAGTCGCAGAATCAATTTGATGAGACAGGGAAGAAAGAACTGCTATTGACAGTGAAGAGGGTTGTTACAAGAGATGCCTTGAAGGAAAACAGAGAGTTTGAACTACGCAAAGATGTTGGGAGTTATTTCCAAGAAACCGGACCCAGAAAAATAAAAACAACAACGATCCCCATAGGTACAAGTTCGAAATCGAGGGATTTTGAGCAGAGTGTTGTCGGTAGAAGAACGCAACTTCCTAAAAGGAACATAGAGATGAAGGAGATCAGAAAGGATAGAAGGAACTAAGACATTCAGAGATTAAAGCAGAGTGAGGACAGTTAATAGCTTGCTCGTTTTTTTCGACCGGCAACTAGTGAAGAGAAAGAAGTAAGGGAGTGATATGAGAAGATCTGGTTTGTCTAAGAATCATAGGAACAGCATTGTTTTGTACGACTGAGAAGATTCTGGGGACAGCCACTAGAACAGAATTGCAGAAGTCACGTCTTGATAGAATGAAGGCGAAAGTTGGTTGGTTGGTTGGTAGGTTGATTGGTTGGTTGGTTGGTGTTGTTGTTGTTGTTTTGGTGGCATCAACAGAGAGAATATGTCGCCCAGAATCAATGCGGCTAAGCTCAAAGTAACAGATACGGCAGACTGTGGGAACATGTTGCTGGAAGGAAATGTTTGAGTCAAGGGCAACACCTAAATTCCGTGCAGATGTCTGAATAAGGCTTTTTCCAAATTGACACATTTGGGATACAGTCAGCTAAAAGAATTGGAGGGGGGGGGGGGGGGGGGGGAGGGGGGGGGGGGGGGGGCCAGGAAAGGATTTTGGGTTGGGGGGGGGGGGGGGGGGGAGGGCACCAAAAGATTTTTTTTTTTTAAAGCTGAAGTTTGTTAACTGTCATCCAAGATTTTATGTCCATTATACATGACTGTATGCGTTGGGTTGCAGACGGCAGCTGTAGGATATCACTGGATATGTAAACTCGAATGTTGTCTGAAAAGCAGTATTGAGACAGGCTGTGATGGGCAACAATGTCGGAGACTGGGTGGTGTAGAGTACGAAAAGGAGGGGGCCCAGAACTCCGTACTGGAGGATAACTGGTTGAGAGGAGAAACTAAATTTAAAAGAGACAAGTTGAGTTAGATCAGATAAATAAAACTGAAAACATAACTGTGCTTTATCAGAAATACGGAAAGTGTCGTGCAGACAGACA
Source organism: Conus ventricosus (assembly GCA_018398815.1). Lineage (NCBI taxonomy): Eukaryota > Metazoa > Mollusca > Gastropoda > Neogastropoda > Conidae > Conus > Conus ventricosus. Next base: position 9,003,064 of record CM031622.1, read on the forward strand.
AAAGAATTGAGTGATCAGTGGTATCAAAAGCAGCAGAGAAGTCAAGAAGAGAGAGCAGAGATACTTGATTTTCATCGAGAGATCGTTCACAATTTTCAGGAGTCTGTTCTGTGGCCAGAGCGCTAAGCAGACTGTAAAGGGTAGAGGAGGCTGTTGCACAGTAGTGATTGCAAAGTTGAAGAAGGACAATCTTTTCAATAGTTTAGAAAGAAATGGTAAATTAGAAACAGGCCTGTAGTGTGTGTGTGTGGTGTGTGTGTGTGTGTGTGTGTGTGTGTGTGTTGTGTGTGTGTGTGTGGTGTGTTTTAAAGATTATCAGCATCAAGGGAGGATTTCGTAAGTAAAGGTCCAACAACTGCAGTTTTCAATACAGAAGGAAAACAGGCTGAGCTTAGGGATTCATTCACAATCGCGGTAATAGATGGCACCAAATCATCAATGACAAGAGACAACAGAGAAGATGGTAGTGGATCTAAACACTTGTCTTGATGGAGTTTTCATGATCACTTCGTTAACATCAGAATCAGATACAGGTTCAAAGGCAGACGTCAGTGAGGAACAGAATGATTCATGGTGAACGTCAGGGGCTGGCACAGCTTGGGAGTCAAGGCTAAAACGAATGGTTAATATTTTCTCAACAAAATAGTCACAGAATTTCTGGGGAAACACAGACTGGGGAACTGATGAAAGGAGTGGAGAAGATTTCGTTTTGCCCAATATGGTGTCTGTCAGTTTGAACAGTTGCTTGGATGTAGTGCATGCAAGGATTTGTGCATTGTAGAATGGGGTCTTTGCTTGCTGTACAATTCTGCTGACGATTTTGTTTGCAAGTTGTAATATTTGTTTGCGGGTGATCAAACCAGTCTTTAGCCACTATCTCTTTGCTCTTCTTTCTCACTAACGCTCCCGTCCCCGGTCCTACTGCCTGTCATTCCCAGTGTCAACATGTGAAACTGGTTTGTTGCAGACATACCGAGGTGACCACCCAAGTCTTTCCGATCCAAGTAAATAGAAGTGATCCTGGAGCATATCCCTCCATTTATAAGTGAACTGCACGCCAACGTAGAACTGGAACCCTCTTTGAATCCAAAGCAGAGAAAATAGTAGACTCTCTTCTAAACGCAAACCAATTATCAGCTTTTACATGGATGTGATTAACAAAGAAACAAACCCAAGGAGGACGAAGATAGTCACACAAAAAATCACCGCAGCAGCAGCAGCAACAACAGCATACACAGCCACAGTTCAGTATTTCCAACATACTTAAGCAGCTACTGAACAACAGCAGTGCAAAACCAAAAGTCATAGGAAAACGTAATTGGGATTTCGTCAAGGAGACTGGGGGGAGGGCAGAACACACGAAAAACTCCACAGCCCTAGAGTCCCTATGAGAAACTCACCAGTCGTTGAAAAATACGTATTTTGAAAACAAGACTGGCTCCAAATAGATTTTTAAAAAAAGAATGTTGATAAAGGTAGCGTCATGAGCAATATTCATCGCCACAGGCAGAGGAACTGTTGCAGAGTGAAAAGTAGGAACGATGGATCAATTAGAAATCAGGCCATATACTACAGAAAGCTGCCTATAGAAGGGTTGAGGTTCTGGGGAAGTGCCTAACGCTGAAAAGTTTATCAATCAAAACCGAGAGAGTCCGGAAAAGATCGCCTGCGTTCAGATCTTGTTTTCCCAGTAAGGACATAATAAAGGTAAGAACGAGAAGAGGTGGGTTGCACTTAGATACGCAATATCCCAACAGCTTATCTCAAAAAGGGATGCACTTTAGCAAAGACCACACATAGAATTTCATTGCATATCCGTATGGGCGGTGGTGCTCTTGTTCATAGCCTTCCATTTAACAATGGATACCACAAATTCCACCGGTGTTACCCCAGCTTGGAAGCCCTCGGCACCCTACGTCACCATAGTAGCTCAAGCTTTAATGTTCGTCGCTATAGCCACGGTCAATGTGCTAGTCTTGGTCGTCATTGTGTTGAACACCATGCTTCAAACCATCCCTAACATGTTCATTGGAGCTCTGGCCGTGTCTGACCTTGTCGTGTCCTTCAACCAGTTGCTAGCCATACCATGGACCTCCCCGAAGTATCACGCTCAGTTTGAAGAGAACGCTTCCCTGTGCTTGTTGTTTAAGTGCTCATACACATCAACGAGCTCACCAGCGTCTTCACCATCGCTGTCATCGGCGTGGACAGGTACCTGTACATCCAGCATCCCTTCTGGTATCTGCGCATCATCACGAAGAGGAAGGTGATAATGACGGCGGTTATCGTGTGGTGCCTCAGCATCATCATCGCCCTTTCCTTCAGACTGACGGATTCAGGCAGCAAATTTGCTGGGTGCGATCCCAACGCTTTGCTCTACGACTCCGAAATGGCTGGCTACTTCAATGGCGTCCTGTTTTTTGCTATCTGTTTTGTGTTGTTCGTGTCCTACGGCATCGTCATGAGATCAGCAGTGCGTCACGCCAGAGCCATACGGTCCACGGTCCCTCGCATTTTTCCTCCGCGCACTTCGACGGAAGGGCTAGATGTGGTCATGCTTAGAGAGAAGGTAGTAGCAAGGTCGAGTCTAAACATCGTGCAGAGAATGCTGAGAGTGGTTTTGGTGCTGTTTGTGTGTTGGACACCATATGCCCTGATCGGTCTCATCGGCCCGAAGAAGGTGAACCACGACATCGTTCTGATATCGGCGTTTCTGGCGTCTTTCAACTCTGCTGCAAACGTTGGGGTCTATGCTTTAGGGATAGAGACTTCCGGTTGGCGACCATCAGAACCTTCAAGGGTAAACAGATTGCCGGGTCTACGGTGCTCAGTCCCAGCACTTTGATGCACTCTGAGCAGACCACCATCAAATCATCTTGTTCTGTCTGCAGCGACAACCAAGTGACTTTGCAGAAAATGGAGAACATCAATATTGGCTAAGATTTTTTTTTTCTCTTTTTTTTTCTTTTCTTTTTTTTTTCTTTTTCTAAAAGGATGGTGAACGACTGTTTCTCCTACTAACTGATTTTGTGATTTACCAGATTTTTCATTCACCCCATGTGTTTTTTGTTTTTGCCGGTTATTTCAATGCTTTTAGTATTATCATTCCATACCCTCCCTGATATCCACTTCCAAGGACAAATGCACACTTACGCTTGCTCACGATTTTTCTTCCTTGTTTGTTTCTTTTGTGTGTGTGTGTGTGTGTGTGTGTGTGTGTGTGTGTGTGTGTGCGTGGTGTGTGTGTGGTAGAATTGGGGTTTAATAGAAGTGCTCTGTATTAAAAAAAAAAATAATAAAAAATAAAAATAAATTAATTAATTTAAAAAAAAAACACGGAAAAATCAGTATTAGACAGCAGCTTGCAGAATCACCTGTCGACAGCCTGGCATGGATAGTCCTTTGTGAACTACTGGAGCAGGGACTGTGACAAAATGAGCATGGAGTAGGGTTCAGATGTGGTGGTTGTGTATTACGAGGGAGTGGGGATGTGATGGTCGGATGATGGGCGATAAACAATTAACGTAAATGTGTGTGTGTGTGTGTGTGTGTGTGTGTGTGTGTGTGTGTGTGTGTGTGTGGTGTGTGTGTGTTTAATCATTTAGCTATCCCCGGCTTCAGGAGGCGTGTTCCTTTGCGAAAGAAAGTAATTTATCACGGATTTTAATATCGCCTCAGTACCATGTATATGTCTACGTGATGTTACTTATAGTTATTAGCACATTATTTTGACTGTGAGTTAATGAAGCCATTCTTACATCAAGGTGTACCATCTACAGACAAGGTTCGCTTTAAAAAAAAATTCTTTGTCATTTTTTTTTGTTTGTTTTTTGTTTTGTTTTGTTAAAATAACCACTAACCTGACTAACCTTTTTACAAAGTCCATTCTGTCATATTGCGTTATTGTAAATTTTAGATCACTTCAGATGCTCACCTGTGACCCCTTCTGCTATTTATTAAATTTCAGAGTTCAGAGAGAGTTCTCTCTGTCTTTTTGTTTCTGTATGTCTGTCTGCCTCTCTCTCTCTCTCTCTCTCTCTCTCTCTCTCTCTCTCTCCTCTCTCTCTCTCTCTCTCTCTGTCTCTGCCCCCCCCCTCTCTCTCTCTCTCTCTCTCTCTCGTATAGAATTTATGAAACAAAGAAATCTTGTTAACTATCTTAAACGTCAGGAAAAAGAAATATTTCAAAGATCTTTTTTACTCTAAAACACACAAGCGATCAGTTTGGAAGGGTATCAGTCAACTTAGCAATAAACATTCTAACGCTCGTGCTACATCACCGAAAGGTGTATCAGTTGAAATGTTGAATACACACTTCTGCAATATTGCCAATTTCACCATAAAAAGAAACAGATCCTCACAAAACGATTCAGATGTTCTTCTGAATTTTTGTCAGTCCAAAAATATCACAACATATCTAGATATTCCGTTGTTACGTGTACACGAAGTGTATAATGCTCTTATTCACTTAAAGCAAACTAGCGCTACTGGCCTTGATGGCATTGACGGAAAGATTCTCAAACTGTCAGCCCTTGTAATTGATGAAACACTGACTTATATATACAATCTCTGCATTTCTAAAAATCAGTTCCCCAAGGCCTTTGAAGTTGCTAGAGTAACGCAGATCTACAAAACGGTGGATCACACCGAGCCGTCTGAAGGGAGGCGGTGTTCCATTGCTGTCAAAGACAATGTGCATTGCATGGAAGTCCCGGAGCTTGATACAGCCGCGAAATGATATGGCTCAAGCTGTTGACGCGAACCCAGCGCATACTATACCTCTGCGCCTTCTACCGCCCCGACGCTTCTGATGCAATGTCACTCGAACAGCTCAATACATCCCTGCGGAGAGCTGTTGCAATGAAGGGCGCCCAGCTCATCATTGCCGGTGACCTAAACTTTCCGTCCTGGGACTGGAAGACCATGACGCTGAAGCCAAAACCTGTCCAGCCGGACCTCAACCAGAAGTTCGTCGACCTCCTGTACGATACCGGCCTTGACCAGATAGTCCAGGACACAACACGCACTGACGGGAGTCTGGTAAGGAGAGTACACTAGACCTAGTCCTCACGAACTCCCCTTCCCCAATTCCCCAGGTTGAAGTTATCCCCGGCATTTCAGACCATCGCATCGTCTGTTTTGAATTCAAGACGAAGCCTGACCTCCTTCAAAACGCCAACCGTCCCATCCCCCTTTACGGGCGAGCAGACTGGGAGGCCATCAAACAAGACATGGTAGCACTGCAGGACGACTACCAAGGCACAAGCGATGTAACAACAGAAGGCTTGTGGCAGAAGTTCAAGACCACACTGAAAGACAGCATGGAACAACATATTCCAACCAAGAGACTTAGGCGGAAGGAGTCCCTCCCCTGGATGACCTCTGACATACTCAAAACTCATCAGGAAGAGAGACAGAACCTACAGGAAAAGAACGAAGGGCGGCAATGAGGGCGGCAGACGAGATCAAGAAACTTGACAAGGAGATCAGAAACGCCTACGCCGCTCGTATTTGGCGATACACCGAAAGCCTATTTTCCCCAGTATAGCTCTGAAGAGGACCCCAGACCAAGCCAGAAGAGATTTTGGGCCTACATTAAACACCAGCGCTCTACCACCACTGGTGTCCCTGCTCTGAAGTCCAATGGTAAGCTTGTCACTGACCCCAAGCAGAAAGCTGAGCTGCTGAACCAGCAATTCTCCACTGCATTCAGCGAAGGTACTGCCTTCACGGAAGCTGAGTTCAGAAACAAATGCTCACTTCACGAATCCTGCGGCAACTTCCCTACTATGGAAGACATCACCATCAGCACCGATGGCATTGAAAAGCTGTTTAGGAACCTCAAGCCTGCAAAAGCATCAGGCCCAGACGGTATTACTCCCCGAGTGCTGAAAGAATTGGCTAAAGAAGTTGCGCCTGTCCTGCCGCCATCTACAGGTCCTCCCTGCAAACTGGCGGGTGCCACAGGACTGCAGAGAGGCACTGGTTACCCCGGTGTTCAAAAAGGGAGAGCATTATAAGGCATCTAACTACCGCCCAATCTCCCTAACCAGCGTCCCCGCTAAAGTCCTGGAGCATGTCCTAGTCAGTGCTATCATGCGCCACCTGGAGTCGAACGACATACTGTCCAACCAACAACATGGCTTCCGCAAGCACCGCTCCTGTGAGACGCAGCTCTTGGAGTTCATAGAAGTCTCATCAGCGATGGAGAGCGGCATTGCATCCGACGTCATTATTATGGACTTTGCTAAAGCCTTCGACCGTGTGAATTACAGCCTGCTTGCCCACAAGTTAGACCACTACGGGATCCGTGGAAGCACCACCAGCTGGATAGCAAGCTTCCTCAGCGACCGCAAACAAGCCGTAGTGGTCAATGGTGCACAGTCTGGCTATATCCGCGTGAAATCCGGGGTGCCCCAGGGAGCAGTGCTTGGACCTTGCCTCTTCCTCACATATATAAATGACCTTCCAACAAGAATTTCTTCCACTTCCCGTCTATTTGCTGATGACACCGCAGGAGACCCGGTTTAAACTCCAAGAGGATCTCGCTAAGTTGGAAGACTGGGAGAGCAAGTGGACATGGCATTCCACCCGGACAAATGCAGCCAACTGCCTTTGACCCATAGTAGGAAGCCACTGAATGCCAGCACCAAATATACCCTCCACAGTCATACCCTAGAGAGAGTATCCTCTACAAAGTATCTTGGGGTCATGCTGCAGTCCGACCTCTCCTGAAACGCCCACATCGACAACACTTGTGCCAAGGCAAATAAAACATTAGGATTCCTGAGGAGAAACTTAAAGGTGTGCTCCAGCAAGACCAAGGAGCTGGCATACAAGGCGCTGGTCAGACCCATTGTCGAGTACGCCTGCTGTGTTTTGGGACCCCTACACCACCAAGCCCATCCTCAGCATCGAGAAGATTCAGCGAAGGGCGGCGCGTTTTGAAATGCAAAGACTTGAAGCCCCTGCCACCCACACAGAAGAAGCCACAACAAGCAATTCCAGCGCATTACTACCCGCACAGACTACCGCAAGTATGCCTTCTTCCCCCGTACCATCCGCGACTGGAACGACCTGTCCGCAGAAGTCGTCCAATCCCCCATTCTGGCCTCATTCATTTCGAAGGTGACCAGATCCTGCTCGTAATTTTTTTTATTTTTATTTATTTTTATTATTTTATTTATTTATTTTTTAAGCTGCTCAGTGACCCTCCAGCATGTCAATAATTGCCGAACACTCGGCAGGTGGACATTACTGGAAGAAGAAGAGAAGAGACTGCAGACCCATTTCTATTCTGTCTGTACTGTCTAAACCACTGGAAAACCATACAAATATGCATATTCTCGATCACTTTAATTCTTTCCATTTATTTCATCAAAATCAATCTGGTTTTAGGGCTAATCACTCCTGCCAAACAGCATTGACAACCCTAGCTGATCAATGGCTTACTAATATAAATAACGACAAAATTACCGGTGTTCTCGTGGTGGATTTTATGAAAGCTTTTGATTTTATTGATCGCAGTCTTCTTTTTAAAAAGCTAAAGGTACATAACCTATCAGAGAATTCGTTAGAACTCCTGTCTTCATTTCTTTCTGATAGAAAGCAAATGGTATCAGTAAATGAATCTTATCTCTTACATTATCCATTAGTCAGGATGTGCCTCGAGGGTCAGTACTCGGACTTACCTTATTTTCCATATTTATAAACGATTTACCTCTATTCACTGATAGTCTATATGAAATGTTCGCTGATGACACCATAATACACTGTAGTCATAAAAAAATGAAAATATATTTGCCACTTTACAAGAAAATATAAACAAATTAATCATATGGTCTGAACTCAATCACA
>CM031622.1:9015919-9038419 GCA_018398815.1 Conus ventricosus
TGCAGACATACCGAGGTGACCACACAAGTCTTTCCGATCCCAGTAAACGGCCACTTTGAATCCTAAGCAGTGAGAACATTGGACCACTTCTAAACGCAACCAATTAACAGCGTCATACTGCTTTTACACGGATGTGATTGACCAAAAAAAAAAAAAAAAATCCAAGGAGGAGCTGGAGGGAGGAGGAGAACATACGAAAACGTCCACAGCCCTCGAGTCCCTATGAGAAAACTCACCAGTCGTTGAAAGACAAATATGTTCCAAGACTGGCTCCAAACAGAAAAGAAAATGTTGATAAAGGCAGCATAAACAGCGTCACGAGCAATATTAATCGCTACAGGTAGAGAAACCGTTGCAGAGTAATCAATGTTTTCCCATGCAAAAGTAGGAACGATGGATCAGTTAGAAATCATTCCATAGACTACCCCCAAAAAATGTCTATATTGTCATAGAAAGGATGAGGCTCTAGCATAGTGCCAAACACTGAAAGGTTCGTGAATCCAAACCGAGAGATTCCGGAAGAGGTCGCCTGTGTTCAGATCTTGAAATTAATTTGGCGTTTTTCCAGTAAGGAAACGATTAAGCAAGGACCAGAAGAGGTGGGTGGCATTAATATACACAATATCCCAACAGTCTTTTCTCATAAAAAGGGATACAAATTAGCAAGGACCACACCAAAAAAATCCAGTGTATATCCGCCCGTGCGGTGGTGGTGTTGTTCCTGGCCTTCCATTTAACAATGAACACCACAACCTCCACCATATCTAACGAGCTTTGGAAGCCGGCAGCTCCCTACGTCACCATGGGAACTGCAGCTTTAATGTTCGTCGCTATCGCCACGGTCAACGTGCTGATCTTGGTCGTCATGGTGTTGAACCCCAGGCTTCAAACCATCCCTAACATGTACATTGGAGCTCTGGCCGTGTCTGACCTTGCTGTGTCCTTCAACCAGTTGCTAGCCATACCATGGACCTCCCCGAAGTATCACGTTCAGTTTGAAGAGAACGCTTCCCTGTGCATGTTCTTTAAGTGTTTCTTGTACATCAACGAGCTCACCAGCATCTTCATCATCGCTGCCATCGGGTGGACAGGTACCTGTACATCCACCATGCCTTCTGGTACCTGCGCATCATCACGAAGAGGAAGGTGATAGTGACGGTGGTTATCGTGTGGTGCCTCAGCATCATCATCGCCCTTTCCTTCAGACTGACGGATTCAGGCAACAAATTTGCTGGGTGCGATCACGTCGCTTTGCTCTACGACTCCGAAATGGCTGGCTACTTCAATGCCGTCCTGTTTTTTGCTATCTGTTTTGTGTTGTTCGTGTCCTACGGCATCGTCATGAGATCAGCAGTGCGTCACGCCAGAGCCATACGGTCCACGGTCCCTCGCATTGTTACTACGTTCGTTTCGACGGAAGGGGAAGCTTTGCACGTGCATCAAGAGAAGGTAAAATCCAGGTCGGGCCTAAAAATCGTGCAGAGAATGGTGAGAGTGGTTTTAGTGCTGTTTGTGTGTTGGACACCATATGCCCTGATCGGTATCATCGGCCCGAAAAAGGTAAACGAACACATCGTTCTCATATCGGCCTTTCTGGCGTCTTTCAACTCTGCTGCAAACGTTGGGGTCTATGCTTTAGGGGATAGAGACTTCCGGTTGGCGGCCTTCGGAATGCTCAATGCTAAACGGATCAGCGTGTCTGCGTGGCACAGTGGCAGCACTTCGATGCAGCCTGAGCATACCACCAACAAATCAATTTGTACGGTCAGCAGGAACGGCCAACTGATTTTGAAGAATGTAGACAGCATCAGTATTTGCTAAGATCTTTTTTTTTTAATCTAAAAAGATGGTAAACGACTGTTTCTCTTACTTACTGATTTTGTGATTTGCCAGGTTTTTCATTCCACCCATGTGTTCTTGTTTTTGTTGGTTATTTGAATGCTTTTACTATTATTATTCCATGCTCTCTCTGATCCCCACTTCCAAGGAGAAATTCACACTTACGCTTGCTTTACCGGTTTTTTTGTTTGTTTTTTTTTGTTGGTTGGTTGGTTGGTTTGTTGTTTTTTGTGTCGTTGAATTGGAGGTTTAATAGAAGTACTGTGTATATGAAAAAACAAAAAACAAACAAACGGAACAATCAGTATAGACAGCAGCTTGCAGAGTCACCTGTCGACAGCCTGGCATGGATAGTCCTTTGTGAACTACTGCAGCAGGGACTGTGACAAAACGAGCATGGAGTAGGGTCCAGATGTGGTTGTGTATTACGGGGAATGGGGTGTGATGGTCGGATGATGGGCGATAAACAAGGTAACGTAATGTGTGATTTTTAAAAAATCATCGCCTGAGTACCAAGTGTGTGTCTAACTGATGTTACTTATTGTTATAAGCACATCATTTTGACTGCGAGTTCATGAAGCCATTCTTACGCGAAAGTGTACCATCTACAGACTAGGTTCGCATTTTTTTTTTTTTTAACTTTTATATTCTTTATCAAGTTTAAAATAACTACTAACCCGACTAACCTTTTACAAAGTGCATTCCGTCATTTTGCGATATTGTAAATTTAGATCACTTCAGATGCTCAACTGTGATCCCTTCTGCTATTCATCCTCCCCCCCCCCCCCCCCTGCACATTATCCAACTGCCCATCCCTACAACCTCCCATTTTTTTTTTTTTTTTTTTTTTTGATGCAGACAGAATTCTTTCCTTCTTCTGGTGTTATCTATACGTGTGATGTGAATTGGTGTTTTGTGTTGGGACAGATCCAGATTTTTAAAATGATCAAAGTAAAGGTTACCTAACGAAGGGCATTGAGTACACGACTGAATGCGTGTTGCTGGCACTCGCTGTCATTATCGTCTTTCCACTGCCTTCTACGCAAGACTATATAGGAACAATGTTGTATTTGGTATTGCTTAAAAATTGCTCTCCTCTCTGACTGACTGACTGAAACCATTTACTGTCAGATCGTATCGTTGCACTGACATTTAAAAAAAAAAATAATAAAGGAAAAACCAAAATAAAGCAAGTGACACCTAAATATATAAAGAATCATAAAGGAAACTTAACAGGAAAACATTTAACATTTATAAGTGAAATGATCAAATCAGAAACTGTAATTATAAAGCAAATTACAACTTAACTTTACTGAAAATCAAAACAATCCCCTCTCTCTCTCTCTCTCTCTCTCTCTCTCTCTCTCTCTCTCTCTCTCTCTCCTCTCTCTCTCTCTCTCTCTCTCTCTCTCTGACCATCACCACAAAAAAGAAAACAACGAACAAACAAAATACCCAACACACACACACACACGCACACACGCGCGCGCGCACACACACACACACACACACACACACACACACACACACACACACACACACACACACACACACACACACTTCCCCTTCCGTCTTACTCACACATATGCGTGGACGCACACTTAAGCACTCACAGACAAATAAAACCAAAAAATCTCTCTCTCTCTCTTCTCTCTCTCTCCTCTCTCTCTCTCCTCCTCTCTCTCTCTCTCTCTCTCTCTCTCTCTCCTCTCTCTCTCTCTCTATCTATCTCTATCTCTCTCTCCTCTCACATGCACACAGACACACACACACACACACACACACACACACACACAACGCGCGCGCGCGCGTCCCCCCCCCCCCCCCCCCCCCCCCCCCCCCACACACACACACACACCAATGTTTTTATCATTTCACATAACTTCTACATCTCAGAGAATGATCTCGGTTCATAAAATCATTAATAAGTAACAGTACAGCCCTTAAATACATATCAAGGAAAGATTCCCACACATTCATGTTTATCAACACATAGATATTCGTTATTCACATCAAATGGTGGTTTAAGTACGTATTGAAAAGGTTTCCATGTAGTTCTCGCACATCAAAATTCAGAATAAATCTCCCAACCAGTAACGCATGATAGTTTCCATCGCTCACTTCCGAAGCTTCAACAAAGCCAACAGGACAGCCATGAAGTTAGCAAGATATAAGTCACACAGTGAGTTTCTCAAGACGTGCGACTCCACAGGAATAATCCCAAAAGGACTCAAAATCAGATTTGGATTACGTGACCTTCCAGCTTCTGACTGCAGGGCCACTGTTCAACGCATCCTGGAGACTACTGAACAGGACAATTCTCGGTGAGTGCTGTGCTTACTACCACTCTTCTTCAGTGGAACTTCACAGACAATAGACACACCTCAAATCCTTCTTGTGCAAAGCTAACCAGCATGACTGTCTAGGCTCTTTAGACAACATATTATGCGGACATTCGTACAAACTTGCTCAGACCAAAATGAAACTCAGCTCAGATCAAAAACACGTATCGTCCTTGGGACCCAAGTTTTGTCCAACGCCAAGTTATGTCGATGAACTGGCATTGTCGGAAGATGTCCGTGAAGGCAACCGCTGACTGAAAGAGAGACTGAAAAAACACCACCACAGAGAAAACGCTCCTGCCCAGATCACCAAGAAACTGAAGTTCTACAAGAAAACTGGTTTCTGTCCAGAGGAAGGTTGGGACAAAGCCCTTGACTCCTACTGCACCATCATAGAAACCATGACCGAACACTACACCCTGCCCACAAAGACCAAACAAAACATCAGTAAAAAAAAAACAACACAGGAAGGCAGAAGCACAACTACGGGAACTGGTGAAGAACAGAACTATTCACATCTCGGGTGCTGATAAAGGTGGAGCCGTGGTGGTTCAGGACGTGAAGGAATATGAGGAAGAAGCCTACCGCCAGCTCAGCAACAGAGAGCACTACACCCCTCTGGACACCGACCCCACCTCAAGCATTGCCATCAAGTCCAACATCTGGTACAGTCCCTCAGAAGTCGGGAGATCATCGATGAGAGTACACACAGATGGGCCCAGACGGACCCCAAAACCGTGAGGACCCACGTCTTCTACACCTTGCCGAAAATACACAAAGTCGACCTGGAACAGCAAAACCCCCAGCCCCCAGGACGCCCGATAGTGTCCGTAATCAACGGCCCAACTGAGATCTCCCAGCTCGTAGACCACATCCTACAACCCCTGGTACAAGACCTACCATCATTTCTCAAAGACACTACCCACTTCCTCAACACGATTGAAGACTGGAAAGCCAAGTACAGTCCGATACCTACGAACACACTATTCATCACGGTTGATGTTGTCAGCCTTTACACAAATATACCCCACAGAGAAGCGGAGGCAGCTCTTCGAGAAGCCATGACAGAAAAACGTCACCTTGTGGAGACCAACCTCACAGCTGATGACATGGTTGACATGGTCCGCCACATCCTCGCCAACAACGTATTCCAGTTCGATGATAACATCTTCAAATAAATACATGGAACCGCCATGGGAACCCCAGCTGCTCCAGCCATAGCAAACTTATTCATGGGGCAACTGGAAAAGAACATACTCAGCCACTCTCCTTGGAACCTAACCACCGGCCAGTGGCGTCGATTTATTGATGACATGGCCCTTCTGGGTTTGAGGGGGAGGAAGAACTGACGAAATTCATCAACTGGCTCAACAACATTCACCTGACCATCTTGAGGCTCCGCAGAATCTGCTCCAGAGAGGAAGACTTCCAGCAACGCAGCCAGGAGATGAAAACCAAGATGATGAGATGCAGGTGCCCAGGCACACTCATAGATGAGGCCATCCGGCAAATAGCAGCACACCCCCACAGTGAGACCCTTTAATACGTGCCGAAAGGAACGCAACAACACCCGGGTGCCCTGCATTATCACCCAAAAACCCTGCCAACCCCCCTCTAGTAACCTGGCTGAGGAGCTTCATACCAGTCCTCCACGGCAGTAACCGTATGAAGAAGGCTGTTCCCAAACCACCTATCGTTAGCGAACGCAACTGCAGGAACTTCCGGAACACCCTGATGCCCTCTGCCCTTCCCCCAGCAAGCCAGGCCACAGATGACACGCAGACTGGATGCAGTAGGTGCTTGGCCAAAAGCTGCACGACCTGCAAGACTCATCTACATGAGACAAACACCTTCCACAGTGCTCCCACAGGAAAAAGCTACAGAATAAACTCCAGCACCTCCTGTACCTCATCTAATGGCATATATACCTCATGGATTGTGCCAAGTGCAATGACCAACAGTACGTTGGCGAGACGGGAAGGACATTTAAAGAGAGACTCGCGGGTCACCGCAGTGACATTCTGCACACCTGTTCTTATCACCATTTCGGCACACCTGTTCTTATCACCATTTCGGCACACCTGTTCTTATCACCATTTCGGCACACCTGTTCTTATCACCATTTCGGCACACCTGTTCTTATCACCACTTCGCACACCTGTTCTTATCACCATATCGGCACAACCTGTTCTTATCACCACTTCGACACACCTGTTCTTATCACCATTTTCGGCATACCTTTTCTTATCACCATTTCGGCACACCTGTTCTTATCACCACTTTCGGCACACCTGTTCTTATCACCACTTCGGCACACCTGTTTCTTATCACCATTTCTTTAGTGATGCCATTTTTTTCAAAGCAATAACATTTAGTCAAACGCCTCTCTCTCTCTCTCTCTCTCTCCCTCTCTCTCTCTCTCTCTCTCTCTTCTCTCTCTCTCTCTCTCTCTCTCTCTCTCTCTCTGTGTGTGTGTGTGTGTGTTGTGTGTGTTGTCTGTCCGTCTCCCTGCCTGCCTGCTTGTCAGTCTGTTTGGGGTATGTCGGTCCGTCCGTCTGTCTGTCCGTCAGTCTTTCGTCTCTGTCTCACACACATACACATACGCGCACGCACACACACGCACACACACACACACACACACCACACACACACACACACACACACACACACACACACACACACACACACATACACTCACACCACACACGGATACAGAGACATACATACGCACGCATGCACGCACGCCGCACGTACGCACACACATTCTCTCTCTCACTCCCTCTCTCATATCCCCCCTCTCTCTCTCTCTCTCTCTCTCTCCTCTCTCTCTCTGTCCTCTCTCTGTCTCTCTCTCCTCTCCTCTCTCTCTCTCTCTCCTCTCTCTCTCTCCTCTCCCTCTCTCTCTCTCTCTTCTCTCTCTCTCTCTTTCTGCACTCTCGCACTTGTTGTTCTTCCATGCGCTGTCGCTCTCTCCGTGGCTGATGTATCCCAGCAGGTCTTTTTTTTCTTCTTCTTTTTTTTCGGAGAGCATTTCATTGTGAAAGAGACAATTACACACGCACATTGATTCCTCTACGTGTGACGGCAGATTGCAAAACATTTTAGCGACACGTCAATTCCGAAGAGTCGTATGAGAGAAATCTGGTCCGATGCATATCGAACGGTGCATTCATCTTCCATACATACGATGTAAGGAGATAACTGAATGTCATTACTTGGTCATGACACAACATGATTTATCTCCCTCTCAAAATTCAATTTTTCGTTGAAACTTCTCATGACACACATGCATTCACACTTTGTGCCTGCACGCAGTCTCAAAGCAGCACACACACACACACACCACACACACACACACACACACACACACACACACACACACACACACAACACAAACACACACACACACACACACACACACACACACACACAAGAAAAACACGTGTGCGCGCGCGTGCGTGTGTGCACACACACGCGCGTCCTCTCTCCCTCCTCCACAAGCCTACCAATCTGCATCATGTCTCCCCCCTTCTTATGCCCATCCATTTCACGAACAGCAGCCTCTTCACTGACCCACGTCACGTCCTTCATCCGTGTCCCCTCTGTCTCAATACACTCTCCACGTCACGCCCTTTATCCACGCCCCCTCTGTCTCAATACACACACCCACGTCACGTCCTTCATCCGCGTCCCCTCTGCCTCAATACACTCCCCCACGTCACGCCCTTCATCCTGCCCCCTCTGCCTCAATACACTCCCCCACGTCCACGCCCTTTATCCGTGTCCCCTCTGCCTCAATACACTCTCCACTCACGCCCTTCATCCGTGTCCCCTCTGTCTCAATACACTCCCCACGTCACGCCCTTCATCCGTGCCCACTCTGCCTCAATACACTCTCCACGTCACGCCCTTCATCCGCATCCCCTCTGTCTCAATACACACACCCACGTCACGCCCTTCATTCCGTGCCCCCTCTACCTCAGAGAATGTAAATATCTTCGTTCAAGCTCACCCATCTTATTTTGCACGAAAACCCCCCTTTTCACATAGAAATCACGTCCATCACATATCAGTTTTGGCCAAATTTAACATCTGTTTACAAAAAAATTAACGCGCAAAACCGCCAAAATTGACGTAATCAGCACATTGAAACGGGGGCTTACGTGCTAGATAAGATTGGTGATCGTGAACAAAGATATTTACATTCTCTACAGGGGCATCAAATCTAATGGTTTACAGTACTCTCTTCTACTTCTAACACCATTAATAAATCAGAACAAACAACTGGCTCTCCATTTTGTTAGTTATTCTTACATCTAATGAGTTTATAGGCCCATTAATTAATTCTTTAAATTGACTGTTTTTTCCAACGCGATTAATCGATAATCGCAAACCGGCCCTAGTGAGGCAAAACCTTTAGAACGTAGACGATAGCCATCAAAAAAATTAGCTTCTGTTTTAACTGTGTAAATGAACATACAACATTGGGTTCACGAGAAAATCAGAAGGTTCATTACCCTCAAATTGATAAACATCTTCTCTTGTACTAAATCTATAAGCTCTGTTACTATGCGAAAGCCTAAGATTTTAACCAGACCCTTAGGGAAAGTATACTCTCTCTTTCTTTTGTGGGAAATTTTACAGTAATTCTGAGGTTTGCCTCGTTAATTGTTAACAATATACCATATTCTCTAAGTACTTCTTTTAAAGAACAAAAGTTGTAGTAGCCATCAGGTATTTGCACATGACTTACTTGATTGCCCACCTCGTTACTAATATTAATCCATTATTTTGAGCCCCTTCAGATATGTTAAACCAATTAACTTTAAAGCCAATCTCTTTAAGGGCAATTCTACAACTCCCACGCCAATTGACAATTGGATACATTAAGAACACACGCTCGTTTTGCTTGGTTAATAGATGTACATCTTTTTATAACTATTTAAAAAACTATTTAAAAAACTAATTTAAAAATTGTAGCTTTTCAATATATTGAACATGTTACTACAATGTAGGAGCGTTTTATAACCCCAAATCTTTGGACTTCAGCAATTTAAAACCATTGCAGTAGATGGATCATACGGCTTCCAAGTAAGACTTGTAAACCCACTAACTAAATATTTAAATCCGCCAATAAAGAAGGAAAAGAGTGCCATCAGCATGGTCATCCCACCCTATGGCTTTTTCCAGAATCAGTTAAATTTTGCCATTTACTGCGAAAACTACGGGCTGTGGTGTTTCATATGCAAACCATTTAAACCATCCTAATCTTTTAGTAAGGTCAGTATATAACTTTCATGTTTATTACCAGTACAGGCGAATACTAACTGAACTACAAGTGCCACTCCCTAACGACAACGCGTTTTATCCATTTAACAGCCCAATGGACAATAATGCATATGAAAGAATTTGCAACGAATTTAACATAAACCTTTAACTGATTTTAGACAAAAGTTAGACTGCAATCATGGGTTTTAGGCACATGTTTTTGTGGGGCACAAAAAGAGAATATAATTATGACTACTGGCCCGGCCACACCTCTTTTCAACTAAACACACAAGTTCGATTGGGATCCATAGAACAAAAACACCCTAATGCCTGGACAACATTTATCTTAGATAAAAGTAAAGGCCTAACAATGCCAGGAGTGCAAAGACTTAATGACTCCATAACGGACATACGTTTGGTGTCTTTTAGGAGCACAAGCACAGACCAAGTCTAGCATAGTAGATCAATCTACAGGTTTTGATGCCAGAAAACAATTTCTAGCTAATTTAGAAGATGCTATTAACTCTGCTGTTGATTTGCCTGCCAGCATACAAAGTATCAAGACGTTCTTGCACATGCTGGGTCAAAGGTTGACTTTGTTGTGGGTTGTGGTTTAAATACATGCTGCCCTCTGACCTTAGACTACAGATTGGCATAATACAGAATTATAACAATGAAATCCTCATAGCTGGAGACCACCAAGACTTAGGACACAATAAATACTTAAACACAAGGCCCGCTCCATCCATTTTAAAGAAAAGTACCTACCCCTGAAGAAAGCGATCCAGTTATAAACACCCCAGAAAGCGATCCAGTTATAAGCACCCCAAAGCCAGAAAGCAGTCCAGAAAGCACTCCGCCTGTTAATCTGCCTTACACTGACAGTCACACTAGCGAAAAGACAGCCTTGTTGTGTTTTTAACTTTAACTGGATTAGCTGTACTTTATTTCACTAAAAATTAACCCAGCAGCTAGCACTCCTAACGTCCACAGATGGTCAGCCATATAACCAGCAACTTTGCCTATAGTAGACAAAACCCAACTAACAACGCTGCCTATTATGCCAGGCAGAGCATCAAGCGCTTTAGCGGCTAACTTCTTTAATAGTTTGCTAGATGATGTAATTGTTTTCTAATCCAACTTTTACCAGGCTGAGGCGTTGGAGGAGCTACTGGCCCTGTGATGCACTGCCGGTTAAAGCATAAACGAGTGTAGAGATAGCAAACCCAACAGCTCTTAATATACTAAACTATTGTAATCCCCTGTTCCCTGAACAGAGTTCTTATTTCTTTCTGCTAGCGTAGTATTTTCATAAAGTATTCTGTTTTATAGTTTCTCTTATTCTGCTTGTTTGTGATGCTAGCTGCGTTCTGTTAGTAGACAGCACTTCTAACCTGGCCGCCCTTTGTAGCATTAAATCTTGTATTTTCTGCTGTATTATAGCCTTTTCTTCTTGCCCTAAATTGTTTCATCTGCATCGGCGAGTTTATTTTTTTCTTCTTCTATCTCTGTATCTAGCTCACCAAGTTTTGCTAAATTGTTGTTAGTTCACCCCTTATTGTCCGTAGAGCAGCATTAAGCCCCAGGATTTCACGCATAGGCAATGAGAATCACCAATTGTTTTTAATTGTGTCTCCTCATTAAAACTTGTTTCAATTTCTGCAATTAGTTCATCTGCTTCTTAGTTAAATCTTCAAGAGGTATGTTTTGTAATTCAGATTGTGTTGGCAATTCTTGCCCCAAGTTCTGTAAAAGACTAACGCTTCGGCTCTAAGCTCTAAAAGGTTTAAGTGTTCTGCCTTAGCAATAGGGAGTTTCGTCTAATTGTGCTTAGTTTTAAAAACTTGTTTGGGTTTTTGCGTTGAAGTAACTTTTTACGCGGCCTCCTGCACCATTTTCTTATATACAAATGCCCACCATCTTCCTCAAAATCGTTAGGGTCAACTACTTCGGGTAGCTCTCGTCCTATGCTTTTGTAGAATGATTGAATTCTTTCTCGCAATAGTTCTTTACGGGCTTTAGGGAGTGAAGAACCTACTCCTTCTAGTTCTTGACGAGCTTTAAGGAGTGAAGAACCTTCCCCTTTTGGGGCCTTTTACTCAATGGGCCCGTTGCTTCTTCAAGCTCTTCTTCCCAATGAGGGGACTAGTTCTTCATCTTCTTCTTCTCCACCAACAGGATCAATCGCGTCAAAATCTTCATCCATATTTTTTATTTATATTCTTTTTTGTTTTATAAAAAATGAACTCATACGGTTGTGACCTTGATCCATACAGAAAAGAGAAGGAGCCCCATGGAGTAAAAGGTATAAGGCAGACTGTAATTAGTGTAAATGCTCCATCAACAGTTCAGCCTGGACAAACATTAACAGTTATGTTCCCTGATCTTGGCGCTGATGATGTTATAATGCCACGCACCGCAAAAACTATCATTCAAAATAGATATTACATCAGCAGATCCTAATGCTACTTGTTGTTGCTAATTTGGGCAGGGTTTATTGTTAATCATATAGAAATCAAACTGGAGGGAAAACGTTTGTTGTACTAGGCAAGGCAGACATTTTTGCTCTCTATTCTGATCTATGGCTGCCTAAAAAAGAAAGAAAAGAGAAAGTTTATCAGGGATACAAAGCCCAAACGGTCTCAAGCACAGGCTTAAAGCGGGTGTTTGCAAAGAATGATGTTAAAGATGAGGCAGTAGCAGAAGCATTTGGCAACAGATTCTGCATCCCTCTGGATTTTGAGCTGTTAAAGACGCATATGCCATATTACCAAGGCGCGCTAAAAGAAAAGCTTACTTATGAACTGACATTTAATCCTAGCGGTTCTGTCGTTCTGTCTGAAGATCCTGAAGCTAAATACGCGGCTAGTGACATTTCTCTTGAGTTTGATGTTGTTGCTAACCCTGGACTGGCCAGAACAATCTTAACCCAGTATAAAAGTAAAACAGTTATTTATTATGAAAACGTTATACACGCCATTACAGAAAATAGAAACAAGCGGGACACTCTTTGGAACATACATCTAAATCAGTCTCTAAAGTCTTTAAAAGGAATTTTGTTATTGTTTACTGAAGAAACAACTCCTTTTCAGAGAGAATCAGAAGCGTTTTATAATCCAAAAATTGAGAAGGTTGACTGTGCAATAAATGGTAAGTCTGATCAGTTGTATTCGGGGCGCGGACTTTTACCTCACCAACACTTCGATGAAATAAGAAAGTTGTTTGCTGGAGGTAGGCAAAGGGATCCTGCAGTTGATCGTGTATGTAAAAAACTTCGCCTTTAGATGTAAGACCTCGAAGACTACTTAATAAACAAATATGGGCTGTGGCTGGATTTTAGATCTACATTGACAACAGATTGTTTGAAGTGAGAAAGGATAGGGCAAGACGGTAAAAAAATAAATATTCACAAGAAAGCAGACGGAAACGGTCCAATAAAAAATGCACATTTTTATGGTTTGTGATGCTCAGTTAAACATTGAAGAAAACAGGCTAAAAGATGTGGCTTATTAAATGCAGAAGAAATATTCTAATAAAAACAGATGGATAGCTTGAAGTTTCTTCCTAAAGATCCGCACTGTTCTCTTATCTGAGGGATTACTGGGTGTGGGAAAACTGTATTCGTACTTGATTTGTTACAAAGAATATACAGGTTTCACTACGAACACATTGTTATATTCTGCACAACCATTAAGCACAACAAGTCTTACAAAGAAAGGAAGTTTATTTGGACAGACGAGAATATATTTTTAGTTGATCCTAGCGACAAACTAAGCGACTGTTTAGAACATTACTATAGACTATTTGAGGGAACTGAAACGCTGTTTATTATTGATGACTGTTCAGCTGAACGAGACATTGTTAAAAAAAGAAAAGCTCTGTCAAAGCTAGCCTTTAGTGGTCGCCACGCCTTAGTTTCTGTGTGGCTCTTAACTCAAAAATACAATGCTGTCTTAAAAGACTTTAGATCGCAGTTAAAATCGGTTGTATTATTTTACACTAAGGACAAAGACAGTTTTGAAGAATGTTTAAGTGAAAATTATATAATACGGGACAAAGATGAGCTAAAAAAAATAAAAGAGCAGTTAGAAAAATCTAAGCACGCAAAGCTATGCTTACGGACTGACCCCCCAGTTCAATACGTTTGTTATTGTAGATTGTTTATTATTGATTGCTTATAACAATTTGTTTATTATAATTTTTTAATATTATAAAAAGAATGTCTTGGGGGCCAGAATCAAAAGTGGAGCTAGCTCCTAAATGCACTGGAGTAGAGCTAAAAGACCTAGCAGACACAACTGAGTTTTGATCTAATAGGAGTGCCAGGAAATGTTTATGGATTTGAATATACAGATGATGGGTTTTACAAACGAACAGAAATTGAAGACAAAAAACGGCAGCAGCATCCTGCCCTAGAAGAGATAAGAAATTTAAGAGCAAACGATTTTGGCAAACGTGAATACAAACTTCATAAAAGAGAGAATGCTTGGGCGTTGCTTCCTGAAATTGACTGGAATTTAAAGTTTGAACTACGAAGCCCAATGTATACTATGATAAGAACAACAATTTTAGAAAAGCCTTAAATGAAGGGCCCATTCTTGTTAGCCTTGTCCCAGGAACACAACAGAAAAAGCAGATTGAAATAACTAAGCGAGGTTCTGAATATGTGCTACAGAGAAAGAAGTCCTTAGCTGAAGTGGGGGGCGACACCATAGGCTTAGAATTTACCAAAACTAGAATCACTACCTAGGCAAATGACGATGATTTTTCGCTTATTTATTACTCCGAGGGAGGCGATACTAGTTTGCCAGAACATGCGTTATTAGAGGCATACAAATAAAGGCTGAAAACTTGGATGCCCCTTTTAAGCTCGTTATTTTTTATTACTAAAAACGGAGATGAAATAAACACCCTTGCATCATCCGACAAGGTTACTATAATGGTTGACAAAGACAAACTAACAGTACTTGACTTTATTTTCATTAAGTATGTTGATTTTATTGCGTTTTACTCTGTTGATGAAGTGCTGCCAAAAGGGAAATTACTAAGAAGATATGTATAAGATTAATTTTAAAAAATAATCTTATTTTAAAAAATGGAGGTTCAACAGTTTAGGTTAAAGCAAATAACTGAACTTCAAAAGGAAATAGAAAGCGACTTGGATAAGTATGGACTGCCAGAAAAAAAATATGCTAAAGCTTTAAATGCTCTTTCTTATGTAATTACTGGCCCTCATCAGCTGTAGCTAGCGTAAGTGCTGGGTCTGGCATTGCTGTTTTTAGCTACTGGGGTGGTGCGCCAGCCTCTTTAGCATTAGGAGGTCTCGGGTTAGGGTTAGGCGCCATGTCTATGGTTGTAAGTGCTGTTTTAAAAAAATTAACTCCTAAATTACAAAAGCACACTGCCATTGTTGCCCTAGCATCAGCAAAACTTTGCTCATTAAGATTAAGAATAAGCAAATCATTACAGGATGAAAACATTACGGACGAAGAATTCAGAAGCTTATGGCTGACGGTGAGGATTACAGACGGCAGAAAATTGAACTTCAAAAGGAGTGGAGAAAGACGTTTACTTCACGACAGGTAAGACACTGATGCAATTAAACAGAACATTGAAAAACAAACACATGATCAGTTAACCCAAAATAGAGCAAAAAAATAAGTTTAACAAAAAAATATAAGTTTAACAAAACTAAATACTATTTTTTTTGTTAACTAACTGTGTTTGGCGGGACAACTTGCAGCTCTTCACGAACAAACATCTTTTAGGGGCAGGCCTTTTAGACGTAGTAGCACCGCTAGAAGAAAGAGTTTCTCTTAAATAATACACGGGAGGGTCTGTTTTCATACTTCGCTCAACTTCATACAACAACTACGCTCCATATAGGGTCTGTGGCTCTAATTCTAACATCACCTTCTGCCTCTCCAGGAGCATACAAGTATCTTACTTTTAGTCCAAACGGCAAGAGTTTTTGATTCCCTTGCACATCTTCAGTAATGCTAATTTTTTTAAATTTGATTGCGTTTACTGGCTTCAGCCCCGTCGCTTTAAATTCTTCATTGTTCATGGCACGTAAGACTGCAGGCAATCTCCTAACCCATTCTGTGTTACGCGTTCTGTCCATAATTTCTCTGTGATATTGATAGGTAAACAGGCGTTCACCTAGATTCTTATTAAAGTTTTCTACTAGGGCTTGTGATCGATGGTTGCCTGGGATCCCTCTCTTAACTGTAACATGATGTTTTTAAAAACAACTGGTTTACAGAACCTTTAAACTCTTTCCATCATCAACTTGAATCAGCCTAGGATACTTTAATGGGCCTCTCATGTATATTTGTTGTAAAGCCACAGCCACAGCAGTTGAGCTTTTATCCGTTAAAGGTTCAGCGTCTTTGTATCTTGAAGCCATGTCAACAACTGTCAGAGCATACTTAAACTTTTTTCTTCTAACTTTATCATGTGGAAGATACAACAAGTCCATTTGGGTGGGTGTCATTTGGAACTGAGTAACAAATCTAGGTCTTATTATTCTTTTGGGGGCAGGCAGATATATTTGCCAAATTGCCTGTTTTGAAAGCCAGTCTTTCGCATCTGATTCAGACACTCTAGCAGCTTTACTCAGTTTTTTCAATAGCAGTCTTTCCTTTCCAATACCCTTTAGGAGAATAATATATTTTGTACTTCGTATTGTACTTCGTATTGTCCATAAGAAGGACTGTATTTTAATTGTATTTTAATTGTTTTTTAGATTGTTTGTGCAAGAATATAGATTGCTCCCATAGCGCCCACAATAAAACCAATTTCTGCTATTTTTTGTTCTTCTGATGGTTCATAAAAGTCAGACAGTTCTGGCGGTGGCGATGTTAGAAACTTCTTTCCTGTACTAAGTAATAAATCAATTCATTGCCTCATCAACGTCTGTAAATGTGTGCTCTGCATGACCCTGTTCCCTTAACTTTTTATTAATAAAGTCTAAGTGAGCAATTCGTCTTTTCTCGTAAGCATCTCTTGCCTTAGCTAAATCTTCTATAGCCTTGTTATGGCGTTCTCTCTCTTCATCAGACCTCAATTTACTAAACATAAATTGCTTCCAGAGAAGGCTAAGCGTTAACAATAGCTCCTCCCCACCATCATAACTACATTCCCGCCATCTTTTTATAAATCAATATTTTCTAGATTAATCTTTCTATGAACTAACATTTTCTGGGATAATTCCCCGTGCAACAAGAAAGTCTTTTGAGGCAATCCCTGCAGTAATTACAACTATAACCTAACAACATCCTCAATGTCTAACCTTCCTAGGTCAGCTGGCTTCTTTTAAACATGTTTTTTGCTAACACACTATAGCCTATACTAAGGCCGCTAATTACAGCCGAGTGGTAAATCGTATTGATAATCTTTTTTCACTCATCTTTTTATTAACTAAAAAAAATAATTAAAATAATCATAATACGAAAGGCTGTCTATGTGCTTTTTAATCAGATAATCTTTTGTTGTTAAAGCTAAAAATAAAGTTGCAACTAGTTTTTGGCGAATCTTCTATCTTTCCCATGTTGGGTGGTTTTATTCCTAACAAACATTTTGCAAGGGTTGAATAAACTATAACACCAGCGATAGGCACTGCATAATTAACCAACGTTAAACTCATGTTTTAAAAGTATTATATTATTTTTTATTGCTTTTTAAAAATGATTGTGACGAACTAATTAAAGTGTGAGGAGCAAGCAGACTACTCCGTAGACCACTGCCATAAAGAAAGATTATACTCTCTGGCCGCTTGTGGAAAAACTAGACAGTATTTAGGTGTTTTAACTAAGTATTGAACAGATCCAACAACTGTCTACATCAGACATTGAAAAGTACTACGCTAGGTACGAAGCACAGCTAGGGTCAAAAATGGTTAGATCATGGGTCAGACAATGATTAGTCTATATGCCAAGTTAGTAAGTAAGATGGCGCCGGTTGATTCAGAAGAAGATTTAAAATACAACTTATCGCAAGATCCGGTTTTAAACAAGTCCCTAGAAACTCTTGCATGTGACATGTATTACAAATTTGGGACTAGTTATGCCCATTCATCATGGGATTAATTACTTTTAATCATATTTAAATTTTAATCAATTAAATTTAATCGCAATAAAAAAAATGAGCGATCAGGAGAAGAAGACGCCACAGGACAATCCGCAGGAGCAAGTGAATGCGCCACAGAGCATCCCACAAGTAAATGTACCACAGGTGAGTAATGTTACTAAGTCTAAAAGTCCTGGGCGTGTTGAGGCTGGGCGTAAACTAACTGAATGGAACAAACTGAGAAAAGCAAACCAATCCGCAAAACAAAAATTATTAGATAGTAATACAGCATCGCCACCGCCAACAACAACCCAATTAACAACAACACAATCAAACGATAAAAAAGTATCATTATGTATTGGGAGCTGCTGTTGTTGCTGGGGTGGTTTTTTAGCATACAAATACCTAACGCCATACCTAACAACAAAGCCACAAACCCCCACAGTAAAAGAAGAAGAACCGCCTTCTGCAAAAAAAGCGCAACCTCCTGCATAGATCCATTTTCTATGGAATAGTTTTTAAGAACTAGATAAAGTACAAGTTAAGAACTAGATAAAGTACAAGTTAAGTTAGTTATAGAAAGTACTTTAAAGTTAAGCGCAAGTAAATTACAAGTAAAGTACAAAAAAATAAGTTCTAGTTTTAAGTACTAGTTTAGTTCTTAAATAAGTACTAGTTACGTTCTTAAATAAGTTCTTGTTAGGTTTTTAAATAAGTTATTGTTAGGTTCTTAAGTTAAGTACAAGCCAAGTTAGTCAAGTTAATCTTTTAAAGTTCTCCAATGCCCTACAGCATATGAAAACATCAGGATTGACGTAAGTTCTCTTGTTATTGTTAGAGACTAGTGATTTCTTGTTAACAGCAGTTGTGTTTACTTGATGAAGAGTAGAGCGCAGATTAACATTTGTGTGATGAATACTTTGTTTTCAAAGAGAGCTTGCTTGTAGTTATCGTGAGTTATATTTTTTTTTGACAACTTCTTTACCTATACCTTTAGCTTTCTTCATTACAGAAGTCTGGCTAGCAACGCTGTACATCTTTGACCGCAAACCAACATATTCTTTGATAACTGTCCCATTAAGTTCATCCTTCATCTTTCCAATCACTTTCTTGTTCACAGTTGAATGTAAAGGACTGCCTTTAGGATAGTCGCATGTGTCGTACCACCCACCAACTCCTTTAGCCACTTCTGTTTCTAAGTCTTTGTAAAAGTCTTCAGTTGGGACGTCTAGAATAAAAGAGTCAGTGTCCGTGTAAAGAACTCTTGCTTCTGGGTACCGCGGTTTAAAGTAGTCATACAGAAATTCTAACATCAATAACTTTGACAACTCTAATACAGTAAAGCCGATAAACAAACCCGGGTTGTCCAACTTAACATCCTTTTTCTTCATCATAATGCCAACCAGGCTGTCGTTAAATCTTCTAAAGTCTTGATAGTTGGGTTTAGAGGCAAACTTAATTGCTTGGTTTTCTTTGTAACTAATTCAAAATCTTTGCGTTTGTGTGGATTTTCCATGGTTTTTGCCAAAACAGTTGTTGTTCATCAGTTTAAAGAAGTCTTTTTCTGAAGCGTCAGTGGCTTGGGTTCTAAGATCAGTATTCTTCTTGATGTATGGCCTCATAAAGGGCTCTTGATCAAAAGCAATGATTCTATGAGCAGCTGTCAGCTTTAATCCGTGTCTTAAGTAAAACTGTAGGAGTCTGTAATGACACACATATTAGTCTTGTGTCGAAGATTAGGCACAAGTTTAGGCGGCTCGATAGGGCTCATCTTTAATCTTTCTGCGGCTAGGGGGTAATCGTTGTGGGGATCGTGTAGTTCATACGGGTATTCTAAGTCTACTTCTAAGATTAGTCCCATTGAATTATCAGCGGAAGCTGTGACAACATACTTAACACAGTATTAACATTATGAGGGTCTTTTATCATTGTAAAGTTTCTCAGTGGGAAGTGGCTGACTCATGGCCCATCCATACAGATTGTTGGCGTCTAAGTACATTAGATAGTTGATGGTTTGGTGGGATCATAATCGTCTAAATACTTGTTGTTCTTTACAGTAAGGATGTGAGGCCATGCTAATACCCTTTCCCCCAGCCCATCTTCAATCAAACTGAAGTGTGGGTAATCAGATATTAAGTCAATCTGAATGTTTGTAACTTTAAGAAGGCGTCCCAAGAAAGGCCAGCGCAGAGATGTAATGTGATGATTCTAGGTTTTAATGTTTTCATGCATGTAGATCTGTAATTCTGAAAGACGTCTGCCAATAAACACACGTCAGCCAATAAATATTGATCGTGATAGTCGCCCATCGTTTCACAGTGTAATTCTGTCCAGGCTTTCTGTGCGTATTCATAGTCAGCATCACTTATGTCTTTGCCTCTAAGACTAGAAAAGAAAGCGCCTTTAGGGGGGAGCGAGTCTTCGTCAAACCTATCCCACGAGTTCATGTATTCATAGGGGTAAACACCTTTACGCACTAAAGAGGGGTCAAAGTATTGTTTAGTGATTGGAAAGTCTTGTAGCGATCCTGCTAACTTATCTAAACTGGCCATCAGATGTTGGGCTGAGTCATAAAAGGATAAAGAGTCAAGAGTAAAAGTCATGTACTTTTCTGAAGACTGTGCAATGCAGGTAACCCTCTTATATTCAGAAGTCACTGCTTTGCATGATAAAATGAGAATCGTAGCCTCGTAAGTTATGAAAGAAGATAGGCAGTTTCCATGTCTTAGGATCAACCTTAAGTTGAAGATTACAATTGTTGTGTGCGGCCCCTCTAAACTTTCCAGTAATGTGATCGTGGTCTCTTACTGTGCTGCCTAATAATTCTTTATTGCAAATCCAACAGTGTGTAGATGCGTCATAGCGTTCTTGGTCTTCAGGAGTCATAACAATGTCTGAAAGATTTAGTTGGGTTTGGGCAGCTGATTGCGAAGTTGTTTCATCTGCTCTAAAAATCTGCTGGCTGCATTGGGGCCTCTGTAAATCTCAGTGTTGTGTGTTGACCATCTGACCTAACAACAATAAACGCATAAGAACAGATCTGATGGTGGGTTAATAAGGTTGTTTTTTTGTTCTTGCTGTTGCGGGCCGTTTGTACTGTGGCAAGAGCGATTCAAAGTCAGCATAAACCACGTACGGGCTTATTTGCATTTTGTGTACATTCTTAAAACTGACCTTAGACCCAGGTTTAGGTGTGAGGAGTTTGGTTTCGCAGTCTACAAAACTTTTAACAATGTTTCTTATGGCTGGCAGCTCTTCTATAGTGGGGATTCTAACCAGACACCTTCTACAAAGCCCTTGTTTAGCATGATCCTTTGATGTAAAACCCCATAAGTCTGCTTATTGTTCTGATTAATACATAATGACTCTTTGTACTATCTGCAAATAGGATTAAGTCTACATGTTTGTTAAGAGGCTCGCCTAAAGTGGGAGCGTTGGGAGAAATCCTTAGAGGCACTAGATTGTCTACTACAGACCATGGTAAAACGTTTACGGTGATTGGTTTGTTTTTCTCTTCAAACTGAGATATGCTTTCTATGCTTACTGGGAAGGTTATGTTATCAAAGTTCAGCTCTTGCTTATATTGTTCATAATTAGATACTCTTTCTGCGTTCTTTATACAGGATGTAAATGCGCTAAAACACACCACATAAAACACATGTTGTCAGGATTTTTTATGTTTAAGACTGCTCGTTTTAAAACTAACTCTTTTGGGAGAGGAAGGTGAGAATTGCCAACTATAGGATAGAACTTTGTTTGTTTCAATATAATTTGAAGGACTGTTTCCCTTTAGACCAGCCAGAACCGCGCAATTTTGCCTCTTCACTTGCATGGTTAAACTGTGTAAGCATGTAATCAGCCCAGTCAGAATAAAGTTGCGATAGCTAATAACTTCTTTCTGTTTAGTTGAAACCCAGACTTCCATGTTACTATCATCAGGCGTTATATAGTCAATCAGAACGACCAACAAACACTTTTACTGGCGGCTCCATCTGAAGAGACTCTGGGATTTTAGAGATAGCATGTGCTACGCTTTCATGAACATTTGTGGGGTTAATGATGTCCATGCCTACTTCGCTAAAAATATTGATTAATTGTTTGTCACTACCTTTCACCAGTACGCTGGCTGGCAGTATTTCAAACTCAGACGTGTTTGTGAGGCTCACTTTTTAACTCAAAATATTTACGTAAATTAAAAAAATAAATATATATATAAAAGTAAGTAAAACAAGCTTTTATTCTTCACCCAAGCGTTGCAAAAACTTCAAGACACGTTAACCTTACAATAACACCCGCCAATATTTTAGCTTTTTCTACATCACTACAGTCAATGTTCATCCCTTTGATTGCTTTCATTAAATAGTTCACTATGATTTTTTTTTTATATTGTTTACATCATTCACAACCCAGATTCACTAAAATCAATGTTTAGTACTTTCATTGTTTCGTTGAATAGGTCATTACAATCTTTTATTATATTGTTTACATCATTCTCAAAACCAAATTCACTAAAATTAATGTTTATTACTTTCATTGTTTCGCCAAATAGGTCATTACAATTCTTTAAATCAGATTCACTGAGTTCGGCAGCCATTTTTAAATTTAAAATAAAAAAAAAATTAATTGTAAATTCAGCTGTTATTTATAGCCTTTTATAATCGTAAACCTAATCTTTATTAAAGCAAATAGTTACCCCTTCAGGAGTAGTAGAAAAAGTTAGATTAAAATCTTTAGAAGCCATATAATCAACTAATATGGCAACCAACTTTATAGCTTGTGGGGGCCAAAAATCTAGTATTTCACTGATGGCCTGCTTCACGTTTGTTTGTATAATTTATGTGATTAAAAAGATCAGTAATTGATTCTTCAAACCTTCTCCTTAACTCTTCTCTATGGCCCTTCCAATTCAACTTGAAAAGTATATTAGTAAGCTTTTTAACTTCTTCGGGCTTCATTTTTAAAACAGAATAAAATTATAAAT
>CM031622.1:9043419-9048160 GCA_018398815.1 Conus ventricosus
ACTGGTTTTCTGATGACATTGTTGAATAGTTTGGCTTTTGATTTCATTTTTCCTGCACGCTTATACTTCTGATAGTCCCTCTTGATCTGACTGACCGTTCTCTTGCTGATGTTTCCTTCATTGTTCTCCGGGGCAGCTGCATCTGTGTCTTCGTTGTTGTGCAGTACAGACACGGGTGGATCCCCTGTGCACCTGACAGTCCATACATTTTAGTTAAAAAGTCATAGTCTCCAAAGAGAAAAAGGCGAGTTTGCCTCTCCATTCCATGCTTTCAAGGTCTTCAATTTGCTCTTTGTAAGGGTCCAACAGTCTTCTTAGGTTTTCAGGGGTGTCCTTACATTCAGCAATGGTCATAATGCATGTGTTATGCTTTGAATTAGCGTTCACCAGGTTTGCTATTTGAAGCATCATTTTAAATGATCCGCCTCCATGGTCACCGCCAATCTTGATCCAGATTTTCGTTCTCTGGAATACTCTCATCATGCCATGTTAATCGGCCTTGATTGTCATAAGCATCCAGCAGTTTGGTGACAAAATACTGGACATCCTTTATGCCTGCAGAAGGTGTTGGAACCAGTTCCATAATCCCATCGATCTCATTCCAGACCTCCACACTTCTCATCTGACATTCTACTTCTGCACACTGTGCTTTGACTTGTTCTTTCCTTTCTTTCTGTTCACTGGCAAAGTGTAACCCCGAGCCTCCTATAGAACTGTTTGTGCAGTCTGTACTTTGTCAAACTGAGGCCAAGTGCCGCACGAAGGGCAGGACCTTGTTTTGCAGTTACAGATACTTGACCGCATTTCGCTTCATTAAGAACCAGCTGTTTGCGTACTTTGCTTGCCGTCTTCAGTTCTGTGCCCTGCTGTTTGGCCGCATCTTGTTCAGTGTCTCCTGATACATTCAAACGAATTTTGTTCATTTCTTTTGCTCGCTTCTTCCTGAGTGGTGTTTCGAGCTTCACTTGATGCTTTCCGAGGTTTTGTAATTTTTTTCAGCACAATCGGCTGTCCACCAGTTTGGCATGTGACAGTCACTTTATCACTGGACTGTGAGAGCTTAATGCGGGCAAGTTTTGTGAAATAAGCTTCTTCTGTGTTTGTCAGTGGTGCCTTCAGCTGACTCAAAGGCCTGAGGATTCTTTTTCTGAACGGAGACAATGCTTTGTCAATGCCAGTTGGAACGGTCTGCACTGATGCCCCTCTTGAATCTTTGGGTGGAGTTGATGTGGCATCAGATGTGACACAAAAGGAAACTTGTTTTTTGACTGGAGATAATGCTTCATTGATGGCAGCTGGGGCAGTCTGCACTGATACAGTTCTAGGGACTTTTGCCGGAGTTGATGTGGCTTCAGATGAGACAGAAAATGAAATATCACTATCAAGATCAGAGTTTGATTGGCACTTTCGTTTGCTGGTTCGGAATACTGTTTGAGAACGGCAGATTTCTTTATCTTTTTCTCTGGTCTCCCACCTTTACTCTGCTGTTGAAAGTGAGTGCATAGCGCACACTGACTGACAGATAAACTGGGGTCAAACAGGTGCCATAATTTTGAGGCTTTTTCAAATTCTGCCAATGCACGGCTCTTTGCTGTAGTTGAATGTTTGCGGTTTGTCAGATTTTTCAAAGTGTTTGCACAAAACACACAAACTATTTTTGAATGTACTTCCTCCCTATCTTCCAGAACATTCACATTGAAGATTACGTTTATTTCAGAAGCAACACTCAAACACGTTACTACTGATTTGTTTTTATCTTTCTTTGATCTCTTAGACCTTTTCCCACACAGTCTACACAAGACCTTTAAACGTTCAAAATGTTCAGTGAGAGAGTGACCGTTTTGTTCCATAATCCTTTCGGCCATCCCCCCCCCCCCCCCCTCTCTCTCTCTCTCCTCTCTCTCTCTCTCTCTCTCTCTCTCTCTCTCTCACTCTCTTCTCTCTCTCTCTCACACACACACGCACGCACGCACGCACGCACGCACGCACGCACGCACGCACGCACGCAACGCACGCACGCACGCACGCACGCACGCACGCACGCACGCACGCACGCACGCACACACACACACACACACACACACACACACACACACACACACACACACACACACACACACACACACACACACAAAGCACCCTAATGGTACTTCCAACAATACACTTTAATTTGAATTTGCCGATAGAAATAGTAGTAGTTGATTGGAAATAAAGTATTATTTTAATTATAATAATTATTCACTTATTATTGTTATGCCTACTACCATTACTGTTATCAGTAGTATTATTTTGCTTGTAGTAAATATGTTATCCTCTACGTTTCCCTTTAATTAGGCTACATTGCTCTACATGCAACCATAGTACATATAAAATGCAGCAACAATGAAGAAATATGTATATATACAACGGTGTAAATACGGCCCCTTTACAAATGCTAACTAACTTTTCATTCACAAAGATTTTTGCCAACGCCTGGCTGGCCTACTTCGGCCAAAGATAGTTCGCGCGCCCTCCACCTCCCCCGTCTTTGCTTCGGCTTACCAGGCCACGGCGCGCGCAGCACAGCCAGTCGCAAAGTTCTGTCAGAAAGTTTTAAACACGAACTTAATTATGGTACTCACAGAGAAGACTGAAATGCCAGCTTTTGTCACACTCTCAAGTACTCACTGCGCCATTGCTTTCATACAGAAATTATAGTTAAAAAACCTTTGTACAGTAAATATAACTTAAAGATGTTGCACCAGTCTCGAAGCGTCCAAACACACACAGCGTCTGGCCGTGCGGTGGCTGACTCGCTTCGGCCTCGCCAGAGTCAAAAGGCAAAGCGTTGAGCGCACTGAATGCAGTGCTCTGAGTGTGGTGGCGCCGCCGTGGGCCGTCGGCTTTGAGCAACAGCGGGCTAAAACACGTCCTCACGGGTAGGTCGCTCGCTGAATAATGAGATCTGACTTCCCCGGCCAAAAATGACGTCATAACCCCTGTCGATTGAGCGTGCACACGTGGGCTGCAGACCTCCTGCTCAGTGAAGCGTGCAAGAGGAGGGCCCAGTCAGCAATATTGATTATAGCCGTCTGTAACTGTTAAGCCATATACATTTTTAGTTCATTTTATGTGTCTAGGAGAGAATGTAAATATTTGTTCACGATCACCAAATCTTATCTAGCACGTAAGCCCCCGTTTTAATGTACTGATTAGGTCAATTTTTGGCGGTTTTGCGCGTTAATTTTTTGTAAAACAGGTGTTAAATTTGACCAAAACTGATATGTGATGGACGTGATTTCTATGTGAAAAGGGGGGTTTTCGTGCAAAATAAGATGGGTGAGCTTGAACGAAGATATTTACATTCTCTACCTCAATACACACACCCACGTCACGCACTTCATCCGTGTCCCCTCTGCCTCAATACACTCTCCACGTCACGCCCTTTATCCGTGTCCCCTCTGTCTCAATACACACACCCACATCACGCCCTTCATCCGTGCCCCTCTGCCTCAATACACTCCCCCACGTCACACCATTCATCCGTGCCCCCTCTGCCTCAATACACTCCCCCACGTCACGCCCTTTATCCGTGTCCACTCTGCCTCAATACACTCCCCACGTCAAGCCCTTTGTCCGTGTCCC
The DNA here is from genome assembly GCA_018398815.1 of Conus ventricosus. Taxonomy (NCBI): domain Eukaryota; kingdom Metazoa; phylum Mollusca; class Gastropoda; order Neogastropoda; family Conidae; genus Conus; species Conus ventricosus. Next base: position 9,047,044 of record CM031622.1, read on the forward strand.
CTCTGCCTCAATACACTCCCCACGTCACGCCCTTTATCCGTGTCCCCTCTGCCTCAATACACTCCCCACGTCACGCCCTTTGTCCGTGTCCCCTCTGCCTCAATACACTCCCCCACATCACGCCCTTTGTCCGTGTCCCCTCTGCCTCAATACACTCTACCACGTCACACCCTTCATCCGTGTCCCCTCTGCCTCAATACACACACCCACGTCACGCCCTTTATCCGTGTCCCCTCTGCCTCAATAAACTCCCCACGTCACGCCCTCCATCCGTGCCCACTCTGCCTCAATACACCCACCGACGTCACGCCCTTCATCCGTGCACCCTCTGCCTCAATACACACCCCACGTCACGCCCTTCATCCGTGCCCCCCTCTGCCTCAATACACTCCCCCATGTCACGCCCTTCATCCGTGCCCCCTCTGCCTCAATACACTCCCCACCCTCACCCTTCATCCGTGCCCCCTCTGCCTCAATACACACCCCACGTCACGCCGTTCATGCCGTGCCCCCTCTGCCTCAATACACTCCCCCACGTCATGCCCTTCATCCGTGCCCCCTCTGCCTCAATACACCACCCCACGACACGCCCTTCATCCGTGTCCCCTCTCTCTCAATACACTCCCCACGTCATGCCCTTTATCCGTGTCCCCTCTGCCTCAATACACTCCCACGTCACGGCCTTTATCCGTGTCCCCTCTGCCTCAATACACTCCCCCACGTCACGCCCTTCATCCGTGTCCCTCTGCCTCAATACACTCCCCACGTCACGCCCTTCATCCGTGTCCCCTCTGCCTCAATACACACACCCACGTCACGCCCTTCATCCGTGCCCCCTGGCTCAATACACACACCCACGTCACGCCCTTCATCCGTGTCCCCTCTGCCTCAATACACTCCCCACGTACACGGCCCTTCATCCGTCCTGCCCCTCTGCCTCAAACACTCCCCACGTCACGCCCTTCGTCCGTGCCCACTCTGCTCAATACACACACCCACGTCACGCCCTTTATCCGTGTCCCCTCGCCTCATACACTCCCCACGTCACGCCCTTCACCATGCCCCTCTGCCCATCAATACACTCTCTCCACGTCACGCCACGTCACCCGTGCCCCCT
>CM031622.1:9048260-9055760 GCA_018398815.1 Conus ventricosus
AACCACAAACAAACTCCAGGGCCCAACGCCACGAAAACAAACAACAAAGCCACAAATCAAATCTCCACGTCCCAACGCCAAAAAAAACAAACAACAAACGACGAATAAAATCCAAACTTTGGGATACCCCACACAAAACAACAACCACAACAACAACAACCGAACTCTTTTTTTCTAAAGGGACAAAAACAGAACGCCCAAAAGAAATGCATAAAAAAACATAACCTCCCAAAAGAAATTACTCTCCAAGATGTGTTGCTACAAAAAAAAAAAAAAAAAAAAGGGGAAGAAGGGGGGGGGGGGGGGGAGGAGAGGAGGACGAATCCGTGGGCACACCTAGTAACGCTTTTTCCACCCTCCCCTAACACCACCCCTTAAGAACTCACTTTTTCATCGGCCATGATTCTTCAGACTCTGCGAAATTCCCCCCCCGGTTCTTCATCACACCAAAAAAAAAAGGCTTCGAAACCAATGTGCTTTTTGGAGGAATGGGTACATAGATCCCCGGGGCGGGCCCGTGCATAATGGGCAGACTCGAAACCCGAATACGAAATGAAGCCGTTGTTGTAGGCTTAGAGGGATGGCAGCGAAACACCACTTTTGCTGTTGTGGGAAACCTGCTCTCTCCCCCCTGCAGAGGGAAGGAAGGAAAGAGGAGAAAAGGAGGGGAGGGAGGGAGGGAGGAGGGGAAGGAGGATGAAGCAGGCCCCGAAATGGAGTGGGGAAGGGGGGGGAAAAGGGACAGGTGGGGGTGGGGGTGGGGGTTTTTAAGAGCGGGAAGCGGGGCCGCGTGGTGCCATGTGTGCGTGGGACTCAGAAGCACGCTCTTCTTGGTCTTTTGCATCCGCTGCCCACAAAATGCTACCACACCTTTTCGCGCTGCGCTGGGGTGCTGGGTGCGCTGCGTGCTGCTTCTTCCCGTGGGGCACACGCTTCCCCGACACACAGAACCCGTCCCTCTCAACCCCGCTCCCTCACTTTCTCTCTCTCTCTCTCTTCTTCTCTCCCTCTCCTCCCCCCTCACTCTCTCTCTCTTCCCCTCTCTCCCCCTCTCCTCCTCTCTCCCCTTTCACATCTCTGAACCTATGAATCTCCCTCTGTCCCCCCTCTTTTTTCTGCCCCTCTCTCTCTCTCCTCTCTCCTCTCCCTCTCTCTCTCCCCCTCCTCTCCCTCTCCTCTCTGTCCAGTCCGAACCTGCCCTTTTTGCTCCCTCTCTCTCCTCCCCCTCACACACACAACCCCCAAAACCACACACACAAACACACCAAAAACAACACCACACACACACACAACCACACACACACACACCCACACCCCCTCTCTCTCTCTCTCTCGTTCCTCCCCCTTCCCCCTCCCCTCTCTCTCTTCTCCTCTCGTTGCTCATCTCTTAAAAGAGTGAATCTCTCCCCCTGTCCAAGTGTCTCTCTTTTCCCTGTCTCGTCCTCCTCCCCCCCCCCCCTCCCCTTTCCCCTCTGTCTTGTCTTTCCTCCTCACCCCCTCTTTTTGTCCCTCTCTCTCTCTCCCTTTTCCTCTCCCCTCTCCTTTTCCTTCTCTCTCTCCTCTCTCTCTCTCCCCTCCCTCTCTCTCTCCCATCCCATCCCACCGCCCTGCCCTATCTCACACTTTTTTGCCCCACTACCAGACCCATTCGGGCCGGAGACGGGGGTGTAGAACAAGAACAAGACGGACGATAACAAACAAAGACTTACCGCGAGGTGTTGTAGTGTGTGATCACAACACACACCACACACACACACAACACACACACACACCACACACACACACACACACACACACAAAAACCCTGAGAGAGAAGGAAGGAGAGAGAAGAGAGAGAGAGAAGAGAGAGAGAAGAGAAGAGAAGAGAGGAGAAGAGAAAGGAAGAAGTCTGTGTTTGGGCTGTGTCATGACGCCCGACCGACTTTTACGCACTGTGCGTTTGCGTATGTCCCCTACTTGGGAAATGCCAAAACCCGCGGTTAGAATGAGGGGTGTCCGTGAAGCCGGCCGCCTACCTGCCTCTTCCTATTTGCTTGCTGCCCGCCTGTAGTCTACTACACAGCCCCCGGGGTAAATTTGGGCGTGGGATTGGGATGCTCGTGCGCGTGCTCCAACCCGCGCGCGCGCGCGCAAAACAAACCACACACACCACACACACACACACACACAACCACCACACCCACACACACAACCAACAACCCAACAAAACACACCTCAAAGCATGGGATAGGCCGCTCGCACACACGCCCCACACACACACACACACAAAACACCACACACAACACACCACACACACACGCATCATGCACAAAGGCGCGCCGCACACACCCTGGCACGCCGCGCCACACCACACACACACACACCACAACACACACCACACACACCCCACACAACCCACACCACACACAAACCTACACATCTCTCTCTCCCTCTCTCTCTCCCCCCTCTCTCTCTCTCCCTCTCTCTCTCCTCTCTCTCTCTCTCTCTCTCTCTCTCCTCCCCATCCCCCCCTCCTTCCCACCACTCCCCTTTCTGCGAATTCTTTTTTAGTCACAATACAATCCAAACCTATGGGAAAAACACAAAACAACACGGGGACACACACAACACATACACCCCACACACACACACACACCCCCACACACACACACACACACACACACACACACACCACACACCAACACGCAAAACACACACACACACCACTACAGAGACATACACACACACACACCACACACACCAACACACCCCACACACACACACACCACACACATACAAAACACACACACCACACACACACACACGCAACCCCACCGCAAACACCACACACACACCACACACCACACAACACACCACCACACCAACACCCCAAAAACACAAGTCATAATTTAACACAACACACACACACACACCACCCAAAAAAACACACACAGCACACCAACACACACAACACACACACCGCGCGCGCCGCGCCGGGGCACGCCGCACCACGCACGCACGCACGCCCACGCACACACACAAACCCCACGCCCCCGACACACACACACACACACACACCACAACAAAACCCACACACCAACACACACACACACACCACACCACAAACACACACACACACACACACCCACACAACGCATAAACACATGCACACATGCCAGCAAACACATCCGCTGCATGGTTTTCACACGGGTGCGAACCCCCTGTTTTTCACCACCACCCCACCACCAACTGCCCACCCCGACCCCGTTGGTGCCAAGGAATGGGGGGTAGTGGGCATCTCCCCTTTTTCTCTTTGGTACATCACCCTTTCCTCCCACCTCTTGTCGTTTCCCCCCCCTTTTTTTTCTTTTAAAGAATACCCCAATTTTTTGGGGGAAAGAGACATGACATCACCAACAAGCGGGGCCACACGCGCACCCACACTCACCCCCCCCCCCCCCCCCCCGCACACACACACATTTTAAACATAAAACACTTTTGGGAAAAGGGGACGGGGGGAACACACCACACACACACACAACACACACCACCAACCACACACACACACACACACACACACAACACACCACCCACACACGCCACACACACAACACACACAAAACCCCCACACACACACACACACCACACACACACACACACCACACAACACCAACCCCTTTTTAAAATTAATAAACATTTTTGGGGAAAAAAACAGGGGAAAACACACACAACACACACACACCCCCACACACACAACACACACAACACACACACACAAACACACACACAACACACACCCCCACACACACACACACAAACACCCAACACACACCAAAACACCACACACCCACACACACACACACACACACACACACACCACACACAAAACACAACCCACACACACACACACACACACACACACACACACACCCCACACACACCACACACAACAAAACACACACACACCAAAAACCCCCTTTTAAAAAATTTAACCCCTTAATTTAGGACACACACACACACCCACACCCACACACCACACAACCACCCACACAACCACACACACCCCCCACACACACACACACACACCACACACACATCGCAAAAAACGGTTTTTATTCCCTCCTCTCTCTCCTCTCGTCTCGTCCTGTCTCCCCTCTCTCCCTCTCTCTCCTCTCGTCTCTCCTCAATTTAAAAGGGGTGGTGTGTGTGTTTGTGGTGTTGTGGTGTTTGTGTGTGTGGTGTGGTGTGTGTGTGTGTGTGTGTGTGTTGTGTTGGTGGGGGTGTGTGTTGGTGTGTGTGTGTGTTGTGGTGTGGGGTGCGCGCGGCGTTTAAAAATCAACCAAATCGAAGAAAATCATACATTAAGATTTCCAGAAAGGGGAAAGGACGGGTTGTCTGAAAACTTCGCAAAAAAAAACAGACAGAAGCTGAACGAATAATTTTTTTAATTTGTCATTTCCCTTTTCAGATTTTTTGGGAACCCGGTAAAGGAAAAGACTTCCTAAAACACTTTGATTGGGAAAGAGGAGAGAGAAAGAGAAAGAGGAGAGAGAGAGAAGAAGAGAGAAGAAGAAGAGAAAGAGAGAGAGAGAGAGAGAGAGAGAGAGAGGAGAGAAGGAGAGAGAGAGAGAGGCACTGTTTTAAATTAAAAAGAAAAAACAGACAGACAGACAGACGACAGACAGAAGCCCCCAAGGCCTGGCCTAAAAGTCGGAATTTAAAAACTGGCGCAAGGGATTGTTTTTAGAACTTTTATAAGTCTGAAAGCGATTCCCTCATTTTCTTTCCTTGGCCATCAAGGACAAGCCAGGGGTTCCAAGCAGCAGATTAAAATCAAAGGAGGATAATTTAGGGCTCCTAAAGCGGCGCAAAGATAGGGGGACGGGGAGTGCGGAGGGCCTTTAAAAGATGTCAACTAAGGGAAAGGGGCATGTATTTGAAGAATTTGTGATTTCATCGATGAAGATCCCCCGAATAAAAGGGAAAAATCGGTGGGGCAAAAGTTTTTTTTGATCAGAAAATTTTCTTAACATTAAAAATGTGGCCCAATTTAGGGGGGGCTTCAAACGCTTTCAGGATTTTAATTATATGTTTTTTTTGAAAACCAAATTTTGGTTGTACCTACTGCTGCTGCTGCCTTTTCCGCTGTTGCTCCCTATGCTTGCAGCGCCATGAGCCTCCACATTGGACAGAAAGCATGGACGTTTGCAAGTGGGCACGCTCATTAACGGAACCCACGTCTAAACGAAAGACCGCGGTTGTTTGACGAGCAAGCAGGAAGACGTCCCCTTTCCTCCCCCCCCGCCTGGGGCCCAACCCCCCTCAGCATTCTTTGGGAAAACCCTTTTTCATATTTGCTTGGGTCTTCTGATAAGACTTAAAAACCGCACGTACAAACCTGGGTAAACTTACGTCGCCACACAGCCGGTAAGGGGGGAAAACAAAGGGAAAAAGGGGGGAGGGGACAAACATTGTGTTTTTACTCAACAAATTGGGGTTTCATACATGCGGGGGGTGGCTTGCTTTTGGGAAGAACTTCAAAACCCCGAATGACAGTACAATATAGAGTATGCATGGGGTTGGAAATGTTAGGCTTTTTCGTGGACTCATTTTCACCTTTTTTGTCAGCTCGGAGACGGGGCGTGACGTAATCACGGAAAACGTCACACTTGACTCTGGTAACAACATGACATGCAGTAAATGTGGCTGGATTTGGAAAGCTGTAGGGGACTTTGTGGTACTCATTTTCACGCTTTTTCCCTCAGCCGGGGAAATGGGCGTGATGTAATCACTGGAAACCCTCACACTATGATCAGGGAACAACAAAATTGTGACCAAGTGTTGCCTGCTATTTTTGTGTTTACTGTTATACGTGATGATCCTTTACCTTCACCTGATCGGTCCCAAACACTACCCCTTTTTACAAAACGTACAAAACCCCCCCCCACACACCACACACACACATGACACCTTTCCCTTTCCCCCTTTCTCTGCCCCCTGTTCTCGTACCAGCAACCATTTCAAATCATTCTAATCTATCCAACTCCCCCTCTCAAACCCCCACCCCCCCCCCCCCCCCCTTCCCCTCCCGATGAAGTGAAAGTTGCCGACTAGTTTACGTCACGCGTAACAACCGCCCGTTTCCCCCCCCCCCCCTCCCCCGCCCCACCCCCCTCTCTCTCTCAGCCGTCGATCAGAAACACTCATTGAAACCAGCAGACAGCCCCATCTTAGCAATATGTGTTACTGAATAAGATATGTCAATTTCACAGTCTATCACCCCTCTCTCTTCCTTCCCCATTTCCATCCCCTGATCTCTTGTCTCGAGCGCAGAGATCGTCTCGGGTCGACACAATGGCACCAGGCCTTCTCTTCGCTAATTTTTTCCCTCCCTCCATACCCACCTCCCGCACCTGACAGTCACGTGTGGGGCTGGAGTGACGAGATTGCGTTAACCAGCGCTTGGCTAATTAGCATGCGTTCTTCCACTGCACTTTGTGAATTAGCACTCGTTCTTTTGTCTGACCTAAAATGTTAGCCCCTCCATGGGGAGTGTTGGAGGAACAACCCCCCCCCCCTCCCCACCGCCTCCCCTTTTGTGTCTTGACTGACACCCTGTCAGCCAGATCATAACCTGATTTGACAGTTTAGCATACAAATGGACGACACATTGTGTCCACACCCTCACTTTGTCCTCAAGACCAGCTGTGGATCAGAACTAAGCAACAAGACAGAACCGGCACCCTCACTTTGTCCTCAAGACCAGCTGTGGATCAGAACTAAGCAACAAGACAGAACCGGCACCCTCACTTTGTCCTCAAGACCAGCTGTGATCAGAACTAAGCAACAAGACAGAACCGGCACCCTCACTTGTCCTCAAGACCAGCTGTGGATCAGAACTAAGTAACAAGACAGAACCGGCACCCTCACTTTGTCCTCAAGACCAGCTGTGGATCAGAACTAAGTAACAAGACAGAACCGGCACCCTCACTTTGTCCTCAAGACCAGCTGTGGATCAGAACTAAGCAACAAGACAGAACCGGCACCCTCACTTTGTCCTCAAGACCAGCTGTGGATCAGAACTAAGTAACAAGACAGAACCAAGGTAAAGCCAGAGAAGAGGCACGGTCATCTCTTCCACTCTCAACCCCGTCTGAGTCACTGATTCTCCCAGAAATGTAAGCTGAAACTATGTTTCCACATTTTGAATCTATACATTGATTGTGTGTAGCCATATGCTTTAACAGTGTAACTTTATGCTAGCTACTACTTGGTGACATGTCATTCACCACTTGATGACAAGTCACTTGCTACCTTGCCTAGCATTGCCACTAACGTTCTAGTGCAGCCATTACGGAATTGAGTCTGCAACTTTACTATGTTAAGTGTGGTCACTGGTTGGGAGCTAGGAGCGAAAGAAGAAAACCTACAGACGGAGCTGGAAGTGGAGAAGAAGGCCTACAGACGGGAGCTGGAAGTGGAAAAGAAGGCCTACAGATGGGAGCTGGAAGTGGAAAAGAA
>CM031622.1:9060760-9070760 GCA_018398815.1 Conus ventricosus
GTATGAAAGTTTGCATTGACGGGAGACCCAAACACCTTCAGCGTTAATCTGCCCATCAGCCTATTTTTATCCTCGAAAGACTTTTATCATTTAAAACCATTTACGGACAGTTTCGCCCCCTTGACCACTCCTCCATCCACATCTCTCATTCAGCCTCGTGCCGTTGAAAACCCACTAAAGCTCAATGAAAATCATATCCAAATCGTCTCTTGCTATGGGTAGAAAAAAGGTCAGAAAGGATAGTTTTCTTTTCTAATCATTCGTCTTTTTTTTTTTTTCCGCGCGCCAGTAATGGTCGAGTCGTGAGACTGGTCCTTTGATGCGCGCGCGCGCGCGCGTATGTGTGTGTGTGTGTGTGTGTGTGTGTGTGTGTGTGTGTGTGTGTGTGTGTGTGTGTGTGTGTGTGTGTGTGTGTGTGTGCGTGCGTGCGCGCATGTGTGTTATGTGTGGTGTGTGTGTGTGTGTGTGTGTGTGAGAGAGAGAGAGAAAGAGAGAGGAGAGAGAGAGAGAGGGACAGACAGACAGACAGACAGACAGACGACGACGGACGGACGGATGGGACGGACGGACAGACGGACGGACGGACAGAGAGAATGAGACACTCTGACACTTTTTTTTGACACTGATCTTTTATTGTCATTACCAAATAGGTCTTTTGACAAGGGGGGAGAGGTAACAGAACAATTAACATTCCCTCTTTCTTTCCTGCAAACAAATACACGTAGTACATATCATTCCTGGTGTGTACAACTCAAAGGTTAACAAAACCAAATAAATTCGCAACATTTCCTTATGTCCTCACGCACGGAGTAATACAGTAAGGTTTTAAAAAATCGCAAGACTGACTCGACCATCCACTCAATCAAATAATGACATTGTATCTTACCGATCACTTGATATTATTCATTCATATATCGTTTATAATGCATTATCTTAAATTTCACTGTTTTTCATCTGTCTAATTTACAATGCTACTGCGAATGAATTTCGCAAGTGATTTAATTACAAGTTCGTCATCTGATGATAACACGACAGCGACATTTTGTCTATTCGCTATATCTACCTGGAAAAATGAACAATTTGTCCGCACTTCATTATAAACAAGTACAGTGAAACAGAAAGTGTTCTTCGTCGTCAATAATGTGTCTATAATGCAGGACAAGGAGATTCTGTGGATGTTTCACATTCAAACCATCTTTTGTTCGCATGAAAACATAAAGTTCTTAACCTAAATCTTGCGTAATCTATTCTGTGCCATTTATCTGTTATGACATTGAGAAACATTTCAGAATGAAACACATTTTTAAATGAAAAGAAAACAGCGATATTTTTCTTTACTTTCCATATCTGAGTGCCAATTCTGTTTTAAAAGAACAAATAAGCCTGTCTTTAAATTCTGCAATGAACTGTTGCTCATTTCCTACTTCCTGGGTCATCCACACTATTCCAAAACCCTGTCCTGAAAGGACTTTCTTTACTTTTATGAGCCCAATTATCTTTACCCTTTTCCATTTCTAAACACATATATCATAGACTTGCCTGCTCAACGGGACTAGGTGTGACAAGAGGTGGATGAGTGGAGGTGGGTCCTCTAGGGAAGGACTTGGAATAATTGCTCGATGAGAATTATCTTAACATTTCACCTACACCCTCTTTCTTACTCGTGGTGGAAGGAGCAACTTTCTGGTACTAGTCATCGAATGTTTCTTTTCTATTTGTTCTGGGTTTTGTTAAAATACTGAAGTGTGCCTCTGAAAATTTTTTCCTTAGGCCTGTACTCTTAGAAGTACTTGTAGCTCCAAGAGACAGAATTGAAGAGAGAAGTTCGAACATTCAACATTTGATTGAACAACAGAGAACTGACACAAGTTAAGTGCAATTTCACACATCAACTTTACTTGCTTACACATAGGTAATTATTTACATGTCACTTCAATAGGCAAGGTTTTAGTTCTCATTGAACCACAACAATGAGGGGCCCTTCCTCACTCATACTTTACTTGCTTACACTCCATGCAGCCGTTTAAGTTGGAATACAGTGGGCCTGTCTAAGTTACTCTGAATGCATCTGGTTAAAAATTAAGATACATCCACTTCGCTTGCATACACCCAGTGCAGTACCCAAAGTGGTACTCATAGACAGGTTCTGACTGTTTCATCATGAAGTGTGGTAAAGGTCTGATGGGTTTGAGTCCAGGGAAGATATTTTTCTTAACTTATATCAGAGAAGGTAGTTGATTTCTCCTGTGGCTGGTGACTGCCCCGCCTGTGTAGATTGGTTGTCTGGTGTTGCCCCGTTTAGAGTGTAGCCATGGTGTCTGGCGTTCCCCTGGTTTCTGGCATAGCCCACAGTATGGTTCAGCCACAATGTGTAGCGTGACCAGGAGCCCAGTTCTGCAATAAAGAAAACTTGGTCTGTAGGTGAGAATCTGATGGCTGGTTTGTCGAGTGCACACATTTACCTTTTTTTTTTTCTTTTTCAGAACAGGTGTGAGACTCAGCCAGCAAAATTTTCTCTATGGTAGAGTTTCTACTATAACTATCAATCTCCACTTTTGTTTTAAAGGCTGAGCTAAGCTTACAAAAGTGTAGGAGACAGTAATACAATGCTACACAGTTTCAGTCAAACAACTCTTCCATGTTTCTTATGAAGTAAATCATATTGACTTTGGCACACTTAGTCCAAGTATACATGTGGTGTAGACTTAAAGTCATACACTACAAATCATTCCACAATCACCAGTATATATAAATCAGCTTAGCAGTTTTTACCTACCACAGGCATACTGTTTTTCTTTCAATGCTATGAAGCGTTACCTTCAAGTACCTATTCTTTCATCGAACACCGTTTTATATGGAGAGATGGGCAGATACCCTTTGTATATAAGTACATTTGTGAAATGTGTTAAGTACTGGTTGAAGATCTTGAAGTAACCCCAGTGTAACGAAACGCTTGACAAATCCATCTAATCGGTCCCACTCAAACCCCAAACCACAGAACAAATTTCAAAACTATGCCCACTCTCCACTCTAGTCCCCGCCCCCCCCCCCCCCCCCCCCCCACCAGCGCCTATGATCATCTGTATCGTTTAGAACATCGACAACTGTTTTGGTACATGTGTCAAATTGGGGGAATCCCGAAAAAGCGCAGAGAGAGAGAGAGAGAGAGAGAGAGAGAGAGAGAGAGAGAGAGAGAGAGAGAGAGAGAGAGAGAGAGAGGAGAGAGAGAGAGAGAGAGAGAGAGAGAGAGAGAGAGAGAGAGAGAAGGAGAGAGAGGGGGGGAGGGAGCGTTTGTGCGTATAATTCAGCCATGACCATTCCTTTCAGTGACGTCATCCAGAGGTCGTGGATGACGGTAGAACGTAAATAGCACTGAGCAGCAGCAGCAGCAGCAGCAGAAGACCTTAGGATCATATACCTCAGATGTCAGACCGAACAGTCGCTAGGAGACCCGGCGGCGAGGGAAGTAAATCACTGTCAAGTGGATCTCGATCTGTCATTCACTCACAGTGCAGCGATCTCCAATCTTTCCCATGGCATGTGACATGTCACCAAGGGTGTCCCTGTATACAGTATCCATCACAACTGCCACTCTGTCAATAAATCAGTATTCTGTCTGTCTTTCTGTCTGTCTGTCTGTCTGTCTGTCTGTCTCTCTCTCTCTCTCTCTCTCTCTCTCTCTCTCTCTCTCTCTCTCTCTCTCTCTCTCCCCCTCCACATAAACACACCTACCTCTCTCTACCTCTGTCTGTCTGTAAGTCTGTCTGTCTCTTCCTCTCTCTTTGTCTCGCACTCTCACTCGCTGTCTGTCTGTCTGTCTGTCTATCTCTCTGTCTGTCTGTCTGTCTCTATATATCTCTCTCTCCCTCTCTCTCTCTCTCTCTCTCTCTCTCTCTCTCTCTCTCTCTCTCTCTCTCTCTGCCCCTCGTTCCCCCTTCTGTTCGTCATGCAACGCCTCTCCCAACAGTGCTAATCCCCTGACCACGGGAGAATGGCAGCAGACAGCCTGTCTGTGGCCCTCCCACATCTCCCCTTCCAGTATCTCCCCATCCCCTGTCTTTTCCGCGTATGCCCAACAGAATGTGTCGCTAAAATGTTGGCAGGGAGCTGACAACAATAGTCTACAATGCCTGGGAGTCGGACGAGATCTCTAGCAAAAAACGTCAAATGCAACTCTAGAGACAATCAACGAAACATGTGACCCAATTCAGATAAAGTTTGAAACAGACAGTACTAGAATTTTCTTCTGGAGGCAAGCCCTCTACCAAGGCCACATCGAAGAACCCCTTGCGCCACATGTAGCAACACAATGGAGTGATAGGGACAACACACACCAGCCTGTCCAAGCTCCTATATTCCCTCCTTGTTCAGACAATCTGCACAACACCCTTCTTCAAATAAGCCAGGAGTCAGCCAAATCAAGAACAGTAACAGCATTTCATACCACAGGACTGATCCGAGCGCAAGGGGGATGTTGTCAAAAATGGGTGGACACAGAAATAGGTGGACACAGAGCACAAGGGAGATGTTTTCAGAAATGGGTGGACCATGAGTTTGATGTGTGTTGAAAGACGGTGAGGGAAAAAAAAATGAAGCGTGAACTAACAAGTGAATGTCTCACAACGTCTTTCTCCACCCAGTTAGCTGTACAATCCCCTGACAGTGACAATAAAACAGACACAGAAGAACTCCCAGCATCCATCACTCCACACCCTCCCTTACTGACTCCATCATCTTCTGACAGTGCGAAGAAAGCCGGAATCAGGCGGTCTGGCGGTGACTGTTTCCAACGGAGACCTATCGCCATCCGACAGGTGCTGGCAACGATGACAACATCGACGGCCAGAATGCCACCACCGCCACCACTTTAGGACGAGGCACCACCACTACCACCTCCTGACGATGCTGTCAACAAGGAGGACCACACACACCTCCTGACGATGCTGTCAACAAGGAGGACCACATACACCTGACGATGCTGTCAACAAGGAGGACCACACACACCTCCTGACGATGCTGTCAACAAGGAGGACAACATCCACCTCCTGACGATGCTGTCAACAAGGAGGACCACATACACCTCCTGACGATGCTGTCAACAAGGAGGACCACACACACCTCCTGACGATGCTGTCAACAAGGAGGACCACACACACCCTCCTGACGATGCTGTCAACAAGGAGGACACATCCACCTCCTGACGATGCTGTCAACAAGGAGGACCACACACACCTCCTGACGATGCTGTCAACAAGGAGGACCACACACACCTCCTGACGATGCTGTCAACAAGGAGGACCACATACCCCTCCTGACGATGCTGTCAACAAGGAGGACCACATACACCTGACGATGCTGTCAACAAGGAGGACACATCCACCTCCTGACGATGCTGTCAACAAGGAGGATCACATACCCCTCCTGACGATGCTGTCAACAAGGACCACATACCCCTCCTGACGATGCTGTCAACTGTATATACTGTATGTGTGCGTGTGTGTGTGTGTGTGTGTGTGTGTGTGTGTGTGTGTGTGTGTGTGTGTGTGTGTGTGTGTGTGTGTGTGGTGTGTGTGTGTGTGCTTGTGTGTGTGTGTGTGTGTGTGTGTGTGTGTGTGTGTGTGTGTGTGTTGTGTGTGTGTGTGTGTGTGTGTGCGCGCGAGCGCGCGCGTGTGTGTGTGTGTGTATGTGGGGGGGGGGGGAGGGGGTGTCCAGTTGGCCATATCCTTTCACATAACAGTGTGGGAAAATGTTCTTCTTTTTCGACGAATTGTAGGATTTCGACATTTTGCGTCGTAACTATCACCTGTTACAACGCGTCGTGTTTGGAGTGTCACAATACAAAGGTATTGCTAAAACTGAAATATCTGTGAGACGACTATATAAAGGTCACAGAAGGTCCACGTAAATGTCAGATATTGAAATGATCAAAATTCTTTCTGCTGAAAGTGTAGATTGTCAAGCATATGTGTATGTATATTGATATGAACTGATTTGTTTTGTAGAGTTTATTTGGTTCCACTCTGCACAAATGCATTCGCTACAAAGCAAATATCACACCAGAACAGGTCTTTGCACAACTGTTCTTGATACCAATTTCTAAATTGTGTCTAGATCCCTGGGAAAAAAAGCTGAAAGGACAGCACAGCAATATTGCCAAATGAGAACGAACAGATACAACAAAATCTGTACTAATATCATATATTGATATTCTATTTGGCTTTGAATTATAATTTCTGGTCCTCATTATTTTAATCAGCAGGACGTTTTTCTTACCATTTGGACATAGTGTTGGTTCCATGATATTAAAGTGTGTACAAACCTGTGACTAAACTGAACAAAGAGTCAGTATAGCTCTGATCTCTTTGTCACCCACCATCTAAGAAACTACATGCTCCCAGATTTGAGGTCCACTATGACAACAACAGTGGCAACAAACTCATATTCTACACACATACATGAATAATATGAGTACGTTGGCTGTGATTGTAGTCTTTTTCAACCTAGAACTGACGATGATTCCTTTATGGACATGATCATCGGTGCTGCGATGACCACTCACAACAACACCATACTCTTCACGTAATCATCTAGGAACAGAAGTTAGAAACTGTGTAAGGAACTGTATACTCACCAGAGTTTGATCAATAGCAGTGAGGGGCAGAAAGATATACTTTCAGAGGCAGGTTCAAGATCAGCACAGTTCATACTGAAACCGAAACACAAAGCCATAAACACCTTAAGGAACAGAAGGGGCTCTTTCGGGCGCTATTTCATGCTTTCAAGCAAGACATGCTCCCTTAAAATACACGCAGAACGAATGGAAGTCACACAGCTGAAGTAGTATTGTAAATATTAATGATCACAGGGTACTTACCTATTACCATGAACAAGTTCTCGTTTTCAAAACCATAAAACACACTATCAGATTGTCTCATATATGTAAGGAACAGAAAAGTGTGTTCGCGTGCCATGAATCAAGATATAATATTTATTCCAAAGAAAATTGTGTTTTATCCTTTTCAATTAGGCCGATACAGACAGAAAGAGAGAAAACATGATGACTCACAAGATTGCTAAATTGACTGCAACACTATTAGCAAACGACAGAGCTGGACAAATATCGTTAACAAGTGCCATCCATTGATTCTATATAGAATTAAGGGAGAGAGGGAAAGGACAAGATTGCATTGTATGCAGAAGAAAGGCTTTTCAAGAAATAAAATAATGGAATACCTTACCATATGCAATAAATGAATTTTTTGCCACCAACAGTATCAATTCTTTACGCCAAAAGCACAATTTGACACTTCTTACAGAAGACATAATGACCCGGTGTGTGTGTGTGTGTGTGTGTGTGTGTGTGTGTGTGTGTGTGTGGTGTGTGTGTGTGTTGTGTGTGTGTGTGTGTTGTGTGTGTGTGTCTTGCAGGTGTTCATAACCTTACAATAACTATGAGGGAAAATTTTCAAGCTTTTTCGACAAATTGCAGGATTGTGACGTTTTGCGTCGTAACTATCACCTGTTACAACCCTCCGTATTTGGAATGTCACAATAGAAAAAAATATTTCCAGTGTAAAAACATCTGTGAGACTAGATAACGTTCACAGTTCTTTTAGAAGGCCAGTGTGATGTCAGATATTGAAATGATCAAAACTCTGCAGAAAGTGGAGATTGTCACGCGTATGTGTAAGTATAAAATTATGCATATAAACTGACTTGTTTTGTTGAACTTGGTTTGGTTCAGGTCTGCCCAAATGCATTTGCTATCAAGCAAATGTCACACCAGAACAGGTCTTTGCACAATTGTTCTTGATACCAATTTTTCTAAATATGTATGATAGATCCCTGAAAAAGCAAAACAAAACCCAGAAGTGTTCCAAATGGTGAGGAACAGAACAAACAGGTTTCAGTAAAATCATACATTCATTTTCTACTTTGGCTTTCAGTTATCATCTCTGGTCCTCATTCTTTTATCAGGACGGGCGTTTTTCTTACAATTCGGACATAGTTTGTTTCCATGTATATTAAGGCATGTAGAAACCTGTGATTAAGCTGATCAAAGGGGCGGGGACAGTTCCAGTCAGTTTGTCACCACCATTTGATAGAAATCTGCTGTGGCCTATTGATTGAAAACGGCATAAACGGTAAGCTATTTAAGTGTATCAAAGTTATGCATGAAAATGTCAAATGTAAAGTAAGATGTGGCTCTAAACTTTCTGATTTACATTAGATGCACAGCAGAAGTGAACAAGAGAGACGCGTGTAGCCCTGTTCTAATTTCTGATTTTTAAAAATGAGTTAGCATTACATGCGATGAATAACGGTAAACATGGCGCTGTGCTGTCACGTACTGCATTTGAGTTGCTTATTCTTCTGTTAGCTGATGATCTTGTTTTATTGTCAGAGACGGTTGTAGGGCTGCAGACACAGCTAAATAACCTGCATCATGCTGCTTCTTCACTTCAATTGAAGGTTAACATGAACAAAAGTAACATAGTTGTATTTCGGAAGAAAGGCTGTTTAAGTGTAAGAGAACGATGCCTATATGATGGCGTGGTAATGCCTGTAGCAATGTTTACAAATTTTTGCGAATATTAATGTCCACTCGTCTGCGTTTCACTGCAGCTTGTAAAGATCTTGCCAGTCCAGTGAAAATGCATTGTTGTGCAAAGTTCAGAAGTTCGTTTTCTTTTCTCAAGACTTTGTAATATAAAGAAATAGCTGCTTGAAAGTTTCGCATGATGCACATGCCGTAGCCGTAGTTATACTATCCTTTTGTATGGCATGACGAAGTGTTATATCTGTACGTTGGTATGAATAAGCTATCATTCATTCATTCATTCATTCATTCATTCATTCGTTCATTCTTTATCTATGTCTCTCTTTCTCTTTATCTCTCTTTATATATATATATAAAATATATATACTGAGAGGCAATGAAAACGCAATCCCCATTTCGTCCCCGAAAAATGTCACCTCAGCCAAAATAATGTGAATTATGCACGAGGCATGCAAGCTAGCACGCGTATGTTGTATTGCGACGATCTGTATTGACAGGCACAGTTGGGTTCATGACGTCATGATAAACCACTCCAACACATCTTTTACTGATAACTGCAAAACACGTGCAACACAGGCATACTGTGATTGCATGCAAACAGCCCATGACTGTCCCCTATAAAAACACACATTGGCGTTTTACTTACACTCGTACGCACCATGCTGCGGTTAACTACAGACCAGAGAAATCAAGCCATTGGCATGCTGAGGCAGGCACTGCTCACATCAGGGCCGCACAACATTTCAATGTACACCCATCAACCATAACCCGTCTTGCGACTCGGCACCAAAACACTGGAAGTGTAAACGACCGTCCACGCCCAGGCGTCCAACGTGTGACGACGGCACGACAGGACCGCTACATTGTCACGCAGCACCTCCGGAATCGTTTCCAGCCAGCTGCACAAACAGCCCGCAACACTATTGGGACTAGAGAAAGACCAATCAGCAGCCGTACCGTGCGTCGGCGTCTGGCAGCAGCAGGGCTACGGGCACGTCGACCATACCAAGGTCAGATCTTAACCATCGCCATCGACTAGCACGCCAGCGATGGGCTGCCGCAGGTGGCTTTCTGGGGAACAGGGTTTGGGGGAATGTTGTTTTTTCGGATGAATCCCGGTTCAATGTCTCTTTCCCGGATGGCCGTGATCGTGTGTATCGACGTCAGGGTGAACGTTTTGCGCAACCCTGTGTCATTGAGCGAGATCGTTATGGGAGTGGAGGGGTAATGGTCTGGGGTGCCATAAATGCTCAATTTCGATCGGAGCTTGTGTTTGTGCCAGGCAACTTGACGGCAAGGCGTTATATTGACACTGTTCTTGAGCCAGTTCTTCTTCCTCTCTGGAGACAGCATGGTGGCAACAGACTAGTGTTTCAGCAGACAATGCTCGACCCCACACAGCCGTTCTCACACGAAATTTCCTTCGGGACAGCAATGTGG
>CM031622.1:9073260-9076025 GCA_018398815.1 Conus ventricosus
TGCTTTTTTCCACCCAGCCCTGGGGAAAAAAAGCACATGGACAACACACAAATCGATATGCAACAAAGAAGAAAAAGTGAATACACTAGTCAACTTGCAAACTGTAAGAAGTAACAGACTAATACTACAAAAGCAAACGACGAAATCGTGCAAGCATCCATATGCGAAGAAAGAAAGAAAGAAAGAAAGAGGAGAGAGAGAAAATGGGGTGTGGGTGGGATGATGATGAGGGGGGGGGGGGGGGAGAAAGAAAAGACATGTAAAGTACAAATACAAACGGGGAAACAAGAGTCAAATAGACTTGAATACACACAATACATCAATTAACAAAATGCAATTAAGCAATATCATCAATGTAAAACATGTCAAATAGCTTAACCCATTATTGTTGTGCTTCAAATGACACGTGCAAGATTTCCGTCCAACACAGGCTTGTAATCGTGCAGTATTCTATTTCTATTCATTGAGTCTTTTAATTGATTTAGGAATCAACTGGTACAGGGTTTATTTTTATTTTTTTATATCTTTTAACTTACTGAGCAGATATCCTTCTAAACTTGAGATTTCTTTCAGAAATGGAGGCAAATTGTTCCAATACGTACCACCACTGTATACGAGGCTTGATTGTTAAAGGTCAAGTCTGGGCAGAGGCATTATTAACTTGTGGACGTGCCTATTGTCCATTCGTCCGGAAACTGTTTACAATGGAGGAGGTGCATTTCGATTTACCACCTTTATGCATAAATATAGCCTTATTATATTCGTGTTTTTGTTTAGGGAAGGATATCTAAAGATTTATAATCGTTTAGAGTTGATGAACTAGATTTTAAGAGAACTAATTTTATTGTGCGCCTATGCAATCTTGCTAAAGGTTTCAGAATGTTTGCGCTGGCTGAATCCACAAAATTAGAAGCATAGTCTAAAATGACTGGGGAGAGAGAGAGAGAGAGAGAGAGAGAGAGAGAGAGAGAGAGAGAGAGAGAGACAGACAGACAGACAGACAGAGAGAGACAGAGACAGAGAGACAGAGAGACAAGGAGGAAGGTGGTCAAACAGATAGATGAATAAGATCTGGCTCATTGGCAAACTGCAATGGCGACCACCCCTCCTCTTCACGCAACTGCCAGTTTGGATCTAGGAATCATTTTCCGAGGCACAGAAGCAGGTCCTTGTTAATCAGTCTTGTACAGTCTCTTCGTACACTTCAGCTGTGATGGAAGTTTCAACACGTTCTGTCTGCTGTCAACTTATGAGTTTAGTTTCGTTAAAACATTGCCCTGAAAAATGTCAAACCCCAGTGGAGCCAAATCCAACACCTCCCAATCCAAAGTGGATGCCCGGGTTGAGGCAATACACCCACCACCTGAAAATGAAGCTAAAAAGAAACCTCCACCATCTCCGAAACTCAAGCCGTCTTCACTCGCAGGCAGGTCTGCCAGCAGGTCTGGAGAACAAAACAAAGAAGTCCAACTTAAAAACAGACACGCTCCATTGGATGCAGACGACGACTCTGAGATGAACTGATTTCTCTCTTGTTTGTCCTCTGCACCATGGCTAGTAAATTAATTCATTGGAACATGCGTGGTTTAAACTCAAACTTTGAGGAGCTGCAGCCTTTGCGTCGTCCACTAAAACCTCAGATAGTAGTTGTTCAGGAAACGAAAACAATTCAAAGCCAGAAGACTTTCTCTCTTTCTGGCTTTAGTATTCTTTCCAAACCTGCACAACCTTCATGATTGGGAGTACCGGGGGGTGTTGCCCTTGTTATCCACAAAACCTTGCTGCTGTTTAGACCTGTCGCTCTGACTAGCCTCTTCAGGTAGTAGCTGCGAGAGTCACTCTCCATATAACCATTACAATTTCCTCGTTATATCTCCATACTTCTGTCCCGGTTTGTCGCCAGGACATTGTCACTCTGATTAAAAAAAACTTCCTCAGAGACAGACACACAGACAGACACACAGACAGACACACAGACAGACAGACACACACACACACACACACACACACACACACACACACACACACACACACACACACACACACACACACAAGAGAGAGAGAGAGAGAGAGGAGAGAGAGAGAGAGAGAGAGAGAGAGAGAGAGAGAGTGAGAGAGAGAGATTGTGTGTGTGTGTGTGTGTGTGTGTGTGCGCGCGCGCGCGTGTGTGTGTGTGTGTGTGTGTGTGTGCGCGCGGGTGTGTGTGTGTATGTGTGTTGGACATTTTAATAGTGGGGAAAAACCAAGTGCAGGCTAACAATTCCTCTGCCATGGTATTAATCACCCGGCAAATATCAAAAGAAAAGGGGGGGGGGGATGGGAGAGAAAGGAACAAATGAGGAAACTATACATTATAAATGTAAACTCCTTCACTAGCAGCATATGGGGACCATCCTTTCCCATCTGGAAGACAGAACCATTCATATCACCTGTTCCAAGGCCTTTTGTCCACTGGATCGGACACATCAGGGAGACACGGCTGATTGTGTCTGTGCTCCCTTGGCATCAGACACTCCACAGTCTACAATTCTCTGGCATTCTTGCCACTAAGGGTTAAAATATTGAATCTAACTGCACCCCAAAGCAGCCAGCAAAGAGTAGAGAAGAAAAAGGAAAAAAAATGCATGATAAGGAAACAATTTGCTGAAATATTAAATTCATTAAGTAAACATAAATGTAAGGCATAATCTTAATAATATAGCAGAAGTAATAATGATAATAATTATATCTAACTATCTATCTATTCTATCTATCTATACTATTAT
>CM031622.1:9084525-9087025 GCA_018398815.1 Conus ventricosus
TTTATGGTGGGCTTCAAAACGCTTACATGGATTAAATAATTATAGTGTTTTAGTGAAAATCCTAATTGTGGTGTGTAGCCTGCTGCTGCTGCTGCTGCTGCTGCTGCTGCCGCTATTGCTCTCTATGCTTGCAGACGGCCATAGAGCCTCCACATTGGACAGAAAAGCATAGTACTGTTAGCACGGCGCTACGCTCGTTAACGGAACCCACTGTCTAAACAGAAAGACCGCGTGTTGTTTGGCGCAGGCAGAGCAGATGACGTCGTTTCCCCCCTGCCTGGCTGAAACACACTCAGCATTCTCGGCACCCTTTGTCATATTTTGGCTTGGCTCTTCTGATAAGACTTAAGAGACCGCACGTACAACACGCTGAATAAACTTACGTCGCTCACACAGCCAGGTAGGATGAAAGCAAGAAAAAGGGTGGAGGTGACAAACAGTTTGTGTTTCACTCAACAGAATTGGTTGCATACATTGCGGTGGCGGCTTGCTTAGTGTAATGAACTTCAAAACCCAGAATGACAGTGACAATAGAGATGTATGCATGGCATTGGAATGATGTTAGTGGTTCCTTCTGTGTACTCATTTTCGTGCCTTTCCGTCACTCGGAGACTGGGGCGTGACGTAATCACTGGTAAAACAGTCACACTATGACTCATGATAACAACTAATAATTGTGACTCAAGTGTGTGCCTGCTATTGCATGTTATATCCTGACGAGTCACTTGACCAGTTCACCTGATCGGTCCCAAACACATACCCTCTTGTAAAAAATCGTACACCCCCCCCCCCCCCCCTACACACACACACACACTGACACCTTTCTCTCCACTTTCTCTGTCCCCTGTGTCTCGTACATGGCAGTACAGATTTCAAATCTATTCTAATCTATGCCAACTCTCCCCTCTCAACCCTCCCCCCCCCCCCCCCCCCACTTCCCCTCCCTGATGAAGTGAAAGTATCGCACGACTAGTTTACGTCACGTCGTAACAATGTCGCCCGTTCCCCCCCCCCCCCCCCCCCCCCCCCACCCCCCACCCCTCTCTCTCAGCCGTCAATCAAAACACTCATTGAAACCAGCAGACAGCCCATCTTAGCAATATGTGTTACTGAATAAGATTATGTCAATTTCACAGTTTATCACCTGTCTCTCTCCCTTCCCCATTTCCATCCCCTGATCTCTTGTCTCGAGTGCAGAGATCGTCTTGGCTCGACACAAAGGCACCAGGCCTTCTTTTCTCTAATTTTTCCCCTCCCGCCATATCCACCTCCCGCACCTGACAGTCACGTGCGAGGCTGAGTGACAAAATTGCGTTCACAGCTTACATTTCCGTCCTTATTGAGACACTTAGTGAAAGGGCAAACAAACAAGGCTTTACACATTTGTAATCCAATATTTTTGTTGCTGTAGTCTGAGCAGAGGCATGTATCAAACTTGTGTACTACTTAACTATGGAAAATTAACTTCCCAGAAAGTGATGACGTCATTTTTGCACAATATTGTGTTTGTTGTCATTGTTCTAATATTGCCTGACCACTTGCGTACAACTTTCATGCGGCATCTATGTTATCTACAAAAAATAAACCCAGTCGAGTTTGGTATTAAAAGAATTGTTGGAATTCGCCAATTCAGTCATCTCAATAGTGCAGATATATTACATTTTCATGACAATAACTAATTATCAAACCTACAGCCCCATTTGTAATGGCCGCTCAACCTTGCCGAACGCATTGCAGCCAGACCAGCTATGCACAGATGACATTCAGTTGGCCGAATACAGTGCGGTTAGCTGGCTGGTGGGGAGCGGCCTGCAGAAAACATTCCTTTCCCTAACCTGCATTCGCAGCTTGGTCTCTGCAGCTGTAAACTCCCCTGCGACTCAAAACTAAGTAACCTGCTCTGAACAGCCGTGTTAACCAGCGCTTGGCTATTTAGCATACGTTCTACCGCTGCACTTTGTGAATTAGCATTCGTTCTTCTGTCTGACCTAAAATGTTAGCCCCTCCATGGTGAGTGTTGGGAGGAACAACCCCCCCCCCCCCCCCACCTCCCCACCGCCTCCCCTTTTGTGTCTTGACTGACACCCTGTCAGCCAGATCATAAACCTGATTTGACAGTTTAGCATACAAATGGAAGACACATTGTGTCGCACCCTCACTTTGTCCTCAAGACCAGCTGTGGATCAGAACTAAGCAACAAGACAGAACCAGCACCCTCACTTTGTCCTCAAGACCAGCTGTGGATCAGAACTAAGCACCAAGACAGAACCAGCACCCTCACTTTGTCCTCAAGACCAGCTGTGGATCAGAACTAAGCAACAAGACAGAACCAGCACCCTCACTTTGTCCTCAAGACCAGCTGTGGATCAGAGCTAAGCAACAAGACAGAACCAGCACCCTCACTTTGTCCTCAAGACCAGCTGTGGATCAGAACTAAGCAACAAGACAGAACCAGCACCCTCACTTTGTCCTCAAGACCAGCTGTGGATCAGAACTAAGC
>CM031622.1:9094525-9097025 GCA_018398815.1 Conus ventricosus
AATGAAGCGTGAACTAACAAGTGAATGTCTCACATCGTCTTTCTCCATCCAGTTAGCTGTACAATCCCCTGACAGTGACAATAAAAAAGACACAGAAGAACTCCCAGCATCCATCACTCCACACCCTCCCTTACTGACTCCATCATCTTCTGACAGTGCGAAGAAGCCGGAATCAGGCGGTTTGTCGGTGGCTGTATCCAACGGAGACCTATCGCCATCCGACAGGTGCTGGCAACGATGACAACATCGACGACCGGATGCCACCACCGCCACCACTTGAGGACGAGGCACCACCACTACCACCTCCTGGCGATGCTGTCAACAAGGAGGACCACACACACCTCCTGACGATGCTGTCAACAAGGAGGACCACACACACCTCCTGACGATGCTGTCAACAAGGAGGACCACATACACCTCCTGACGATGCTGTCAACTGTATATACTGTGTGTGTGTGTGTGTGTGTGTGTGTGTGTGTGTGTGTGTGTGTGTGTGTGTGTGTGTGTGTGTGTTGTGTGTGTGTGTGTGTGTGTGCGTGTGTGTGCGCTTGTATGTGTGTGTGTATGTGTGTGTGTGTGTGTGTGTGTGTGTGTGTGTGTGTGTGTTGTGTGTGTGTGTGTGTGTGTGTGTGTGTGTGTGCGTGCGCGCACGCGCGCGCGTGTGTGTGTGTATGTGGGGCGGGGGGGAGGGGGGGGGGTGTCCAGTTGGCCATATCCTTTCACATAACAGTGTGGGGAAATGTTCTTCTTTTTCGACGAATTGTAGGATTTCGACATTTTGCGTCGTAACTATCACCTGTTACAACGCGTCGTGTTTGGAGTGTCACAATACAAAGGTATTGCTAAAACTGAAATATCTGTGAGACGACTATATAAGGTCACAGAACATCAGAGTCCTTTTCAGAAGGTCCACGTGATGTCAGATATTGAAATGATCAAAATTATTTCTGCTGAAAGTGTAGATTGTCAAGCATATGTGTATGTATATTCATATGAACTGATTTGTTTTGTAGAGTTTATTTTTGGTTCCACTCTGCACAAATGCATTCGCTACAAAGCAAATATCACACCAGAACAGGTCTTTGCACAATTGTTCTTGATACCAATTTTCTAGATGTGTCTAGATCCCTGGAAAAAAGCTGAAAGGACAGCACAGCAATATTGCCAAATGTTGAACGAACAGATGCAACAAAATATGTACTGATATCATGTATTCATATTCATTTGGCTTTGAATTATAATTTCTGGTCCTCATTATTTTAATCAGCAGGACGTTTTTCTTACCATTTGGACATAGTTTGGTTCCATGTATATTAAAGTGTGTACAAACCTGTGACTAAACTGAACAAAGAGTCAGGTATAGCTCTGATCTCTTTGTCACCCACCATCTAAGAAACTACATGCTCCCAGATTTGAGGTCCACTATGACAACAACAGTGGCAACAAACTCATATTCTACACACATACATGAATAATATGAGTACGTTGGCTGTGATTGTAGTCTTTTTCAACCTAGAACTGACGATGATTCCTTTATGGACATGATCATCGGTGCTGCGATGACCACTCACAACAACACCATTACTCTTCACGTAATCATCTAGGAACAGAAGTTAGAAACTGTGTAAGGAACTGTATACTCACCAGAGTTTGATCAATAGCAGTGAGGGGCAGAAAGATATAACTTTTCAGAGGCAGGTTCAAGATCAGCACAGTTCATACTGAAACCGAAACACAAAGCCATAAACACCTTAAGGAACAGAAGGGGCTCTTTCGGGCCCCATTTCATGCTTTCAAGCAAGACATGCTCCCTTAAAACGCACGCAGAACGAATGGAAGTCATACAGCTGAAGTAGTATTGTAAAATACTAATGATCACCATAAACAAGTTCTCGTTTTCAAAACCATAAAACACACTATCATATTGTCTCATATATGTTAGGAACAGAAAAGTGTGTTCGCGTGGCCATGAATCAAGATATAATATTTATTCCAAAGAAAATTGTGTTTATCCTTTTCAATTAGGCTGATACAGACAGAAAGAGAGAAAACATGATGACTCACAACATTGCTAAATTGACTGCAACACTATTAGCAACTGACAGAGCTGGACACATATCGCTAACAATGTGCCATCCATTGATTCTATATAGAATTAAGGGAGAGGGAAAGGACAAGATTGCATTGCATGCAGAAGAAAGGCTTTTCAAGAAGAAAAAAATGGAATACCTTACCATATGCAATAAATGAATTTTTGCCACCAAGAGTATCAATTCTTTACACCAAAAAGCACAATTTGACACTTCTTACAGAAGACATAATGACCCTGTGTGTGTGTGTGTGTGTGTGTTGTGTGTGTGTGTGTGTGTGTGTGTGGGTGTGTGGTGTGTGTGTGTGTGTGTGTGTGTGTGTGTGTGTGTGTGTGTCTGCGTGTGTCTTGCAGGAGTTCATAACCTTACAAATAACTATTAGGGGAATTTTCAAGCTTTTTCGACAAATT
>CM031622.1:9102025-9117025 GCA_018398815.1 Conus ventricosus
CCTGAAAATGGAGCTAAAAAAGAAACCTCCACCATCTCCAAAAACCCAAGCCGTCTTCACCCACAGGCAGGTCGGCCAGCAGGTCTGGAGAACAAAACAAAGAAGTCCAACTTAAAAGCAGACACGCTCCATTGGATGCAGACACGACTCTGAGATGAACTGATTTCTCTTTTGTTTGTCCTCGCACCATGGCTAGAAAAATTAATTCATTGGAACATGTGTGGTTTAAACTCAAACTTTGAGGAGCTGCAGCCTTTGCTTCGTCCAACTAAAACCTCAGATAGTAGTTGTTCAGGAAACGAAAAAAATTCAAAGCCAGAAGACTTTCACTCTTTCTGGCTTTAGTATTCTTTCCAAACCTGCACAACCTTCATGATTGGGAGTAACGGGCGGTGTTGCCCTTCTTATCCCCCAAAACCTTTCTGTTTAGACCTTGTCGCTCTGACTAGCCTCTTCAGGTAGTAGCTGCGAGAGTCACTCTCCATATAACCATTACAATTTCCTCGTTAAATCTCCATACTTCTGTCCCGGTTTGTCCCTCAGGACATTGTCACTCTGATTAAAAAAAACTTCCTCAGAGACAGACACACAGACAGACACACAGACAGACAGACACACACACACACACACACACACACACACACACACACACACACACACACACACACACACACACAGAGAGAGAGAGAGAGAGAGAGAGAGAGAGAGAGGGGAGAGAGAGAGAGAGAGAGAAAAGAGAGAAAGAGAGAGAGAAGTAGAGAGAGATTGTGTGTGTGTGTGTGTGTGTGTGTGTGGTGTGTGTGTGTGTGTGTGTGTGTTTTGGTGTGTGTGTGTGTGTGTGTGTGTGTGTGTGTGCGCGCGCGTGTGTGTGTGGGGTTGTGTGGTGTGTGTGCGCGCGCGGGTGTGTGTTTTGTATGTGTGTTGGACCATTTTAATAGTGGGGAAAACCAAGTGCAGGCTAACAATTCCTCTGCCATGGTATTAATTCACCGGCAAATATCAAAAGAAAAGGGGGGGGGGGGGGGGATGGGAGGAAAAAAGGAACAATGAGGAAACTATAAAAATCATAAATGTAAAATCCCTTTACTAGCAGCATATGGGAAGCATCGTTTTTCCCCTCTGGAAGACAGAACCATTTAAAATCACCTGTTCCAAGGCCCTTTTGTCCACTGGATCGGACACTCAGGGAGACACGGCTGATTGTGTCTTTTGGGTCCCTTGGCATCAGACACTCCACAGTCTACAATTCTCTGGCATTTTCGCCACTAAGGGTTAACAAATAGAATCTAACTGCAAACCCCCAAAACAGCCAGCGAAGAGTAGAGAAGAAAAAGGAAAAAAAAAAATGCATGATAAGGAAACAATTTGCTGAAATAGTAAATTCATTAAGTAAACATAATGTAAGGCATAACCTTAATAAAATAGCAGAAGTAATAATGATAATAACTAATCTATCTATCTATCTATCTCTCTATCACCTATCTATTATCTATCTATCTAATCTATCTATCTTCAAGGGGAAAAACTAAAAGCTCTCGAGTCACTAAGACAACAAAATGATCATACATTTAACCAACAGATAGGTCAGTACAGGTGGTGGGGTGTGTGTGTGTTTTGTGTGTGTGTGTTAGTTAGTTTGTTAGTTAGTTCTTCATTTAACGTCTGTTCACTTAAAGTGATATTAGACAAAATAATGCGAAATGAGTGGATGAGAAAAATGGAAATAGTGTATGCAAAATGCTAGTAAAGGGCCTACGTTCGATGTGTGCGTGTGGGTTGTGTGTGTGTGTGTGTGTGTGTGTGTGGTGTGTGTGTGTGTGTGTGTGTGGTGGTGTGTGTGTGGTGTGTTGTGTGTGGTGTGTGTGTTTCCAAAACAAGTTATATTTCGCAAAAAGCACGCACCAAGACAATTGAACAAATAAATACACATCTTCACCGATGATGAATAAGTACGCATCAAGCGCATATTGGTGAACCTAACAGAAAAAAAAAAGTTAAACATTAAGCTAAACCTTTTTTTTTTATAATGAATTCCAATATGGATGGCATTTTAAAATGAAACAAACATAATATAGGACATAAAGTTATAAAACGTATGACATAAACCATTGCAACTTCCATCGACCCCATGGCATTCGGAGAAAGTACACTATACAGATAAACTTTGTTTCCCATTGTTTCAGAGGTTCCAAGGTCATGGGCAACATTTAAAAATAATAAAGTATGTGCGTGTCTGCGTGCGTGCGAGAGCGCGCATGCACATACAAGCACAAAACGCACATCTAACCCCCCCCCCCCACACACACACACACACACTTAGGTACACATACATATATTACATATCAAACAATTAATCCTCTAGCAGCTTAATGTATGGTAACCATTTTGTTTGGCAGTAGCCTGATTCGTTTTTATCAAGTACATATATTTTCCATTTTATATCGATAGTTTTAGCTCCTTCAAAAACATGTTTAGTTTAGGCTTTTTTTTGTTAATTCTACTTTTTAAAAATGAAATATTTTCCCATTAAAATATTAGTTAGCAATCATGGGTTTTTTGTTTTCTTCCGTACCCAAATAATAAATCCCCTTTAAAGGGATAATTTTTCACGTGGGAAAAATTTAACTTTCAGGCTTTTTAAAGTCTTTCCAGAAAAACCGGTAAACTCACATTCCCAAAGGGTATGTTTAAACAAAGGCCTAATGTTAAGAATTTCATTGACGCCACCTGATATCAAAAAATTTACGAGTCCTTATAACGCTACAAATTTTTTTTGAAGTGCAAAGGGTTTTTTTATTTTTACTAATTTTTCTGTCAATTTGAATCTTCTTTTCTCGCATAAGTTTTGATCGAATGCACGAACTTACATTATTCAGAAATTGACCTAAACCCCATTTTTTTGACAGTTCGTAAAGGCTTCAAATTGCCATCTCATCGAGAAAATGTTTTACAAGAAATAGTTTTTCTGCATCCTTTTCTTGAAAGGGAATTGTTTTTTCCCATTTTAAACTCTCATTACGAAAAAGGTTCAGGGGAAAATCTGTACTTTCGTTAAGTCTACCTGTTTGAAAAACCCCTTGTATGATAGAAAAACTTTTTTCCCAAAAAATTTGTTACGAATATTACTTTCAACAATCGTTAGGACCGGGGCGCCCAAAATTCTTTTTCGGGACTAATGAGTGCAATATTATTTTCCCACTTATGGTTGTACTGTCGCTTTCCTTTCCAGGTATTTTTAAGGGAGGATATATTTTTCAAATGGGGTTTAACCTACCCCCTCCTTTTGTATACTATGTATTGAGTACTTTTTTTTAAATGTTATCATTTTTTTGTTCCTACAAATTTGAAACACATTTCTGTAATAAAGCAATCGGGGAATCAGGAGGATTCGGTAACGGACCCATAATACCCCAATTTTGATACACTAGTTTTTGACACAGCTATCTCCCTAAGGGTGTTAAAACCCCTTTTTTTGTCCATATTTTGAACGGGTTTTGGGATTCCAAAAATTTATTTTTTCAATTAATTTCCGTCAAATCCGATGACTTTTCGCAAACCACACCCCTAAAATTTTTAATTTTGAGGGTTTCTTTCCCATTTATATTAAAAAAATTGTGTTAGGGAATTTTTCTCTTTTTCCTAGCCAAACGTTAAATTTTTTTCCGAGTTCAATTGAGTCCTATATTTGCTCAAATTCAAAAAGTTTTGAAAATAACTTTTCGCAGTTTTTCTTGTCGCCTTCTACGTTAAAGTGGTGCATCTGCAAATTGTTTTTATTTTAAAATTCTTGTTTTTATCTTTATGCCTTGATGTCGTGATCTTGCCTTATTTGGTCGTAGTACTTAACACACAAAACAAATAATAAAATATAGGGCCCCTTGACGACAACCTCTTCCAATTAAAAACCCTGGCATTTTTCCCATTCCTATTACGTGATACTTTATCTTATCGTAAAAGAAATATCCATCTTTTTTCCTTTTCAAACCCAAAAGCACCCAGAATTTTTATTCATATTGCCATTTATCTAAATCGAAAGTTTTCTCGAAATCGACAAAAATTTAAATAACCCCCGCAAGCGTTCATTTCCCAAAAATGAAT
Organism: Conus ventricosus; assembly: GCA_018398815.1. Classification (NCBI taxonomy): domain Eukaryota; kingdom Metazoa; phylum Mollusca; class Gastropoda; order Neogastropoda; family Conidae; genus Conus; species Conus ventricosus. Next base: position 9,106,124 of record CM031622.1, read on the forward strand.
TAAATCTGTATTGTTGAAAATTTTTCCCCAATATCTACGGGAAGAATCCCGCCCGATCCTTTTTTATGAGTTTTGGTAAAAAACAATTTTTTTCTTTTTTGCAATCAGGCTGAAGCAATTTTGTAGGTTATATTTAAAAGTGAAATAGGTCCCATTCTTAAGTATTCTCGCGGTTTCTCCCTTTGGGAAGACCAATTATTATTCCTTTTTTTTGGTTCGACTTTCCCCTCCATTACTGTATCCTCATTTAAAAAGGGCACCAAAACTCCTAATTGTCCCAAAAAAAATTAAAAAAATTTATGTATTCCCCGTCTGTTCCCAGGACTCTTATTTTTTTCCATTTTTTAGGATTTGGTAGCTTTTCAAAAGTAATTAAATCCCCCCAAACTGTTGGTTCAAACTGATTTATTTTTGGGCATTTTCTAATATTGTTCAATCTCAATATTACTTATTTCCCTTTTTCCGGTAAGGTTTTCAAAATAGTTTTCTTTGTCTCTGTTAACATATCGTGCGTTTTGCAAGTTTTTCCCTTTGGGTCTGTGACAATTTAACATTCTTTTGCTTACAAAATTCCCTTTTCCCCAGGCACAGAAATATTTATTATTTTTTCCCGAAGTTCCATTTGCCTGGACGAAAAATTTATTCCGTCATTTTTTTTTTCCTTAGCTCACCAGCTCTTCCTTTTTTTTTTAAAGATCCCCAGGTCTTTTTCAAGAAAGCCTTTTTTTGTTTTCCCAAACTTGTTTTGTTTTTTAAATTTTGTTTTTTTTTTTCATTTCTTTTTCATTTTTGCAAATACTGAGTATTATTGTTTCTGCTTTATTCCATTTTTTAAATTTTTCAAAAAACTAATTGGTCAAGATTGAAACTGATTTGTCATTCGGTTTTTTACTGACAAGTTTTATTGTAAGGCAGTAATGATATGTCCTTTAATTTTTCCCAAATCTTTCTTTTAACCAATTTACATATTGCTTGTCTTTTAAAAAGAGGGGAAATTTAAAATTTTCCAAAACCCCTTTTTTCTTTCTTTTTTTAAAAACAATATTTATTTATAAAGAGTGATTTGTTCTATATCCGAAAAAAAATACGATCTTAGTAAGTGTTTAAAAAGTTCGGACAATAAAAAAATCTAGCCTGCTTTGTTGAAAGGGTTTTTGGGGTTTTTCCCCAGGTAATCGCCCTCGTGTTTTGGTTCAATTCTCTCCAAAATTAAACTACTCTAATCTGGACAAAATTTTTCGTAACGTCTTCCTGGGCCGAGCATTATTAACATTTTTATAATTGTGAAAACTTACTAGGATTAAGGACCAGGTTCCAATCCCCCCCTTTTTTTTGGGGGACATTAAAAACTTATATTTTTGATTTATTTTTTCAAAAAGACGGTTCGTCATTATTTGGCCCATAGATATTTGTAATACAAATCTTTCCCCTTGTATTTAAAAATTACTATTTTGTAATTTCCCGAAATCTTTTACAGTTTTCTTTATTGCGAAATTTAAGTTGTTATTAAAGATATTGCAAAAAACCCCTTGATCGAGATTGTTGAGGCAAATACCAATCATAACTCCATTCATTCATTGGCGGTCTAATTTATAGTGAAAGAGTTTCCTGCAGAAAACAAAATAAGATTTTTTTGTCTTAAGAATTGAAACCCACCTTTTTTTTAGGGAAAGCCCCGAACCTTGGCAGTTCAAAGATGATATCGCATGATTTCTTCCTCTTTAAATAACCTTACTTTCTGGTTCTTTCTCCTCAGCCATAAAGGTGCCCTTTTGTTTCGTTGGGCGGATACAACCCTTTACACAACAAAAAAATAAAAAAAAGGAAAAAAAAAACCATATGCATATGCACGACTAAACGAATGCATACTGAAAAAAAATCAAATCAACCCAACAACCAAAACTACAATTAAACCAAAAAGAGTCAAAATTTGCTTTACCCAAAACAGGGAAGCGGCAGGCCAAGAAGAAGAAAAAGAAGAAGAAGAAAAAGAAAGGGGAAGAAGAAAGAAAAAGAAGAAGAAAAGAAGAAAGAGGAAGAAAAAAAAAGAAAAGAAAAAAGAGAAGAAGAAAAAGAAGAAGAAGAAAAAAGAACGAAGCGCAGAACAGAAGTAGAAAAAAGAAGAAGAAGAAGAAGAAGAAAAAAGAGAAGAAGAAGAAGAAGCAAATCGAAGAAGAAGAAAAAGAAGAAGAAGAAGAAGAAGAAGACAGACAAAACAAGAACAAAAACAAAAAAAAGACGAATATACCAATAAAGGCAATGGAACATTTTCTAAAGCACGTCAATCTAAAACAACCTGACATGAAAGTATGCTTTCCTTCTGTAAGCAAAATAAACCAAACGCTGCCCTACACACACACACACAACACACCCCACACACACACGCACGGACACGCACACGCGCGCCCGGTCGCGTCACCACACCACACCAAAACGCAAGCACGCACCCCCCCCGCTCCTCACTTTCAAAAAAGGAGGAGAAAGGGGTAGCGGTGCGGAGGGGCGTGGGAAACACGATCAGGGGCGGTGTTGTTCCTCGGTTCAAAGTATCTGTGAATCCCAATTCAACTGACTGTCTTGAAAGGGCAGGAACGTCGGGGGGACTCGGTTTTGTCACGCGCAGAGCGTGATGGGGAGGGGGCGAGGGGGGGGGGGGGGGGGGGGTTACGCACCCGTGTATTTTAAATAAGATAAAGACCAGAAAGAAGACGGGTTTGAGGGGGGGGGGGGGGGGGGGGGGGAGGGGGGGGGGAGCGGGTTTGGGGGGAGGGGGGAGGGGGATGCGGAGGGAGGGGGGGCGCGCGGGGAGCACGCCAGGGAGGGGAAGAGGTGTAAGAAATAGAAAGATAAGAATATTTTTTTTTTAAAAGGGAAACTGGTTCGTGGGGGGGGGGGGGGGGGATTCCCTGTAAATGGTGAGTATAAAAAAACATAATGTTGCAAAGCTTTTTAAGGATTATCAAACAAAAATAACATCAATGCTTCACCTTCCTTCCCCCAAAAACCAAAATGTCTAAACAACACCATTTCCACACATTTTAATGCCACCTTTCAAACTTGTCCATAGCCCGTCTAACTTTTTTATTTCCCCTTTAAAACAAAACAAACAAAACAGAAGTTTTAAAGAAGAAGATTACCAGTTCAACCTTTAAAAGAAACAAAAAAAAGCAAACTCAAACATCGCTTCAATAGCATAGCAGTTCCTGTCCCCCATTCTATATCCTTGCTTGACAGCAGTATCGCTCATCGGGCCTCGCCTTTAAACATTGTAGACGTAAACTTTTTAAAAAAAAAAATATAATCAAAAAAGGGGGATCCCCACATCTGGGAGTAATGGGCTTCTTACACGAAAAGGGGAAAATTCCCCAAAAAACAAAAAGTTGGGGGGGGGGGGGGGGGGGTAAAAAGTTTTTAATGGCTTCTAATGAAAACTTTACGCTGAAAGAGAGAAGTCGAAAATAATGAAATGCCTTCTCATTACCTTTCCCCGTTGTTGAAGATGAAAAGAAGGAAAAATTAAAAAATTTAAAAAAAAAACAAATGGGGGGGTGGGGGGGGGGTTGGGGGGGTGGGGTCGGGACGCGCGCACGCGAACATGAACTCGCTCCTGTCCCCTATATTGACTGCGAGAACTCTGTTATAGAAAATTAACCCTTTGCACAAAAGGGGTCATAGTCATCAAATCTTTCCCAAAAATCTATAATAACGATTCAACGCTTTCAATCTTATCTTCAACTCATCATCCAAACATCCTTTTCCCTAACCCAATCCCTCAAAAAATTCCCCTGGCTTCATCGACCCATCTAGTTTTTTATAATCAACCTCTCGTTACCATCATGTTTTTACATTTTATTTTTTCCATTGTTCCCCAAGTCATCAAAACCCCTTCATTCCAACTCCTCCCTCAAATACACATCAACCTAAACCCCTATCGCATCACCCATTTTGATATTATCCAATCATGCTTTATTACCTTCCCCAAGTAAAAGGGCTGACCTCCCCAGTCGCATTTATAATCCATGGGTTATTTAGACAGCAATAATCTGCTCCCTTTTTATTTTAATTGCAATAACCAACACCCCCATGTTTTACTTTTTTTTTTTTAATTTATTCATCAAAAACATTCTGTCACTTCCTGTCAAAATTTTTAGGGAGAAGTGCCAAATGGGACGAAGACTACAAGGGAAAACAGACACTTATTTGACACCAAAGTTAAAAAACGCCACCACACCCCCCCCTTCCCTAATGGCCCAAAAAAACCCTTTATCCCCGGTCAATCAGAAATAAAAAAAAAGTGTTTTTCCCAAAGACGGCCAAAAATGCTTTTAATGTAAACTTTACAACCCCCTGGGGTTAACGTTCCCAAAAAAGTATAAACCCGAACACTGGATCCATGCTGTGTTGTAGCTCCCCCCCCCCTCCACACACACACACACACCATACACACACACTCACACACGCACACTTTTCTTTAGGACTATCAAACCTTGGTACTGTTGTTTCAGATTCCATCTGGTGACGAAGACTTCCTCACCAGAAACTTGACACAACTAATCTCTGAGGACCCCACCTTTGACTTCTTAACAGAACTGGAGCCCACATCAGCAGACAAGCCGGGTTTTCCACTGAATGCAGCGACATTACAGCCAGTGACAGCCAGGAAGCAACTGGATACAGTCATGGTGCACCTAGATCCAGCCACAGTGTATCTGGAACCGACAGTCATGCACATTCTCCTGGATGCAGCCGTGATTTAGTGCAATATGACACGATAGAACTGGAAGTATTCAAAGCACGTCTGAACACACTACTGGTGTCAATCCGTATGATTACGTTGAGATAGAATGCTATAACAATCCAGCAGAGAATGTCTTAGACGATGATCAACTTGAATTTATACTCGTTGGAATCGGGTACAAGTACAGCAGCACAAAACATGACGGTGATAAAGGTGAAACCAGTGGACACATTGGAAATCAGTCTCAATACAACATTTTAATTAAAGACACTGATGACATGTCTGCACAAGGCATGACAAGACACACCACTATGACCCATAGCGAAGCTAGTACCCATGATGATGCTTCTGATCATTTGACACATCTGGTGACACCCACACGTTAATCACAGAAACACAACAGGAGGATCACACCTGTCCAATGCACAGCAATCCACATCAGTGTGAAGAGAGCTCAGAAAAGGACAGGGCATGGACAAAGAAGAAAACTTCATGCAGCGCTCTGCGTTTGTGCAGAACAAAAGGCGCCGGCCTCCACGACATGCGGAAAAACATTGAAAAGCAGACGTTCAGACCATCACACATTGATTCCTGCAGTACAAAAGCCACATGAGTGCACATTCTGTCATAAATTCTTCCAAGCACCAAGTGATTTAAATAGCATATCAGAATTCACACTGGAGAAAAGCCATATAAATGTCAATATTGTTCTAAAGTCCTTCACACAAACATATCATTTGAACAGTCACATTCTCACTCACACAGGAGAAAAGCCATATAAATGTCAGTACTGTCCTAAGTTTTCAGACGGACATACGAACTGAACATTCACACACGAACACACACAGGAGAAAAGCCATATGAATGTCAGTATTGTTCTAAGTCCTTCAAACAAGCATCTAATTTGAACAGTCACATTCGAACTCACACAGGAGAAAAGCCATATAAATGTCAGTACTGTCCTAAGGTCTTCAGACGGAGTGACGAACTGAACATTCACACTCGAATTCACACAGGCGAAAAGCCATATGAATGTCAATACTGTCCTAAGTCCTTCGGACAGAGAGAAAAACTGACCATTCACACCCGAATTCACACAGGAGAAAAACCATATGAATGCAAACACTGCTCTAAATCCTTCAGAAATAAATCGTCCTTGGATGCACATACTCGAACTCACACAGAAGAACAGCAAAGCAGTCAGGGCATACTTCAGACACACGTCTTGTCTAACAATTCAGACTCAAATCCATGAGGGGGGAAGTCATGTTAACACTGTACTAAATCTGTGGGTGAATTATCCAGCTTAAAATGCCCTTCTCAAAGTCTCTGGGAACATAAAGGTTAACACTGGCATGATCCTTTCACAGATTGATATTTACACGCTTTATGTGATAGAGTACATACAGACACAGAGATACTTTAGGTAATGAGATACTCGGAGAGGCGATAAACACTTTAAATGGTAAAAACCATAACAACAATGAGAGAAACAAAGAGGCTAGAACATGTCCATCACGAATTTGTGTATGTGCAAACGTGATACGTGCCTCTGTGCGCACATTTGATTTAGTCAGTGAGTGTGTATGTGTGCGTGCGTGCGTGCATGCGTGCGTGGGTGCGTGCGTGCGTGCGTGCGGTTTGTGTGTGTGTGTGTGTGTGTGTGTGTGGTGTGTGTGTGGTGTGTGTGTGTGTGTGTGTGTGTGTGTGTGTGTGTGTGTGTGTGTGATCACGTTCGGTTTTGTTTCTTCATATGAACGATTTGTAGTGTCTTCTTCTTGGACGTTAATGCTATTATCAAAGCAAATTCAATAAGCATTTATTCAATTTAAAAACAATGACATGATTCACTCATGTTTCCCTTGTTGACCCCTCCCCTCCCCCAGCCCATTCCGTTGCCTTCCCCCCTCCCACTATCATCTCCATCCTGCACCTGCCAGCCCATACCCCCCCCCCCCCCCTTTGCAAGATGTGTATATTGGTTTTACAAACTGATACAGGAGCATGGTCTTTATTAACTTCTTCAGTTTTAACGATGTATGTTTTTTCCTGTTCTAGATATACCTATTTTACAATGAAATCCATGCGCTATAGCGGTCAGAAATTGAGATTAATCTTGCAATAATCTAGAATGAAAATTCAGTTTTACAAAATGAAAACTTCACCAAGATTTTTTTTGGACCGCAGTATTAACTGGATACACAAATTTAGAGGGAGGGACCATTCTAAGAACTGGAACTTATTTTGACATATTTCTTAGCGTGATTTACTATTGTCAGAGCACCACGTTCCTATTGTAATCCACTAACGGTTCTGGTGTGCAATAAAGTTTTTTTTTAAACGTTGTTGCATACGACTTGTGATGTTCAAGTGTGTGTGTGTGTGTGTGTGTGTGTGTGTGTGTGTGTGTGTGTGTGTGTGTGTGTGTGTGTGTGTGTGTGTGTGGGTGTGTGTGTGTGGTGTGTGTTGTGTGTGTGTGTGTGTGTGCGTGCGTGCGCGCGCGCGTGTGTGTGGTGCGCGCTGTCCGTGCTGCGTGCGTGGTGGGCGTGCGGGGTTGTGTGTGTGTGTGTTGTGTGTGTGTGTGTGTGTGTGGTGTGCGTGTGTGGACCGATGGACTGAGTTGTTCTGTATGTAGCATGTATGTATGGATGTATGGTTATACATGCATGTTTCAATGTACATGACTACGATATGTCTTTGTATGTACTGTTGTACGTATGTATGCAATCATAACTCGTACATACCTAGTGGTACTTCGAATGCAGTAATGTACGCATGTCTGTCTATCTGTATTTATGCATGTATGTATGCATGCATGTATGTAGTATCTATGTATGTATGTTATGTATGTAGATGTATGTCGTATGTATGTATGACTTGTGTGTATGTACAGTTGTACAACCTACGTAAGTTTCCGAAAAATGAAGGAACTAGATTGTACCCATCCCTAACCAGGTAGGGACAACTCGGATCCGAATAACTACGTCATACGTTGACGAGTTGTCTTTGTAAAACTATGGAAAGGATAGTCTCGGCGCGTCTCTTGTGGACGCTAGAGGATAAGGTTTATGCCAATGTTCATGTGGCTTTCGTAAGAAAAGGTGTACTATAGACCATCTTGTACGTTTGGAAACGTTTGTGCGAGAAGCCTTCGCTCGCAAACAGCATGTTATCTCTATATATTTTGACTTGGAGAAAACATATGACACACTTGGAGGTACGACATTCTGAGAGACCTTTTCAACATGGAGTTTAGGTGCAGGCTCCCTGTTTTTATTGAACATTTTTTACAGGATCGTTGTTTCCGTGTGCGTTCAGGATCAGTTTTGTCAGACTTCTTTGATCAAGAACAGGGAGTACCCCAGGGAAGCATTTTATCTCCCTTGTTGCTTTGTATCAAACTAAACAATATCGCTGAGTCTGTTGTAAAAGGTGCTGATGCTTCTTTTTTTGTAGATGATTTCCCCCTTGCGATTAGGGGGAAGTTTTTCCCTTTCCATGGAACCCCACTTCAGTATGTTTTGAACATCCAGGTGGGTTAAAGAAGGGTTTTTAAAAATTTTCCCCTCACCCAAAGACTGTGTGTTTGCTTTTTTAAAAATTTAAAGGCCCCTTTTGGAGATGGGCCATTAAAAATTCTGGTAAAATCGATAAAAAGTTGGGGAAAAACCCAATTTTTGGGCCGTGATTTTTGATGAAAAGCCGGGGTTTTTACCTCACATTGGGAGATTTGAGGGAATGTTTTAAAATTTTAAAGATATATTAAAGGGGGTTGCTCGCTCCGATTGGGGCGGGGAAAAAAAATTTTCCTTTTAAACCCTTTTAAATTTATCGGTTTAGTGGATCAAAAGCTCGATTCGGTTGCCAGGGGGTAGGGGTCAGCGGGGAAAAGTTTTCCCCTTAAAGTTTATTTGGCCACTGTTCATCATCAGGCCCTTGGGGTGGCCTGGGTTTCTTTTAGCCCCTGGGCCGGCCCTTATTTGTACGCGGAGGCTCTGAACCCATTTTTAAAACCTCCTCTACTAAATCAGAAGGGAATTTAAAATTATTTGAACTTAAAGGGCTTCCCCGAGAATCCAGCCACTTTTTGTGTTTTTGAGCCCCCCTCCCAGCCTGTTTAAAAGCATCACTTTGACCCCTCCTTTTGGCCAGAGGGAAAAGGGAAATTTTTTTAAAGGGGCAAACCAAAAAATTTAGTGGATGTTGAGCCCTTCCGGTTGCCGGGGCCCCGCCAGGGAAAAACGGGTGTTTTTCCCCCAAATAAAATTTTTTTCCCTCTTACTTATGGGAAAGAAAAAACAAGCCCAGAGTTTTTTTAAAAATTTTTTTTTTGAAAAGAAAGAAAAACCCCCTTAAACCGAACATTTCTTTTTCCCCTTTTCCCAAAGGGGAAAAAAGTTGCGCAGCATCGCATCTACCTGGGGCAAATTCCCCTTTTTTTCGTCTGAAAGACCCATTTTTCTTTTTTCACTGAAGAATTAGAAGCACATACTTGGTTTTTAAAGACTGTGCAAAGTTCAGCTCAAAAGGGCTTTGTTATGGCCCTTGATTCTCCTCGATTTAAAAGCTTTTTAACCCCCCGTCAACTTGTGCCCCTCCTAAGTTTATCCATTTTAGAATTTTTAAACCCCGAACTTCCTGTAGATAAAAATTTTGAATTTTGGTGGGTTCCTAGCCATTGCGGTATTAGGGTTTTAAGGGAGTGGGCGGCCCGCCAGCAAAAAAAAGCTTTAAATGACCGGCCAAGCGCCCCCTTTTGGTTACCATACCCGGGATTTTAAACCCGCTAAAAATTTTTGTAAAAAAAACTTTGGCAAGGGTTTGGGAAATTGGGGGAAATTTGGGAAAAAACAAACTCCAGAGATTTTTCCCAAACTTTCTAAAGGTTCCCTTCTTTTTTGAAAAAACAGGAAAGAAGAATGTTTTTAAATTTAAACTGCATATTGGACATAGTTATGTTATCTTCTTTCCTTTTTAAAGGGGAAGAAGTTTCGCCCCTTTGGTTTTCCCCTGCGATTGGAAACCCCTTTTAAGCGGGTTTTACGGGAGTGTAAAGTCCCCGGGTCAGGGGCAAATTTTTTTGAAAAGATGTCACTTGGTGAGCTTTTTTAGACTGTGAAGTAATCGTGATTTTTTAAATTTTTTTTAAGAGATGTGAATATGTTTTAAAAGGATTTAGTTTTTTTTTTTTTTTTACTTTTTTAAGGTTGCAGTTCCCTATGTTTTTTGTAAAACCCTCGATCACGTAATGCCCTTCATTTGAATAGCTCTGAACCCCCTCTTTATGGGGGAAAGGGCTTGCCCCTTTTAAAAAACTACCCTACTATCAAACTTCCTCGTACGTACCTACGAATGCAAGTACATACTTTGTACATGTTTTCTTTTGGGAAAATGTGCAACGTGTACAGGGGAAATTCCCCCAACCTGGGTTTTGGTTGATCCAGAAAATTAAAGGGGGGGTAGCCTTAATTTTTAAAAGTTTCTAGTAAATTATGCTTTCCTCAAAAACGTATTAGGGAAAAACCATTTTAAAAAGGTTACCCCTTTGCTTGCCCTTTAAATTTAACCAAGGTTTTTAAAACGGGGCCTGCAAACGCATGTCTTTCGGTTTTTTAGTCACTTAAATTAGAACGGTATGGGTTTTGGGAGGGCCCACCCGAAAAACGCTACAATTTGCAAAATCTTGGGCATTTTAGTCATGCTTGGCCCCCGAAAACGTGGGCTGGAATTATAAATTTGGAAAAAGATTTTAAGGGAATGTAAGATTTTGAAAAAAATGTTGACCGGGCACTAAAACAAAATACTAGAAAATTTTACCGACACAAAAAAGAAAGGGGGGGAAGAAAGGGGGGAAGAGGGGGAGAGGGGGGAGAAAGAGAGAGAGAGAGAGAGGAGAAAAAGAGAGAGGGGGAGAGAGAGAGAAAAGAGAGGGGAGAGAGAGGGGAATCGGGAATTTTCAATCGAAAAACTGATATCACAAAAAAGAGTCGATTTATAGTGTTTCTTTTCTCCCAAAAATTTCAAGCAACCCCCCACCCCAAACCCACACAAAACAAAACACACACACAAAACCCACACACACACACACACACACCCCCACACCACAACACCCCCCACACACAAACCCACCACCTACACACCCCAACACAACCCAACCCACCAAC
>CM031622.1:9119525-9142227 GCA_018398815.1 Conus ventricosus
GTGTGTGTGTGTGTGTGTGTGTGTGTGTGTGTGTGTGTGTGTGTGTGTGTGTGTGTGTGTGTCTGTGATAGAGAGAGACAGGCAGACGCAGACAGACAGATAGACAGGGATGGAGAGAAAGTTTAAAAAAAAAAATAGACACAGACAGACAGATGGCGAGCGAACAAGAGCGAGCGAGCGAGCGAGCGAAGAGAGAGAGAGAGAGAGAGAGAGAGAGAGAGAGAAGAGAGAGGAGAGAGAGAGAGAGAGGGGGTCTTTGAGGTGATAGGGGGTGGCTCGATGTTACATGCTCCCACCCCACCAGTCTCCCCTCCCCCTTGGATTTCTGCCTCGCAACCCCTCCCAATCCCCTGACTCACACTCTGTGCCCCCAAACCTTCTCTTTCTCTTGCACTTCCTCCTCCCTCCTTCCATTCCACGTTTCACCCCCTTTTTCCACCGCCCATCATGGTCGCTATCCTTCACAATAGAGTCTTTTTTCTACGCATTAAAAGTGAAAGTATTCTCCTGAAAAAAGGACAACCTTCCCCTACCCATCACACCCCTGCCCACCCCAGCTACCCCATCCTCCTAGTCCATTTGGGGAGGGGGGGGGGGGGGGCGGTGGCTGTTCCTCAAGCGGCGATGTCTTGTTTTTAAGAGTTCTTTACAATAGCATTACACAGGCATGTACTCCCTAAACCTATCCCTGTCTCTTTCCGCCTCCACCCTTCCCATCGTTCTCTCGTCTTCCACTCTTCTTTCCTCACCTGCTGACATTACTATGTTCCAAGGGTCGGGGTTTTTTTTTTTTTTTTTTGGCTTTGAAAAAGCCAACGATGCTCACAACTGAAACGGTACTACCCCCTCCCCTGTCTCCTGCCTCCCCCAATTCCCCCCGGAGAAAATAGAGAGACTCTCGTCTAATCAGTGACGTGTTCTTTTCATTGTGAATTATTTACCGTGAAATGACACTGGCTTGTCTGATTCCGGTCGTGCCTTGTCCACCTTAAGCTTTTTATCTTGTTGTTCTGATTGTACTGTGTAGTGTGACCCAGGACTGGTATAGCGCCACCCCCACCGCTCAATGTCATACGCTCCATCACATCATTTATCACACTTGCTAACTGCACAGTTATTTAGTCTCACTTTCATTGGTGTCGATGAAGGCTGAAAAATGAGGCCTAAACCAAAGGACAGGAAGTATCCCATGGCAGAATCAATGACTGATGATTTCATCCATCCCCAACAGAGACAGAAAATGAGCTGGAAACACTGCGGCAGAGTGACCACTGATTTAATGCATTAAAACTATCTTTGTAACTGACGTTAGGATCCATCATTAGCAATCATGAATGTAAGCTAGAAGTTCGCTGAAGGGCAATATGGGCAACATCAGCATTGTTCACATCGAAACCTGCATGGAAGGACAATAACAGTTCCATGAAACACAAGATCAGGCTCCAGCAAGCTCTGTTATGAACATTTTCGTGTCTGCAGATCAGGTATAGACTCTTACCGTGGATCTATAAAGAAGAATCTAAGCCATGGAAACGAAGTATTATCGTATAATACCTAATACTAGATACTGAATATACCACCAATTAACATGGACATTAATCATCAAGCATTACTTATGGTGATATGAAGTTGTGATACCATCCGTTAAGAAAAGAAAACCTATGTTGGTATGACCTCGTAAAACGATCAAATGGCCGTGCAAAAGTGATCTGCCAGGGAACTGCAAGGGGGGGGGGGGGGGAGGGGGGGGGAGGTTGAGGGGGGAGTAGGGATAATTGAAAAATGCACAGGGTGCCTACCTGCACAGACTCAGGCCTTAGGCACAAAACTGACAGCTGGACAATCCAATGAACGATCCTTCACCACAGTGGCCCGGTGACTCTTCACAGAGAGACAGCAGAAGAGATACTTGGCCCAACATTTCACATCAGAGCCCCCTCTCGTAACTCACCACCACCCCTATAACCACTCCCCACCCCACCCTACTCCCTCATCCCGCTCCACTCACCAGAAACAGGCTTCTTACCACAGGATCTTTTAAAAGGATACATTACCAAAATGTTCTAGTCCACCACAGCTCTTGGAACAATGTCTTGCAGGAAGAACGTCATTGTCAGTGACATGTTCCATGGTGAACCCATGGCCTTGAAGAAACAGCAATAGCCCCATGATCAGTTTGCGGAGCGAAAGCTTGTCTCTGTGAGTGACTTGAGCGCATCTTAAACGCCCAGATGATGGCGAGGCTTTCTGTTTCTATGGAAATGTGGCATTTATGTTTATCAAGTAATGAAAGTGCTGATGTACACCACAATATGCAAAACGCCTTCAAACCCTTGCCTTGGCACATCAACAAGTTCATTGTTGATGGCATCAATCTCTGCAACAAAGGGTGGCAACATACTTGGTACCAACATGATGAGAGCATTGGCGCCTCTTTCAAAACTGTGCAAGTGCTGCATTAGTTTCATTATTCCACACTTCTTCTTCTTATTCTTCCTCGTTCGCCATCCCGTTAGATGAGCAGCCCGGTGTCCTCGATGAAGGCTGCCGTCCGTCGCAGTTCCTCCAGGGTGCCGTACAGCTTGGCTTCCACTGCTGTCGTTGTTGGCCAGTAGTTTTCCCTGGATGCTGCATACGTCGTACAGACTCGAAGGATGTGGTCAGTTGTCACTGGTCCCTCACCATAAGGGCACTCTCCACTCTGTCCAATGCCAAATTTTGTGTGCTTGTGGTGGAGCAGTCGATTGTGTCCAGTCCTCAGGCGCAAGATCTTGACCTGTTCCCGTCGTCCCAGCAAATGATGGAATTCCGCACCAAGACAAGGACCCCTCCTTTGTTTCTTTCCTCACGGTCCAACCTGATGGTCTCGTAACCCCTCACTTGAAAGCGATGGTTTACTGTCAAATGTGTCTCTTGGACACATGCGATGTCGATATTTTCTTGATGCATCCTTTCTGCCAAGCCAAGTTTCTTCTTATGCACACTTTCTGCATTCCACTGGAGAATGTTGAGCATTCTGGGTGGTACTGTTTGCTTGGCATCAGCAGGAGGATGGGGTCTCCTTCTTCGTCGCATTGGCATGCAGAATTTCTTTGTCTGACCACCGACCGCTTGGGGTGGGCCCCTTTGAGGCATAGGTCTCCCCGGCAGGTCTCCGAAGGTCGAGCGCCACATCGAAATTCTGTGGACTGCATCATCATGGAAGCGTGGATGCGTGGTATCGTGGTTTAAGTTTCACCAGTGGCCCGATACCTCCGTCTTCAGCTGGAGTTTTCTTTCGGGGTGCCTCACCCTTAGCTCATGGCCCGTACGTCCTGCCCTGTGAGCACAGGGGGGATTGTTTCTCCGTGGATCCCACCCCAGGGCTAGAGGTTATACCGCGCCTCTTGACCGCATGATGAGCCCGTCATAGAACACATGGGGTATTTCAGAGAGGACAACAGTGCCACCTGTTGACCCACCCCGTCCTGATAGGAACATCGCCAGTTGGTCCGGGACTGCTTATTCAGCCAGGCAAGCCTGACTTATATCGCAGCTAACCCCCATATCTGAGGGCCGTTCCCCTATCCGCTACCCGGGGACCCGCCGGGTTGGGGATGGTCGCCCCACTACTAAATTGGAAGCAGCCTGGTCCCGGATTATTCCACACAATTTGTTATTTTCGACAAATCTAAAACAGAAGTGGTACACAAAGGAACACAAATTGAGATGTACTGTTTCTAGTAGTCCGGCAGAGCTCAAAGGAAACGATGTTGTGTTTAGAATCGAATTGCTGAAACCTGACAAAATTCTCTCTCTCTCTCTCTCTCTCTCTCTCTCTCTCTCTCTCTCTCTCTCTCTCTCTCTCTCTCTCTCTCTCTTCTCTCTCTCTCTCTCTCTCTCTCTCTCACACACACACAAACACACACACACACACACACACACACACACACACACACACACACACACACACACACACACACACACACACACACACACACACACACACACACACACACACACACACACACACATACAGGAAGGACGGGTTAACTGTCGGGGCTACAGGTTCACAAGATAGTACTGCTATATCTTCGATTTGCACTGCTGAACATTTTTGACAATAAATGGAATTTGCTGTTTGAAGGATGTTTTCAAAGTGGTAGTAGTCATCTGTAACTATTCAGTGTGTGTGTGTGTGTGTGTGTGTGTGTGTGTGTGTTGTGTGTGTGTGTGTGTGTGTGTGTGTGTGTGTGTGTGTGTGTGTGTGTGTGTGTGTGTGTGTGTGTGTGTTTTCTCAGCGTTTGTAGTTTATGGTTTGTAGCCACCAATTTACAACAGTAACATTGCTACTAATGTGTGGTGTTTCAGGCTTTCACTGTCTATCTATATTTGCTGATTGTTGGTCTACTCAACCAGATTGTGCACATAGGTCTGTAGCTTCCTTCTCCCTATTTAATCATGAACACCACAATAAGATTTGGTGTTGTAATGATTCATGTTGTTCAACAGGCTAGAACATTAGGAATTGGTTATGAAATCTATCAGCAAGCTGCTACTCCTGCTAACGCAAAAGATAGTGCTGCTGCTGTTTTTATTTCTTTCACTATGAAATGTAGTATCAATCTATTATCAGCCTGTCAAGGGAAAAACACAAATCTCTGGAGTCACTGAGTCAACGACGGGATACTGTCATTAAAAACCAGCAGAGAAGGCAGCTTAGTTGCTGTATGAGACAAACATGTGTGGAGTCACGAAGACCACAGACAATCGTCTGATCCGAATTTCTACATGCAACGCACACCAATACCCTTCCCTGAATGCTAAAAATTCATTTCAACTACAGTCAACCAGAAATATAGCGAAATCACTAACTAAAGTTGGCAAAACTACTGCTAATGTCAGACACTTCACAACCCACTTTCTACTTACTATCAAAAATGCACAAATCTGACAAATCTGGCATACCTATTTGTAAATCCCCCCCCCCCATACACACACACACACACACACACACACACACACACACACACACACACACACACACACACACACACACACACACACACACACACACACACAACACAAACACACACACACACACACCACACACGCACGCCACCACCACAATCCCTACCCTCCATTACCCCCACCCCACCCCTTCCTCCTCACAAACACACACGCACACTGCCCACTTTTTAAGACGCATCAAAGCTTGGTGCTGTTGTTTCAGGTTCCATCTGATGATGAAGGCTGTCTCACCAGAAACATGAACCAACTCATCACTGAGAACCCCACCAATGACTTCTTAACAGAACAGGAGCCCACATCAGCAGACAAGCCTGGTTCCACTGAATGCAGCGACATTACAACCAGTGACAGCCAGGAAGCAACTGGATACAGCCATGGTGCACCTGGATCCAGCCACAGTGTATCTGACAGTCATGCATGTTCACCAGGATGCAACCATGATTTAATGCAACACGACCATGACAGAACTGGAAGCATTCAAAGCACATCTGAACACCCAAGTGGTGTCACTCCATACGCCCATGATGAGCCTCAATGTTCAAACAACCCAATAGAGAATATTTCAGATGATGATTTACTTGACTTTAATCCAGCTGGGACCGAGTTTAAGCACAGTAGCACAGAACGTGACTATGATGCAACTAAACCCAGTGGATACATTGGAGATCAGTCTACATACAGCAATGACACTGATGACAAGTCTGCACAAGGCATGACAACAAGACACAGCACCATGACTCATGACACAGCTAGTACCCATGATGATGCTTCTGATCATGTTGACATATCTGGCGACTCCCACACATTAATCACAGAAACACAACAGGAGGACCACACCTGTCCAATGCACAGCAATCCACATCAGTGTGAAGAGAGCTCAGAAAAGGACCAGGGCATGGACAAAGAAGAAAACTTCATGCAGCACTCAGCTGTTTGTGCAGAACAAAAGGCGCCAGCCTCCATGACATGCGGAAAAACATTGAAAAGCAGACGTTCAGACCATCACACATTGATTCCTGCAGTACAAAAGCCACATGAGTGCACATTCTGTCATAAATTCTTCCAAACAGCAAGTGATTTAAATAGGCATATTAGAATTCACACTGGAGAAAAGCCATATAAATGTCAATATTGTTCTAAGTCCTTCACACAAACATACCATTTGGACACTCACATTCGCACTCACACAGGAGAAAAGCCATATAAATGTCAATATTGTTCTAAGTCCTTCACACAAACATCCCATTTGAACACTCACATTCAAACTCACACAGGAGAAAAACCATATGAATGTCAGTGCTGTCCTAAGTTCTTCAGACAGAGAGTCGAACTGAACATTCACACTCGAATTCACACAGGAGGAAAACAATATACATGCAACTTCTGTCCTAAGTCCTTTAGACAAAAATCCGATTTGGAACGGCATTACCGAATTCACACAGACGAAGAGCCATGTGAATGCAAGCACTGCTCTAAATCCTTCAGACATAAATCGTCGTTGGATAAACATACCCGATCTCACACAGGAGAACAGCAAAGCAGTCAGGGCACTTCAGACACACGTCTTGTCTAACAATTCAGACTCAAATCCATGAGGGGAAAATAATGTTAACACTGTACTAAATCTATGGGTGAATTATCCAGCTTAAAATGCCCCTCTCAAAGTCTCTGGGAACATAAAGGTTAACACTGGCATGATCCTTTCACAGATTGATAGTTCACGCCACCTGTTACACCGACTTTATGTGAAAGTGTGCATACAAACACAGAAATTCTTTAGGTAATGAGATACTCGGAGAGGTGATAAACACTTTAATGTAAAAACCTGAACAACAATGAGACAACAAAGAGGCTAGGTAATGTCCATTCACGAATTTGTGTATGTGCGAACGTGATACGTGCCTCTGTGCGCACATGTGAGTGAGTGAGTGAGTGTGTGTGTGTGTGTGTGTGTGTGTGTGTGTGTGTGTGTGTGTGTGTGTGTGTGGTGTGTGTGTGTGTGTGTGTGTGTGTGTGTGTGTGTGTGTGTGTGTGTGTGATCACATTTAGTTTTGTTTTTTTCATATGAACGTTTTGTAATGTCTTCTTGGATGTTTATGTTATTATCAAAGGAAATTCAATAAGCACTGAGTCAATTTAAAAACAATTACCATGATTCACTCATGTTTCCCTTGTTGACCCCTTCCCCCGCCCATTCCGTTGGCTCCCCCCCCCCCCCTCCACTATCATCTCCATCCTTCACCTGCCAGTCCATACCCCTCCTTTGGCAAGATGTGTATATTTGTTTTATAAACTGATACCGGAGCATGTTCTTCATTAACTTCTTCAGTTTTAAAATGCATGTTTTTCTGTTTTAGACAGACTTCTTAAATATTGAAATTCACGCACTATAGCGGTCAAAAACTGAGATTAATCTTGCATACATCTAGGAGAAAAGTCTAATTTTACAAAATGAAAACTTCACCAAGACTTTTTCTCGACCGCAGTATTAACTGGATACATAAACCTAGAGGGAGGGACTATTCTAAGAACTGATTTTGACATATTCCTTTGCTTGATTTACTATTGTCTGAGCACCACGTTCCTCTTGTGATGCACTAACGGTTCTGGTGTGCAATAAAGATGTTTTAAAAAAAAAAAAACCTCCGTTGCATATGACTTGTGATGTTCAAGTGTGTGTGTGTGTGTGTGTGTGTGTGTGTGTGTGTGTGTGTGTGTGTGTGTGTGTGTGTGTGTGTACGGATGGACTAGAGTTGTGAATGTATGTATGCATTGTTTTTTTTCGCTGGAAAAACATAACCGAAGGCAGCCTATTTGTAAAAATGTGTAATTGTGGATGTACTTTTGTGACATCTGTATCGCATCTACTGCCAAATATGCCACCCGTTTTCAAATTTTTTGATGAAAGGCATGATAAACAAAACAACAACAAAAGGACAATGAAGGTGTTTCTGTATTTGTGTGTGTTTTTTTCTTCTTTATACAAATTATTGTTTGTAAGGCCAGGTGAGCTTGTCACTGATCGACAATACTGAACCAGCACGTCCATGTGTTCAGAGTGGTAGCTCAGAATAGAGAGCGTGTGAGTGTGTGCGTGCGAGCGCGTGTCGTTACACGAGAAACAACTAGTCCGTTGGTCGAGTGCGTGAGCTCTGCGGAGAGATACACTGTTCTGACCAATGGTCGCTTTGTGTTATGAGTGAAGCTCACTTGATTCGAACCAGGGTGGAATGCGTTGGGGTAGCTTCACTTCGGTCCCTGGTGTTCGTCAGGCAGCGCCGTTAGTTGGAGTTGAGTGTGACTTCGAGTCACTTCGAGGGCCAGGTCCTCGTCGGGTTTGGTGTGCCCTTCTGTGTCGTCTTCGTTGGCAGCCACTTTCCACCAGTTGCAGAACTGGTGTGGTTGATCGTCTGTCTGTCCAGGTTGGTGATCTGTTATGTTCGTGGTGTTGTGGTTCGTCGCGTTGTCTTGTATTATGGCGAGTTGTTTTGTGGTCGTCTCAAGTTGTGGTTAGTTGACATTGTGTTCGTTGCGTATACTGTTGGTCTGGTATGATGGTGTCTTGGTTTCGTGGATGTAATTTCTTGTCAGCCAGTTTTTGTTGTCACCTCTGTCTCTGTCTGTCTTGTAAGTAGTGTATATAAAGGTCCCTGAGTTCGATTGTCACGGGGCAGTTTGGCTAGATAACTTGGGGTCAATATAATAACCATTGATGGACGCCGAGGCACGATATCGATCTGTGGCTAGCTCATATTGATTTCAGTTGTTTCAAGAAGAGTTATATGAGTAAGTTGCATTTGGTTGAGGACCATACTATGATTCAGGTGCAGCTGTGTCTGCGTGAACCATAAGGAGGTGTGATGATTGTGCTCAATTTTCAGTTGTAAATAGTAGTAATACGTTACAGATGAGTAACGATTTCGGAGCTGCCCTGCACAGCATTGAAATCGGTTAACTGTGCAGTAGGGCCAAGGCCGATTTGTGGGCGAGTGGTTTATACCGGGGTACGGTCGTGACCATTCAAGTTGCATTGCTGTCCTTTCACTTTCGTTAGTCATGGCTCTCGACGCGGGTGTCGTGCGCGTACAGACTGTATCTTTGACGTATGTGTGCGAACACGCGCGCCAGGTTGTGTTGAGAGCGATATGCGCGTGAAGGCAAGTCTTTTACGACACCCTTCAGGGAGACTGACGCAGTGATATGAACATTGAAGATGTAGAGAACTGAAAAGTAATGTTCTATAGGAACGACACTGGGTGGATGAAACTGATCTCTGTCTCTTTTAAAGGTTAGTAACTGTCCCCCTGCCCTGTACTCCCCTTCACCCCTCTCCTCTTCCCCGTTCTCACCTGCCTTCGCTGCCCCCCCCCCCCCCCCCCCCCCCACCGGTCTCTCTATCTGTCTGTCTGTCTGTCTGTCTGTCTGTCTGTCTCTCTCTCTCTCTCTCTCTCTCTCTCTCTCCTCTCTCTCTCTCTCTCTCACTCGCACGCACACACACACACTCACACACACACACCCGCGCGCACACTCACACACACATGTACACACACACACAAACGCACGCACGCACGCTTGCGCGCGCGCACACACACACACACACACACACACACACACACACACACACACACACACACACACACACTCACACACACTCACACTCACACACACTCACACTCACACACACTACACACACACACACACACACACACACACACACCACACACACACGCACAATGCACGCACGCCGCACGCTCGCGCGCACACACACACACACACACACACACACACACACACACACACACACACACACACACACACACACAAACACACATTGTGTGTGTGTGTGTGTGTGTGTGTGTGTGTGTGTGTGTGTGTGTGTGTGTGTGTGTGCGCGTGTGTGTGTGCGCGCGTGCGCTTAGGGGCATATGTACGTATGTGTGTGTGGGCGCGCGCATGTGTGTGATATGCACGCACGCATGCAGACTAGTGCTTGTGGACAGCGATTGCTCGAATGTTTTTTGCTCATTTCAGTACAAGTTCAGTAATCCATTCCTTGGGCGTGACATGGGTGTTTTACAGGGACAGAGGAGGCTAGTCACGGATGGAAGACATTATGGTTTGGGGTATTATTGGGGCAGAAGGTAGACACTGATGCAGGGCATAACTTGGACTGGAAGGGGAGAGGGGGGTAACAGATGCATGCAGCACATGAAATCGATGGACAAGGTGTGTGTGTGTCTGGGGGGGGGGGGGGGGGGGGGGGGGTATCATAGATACGCATTGATGGGCGTAATGGGGAAGACGCAGCACGTAGGCAGAGCATGACTTAGATGGGGGTAGGATACGGAGGATGCAGGGCGTGACATGGGAGGACATGTAGGATGCACAGATTTCAGAGCGCGATATGGATGATGGTGTATGACATTACATGAGCAGGGGAACAGGAACTGAAGATTCAGGGCCCGACATGCTGGCGTATAGGGGGGCATCGATGCAAGATATGACACAGGTGGGATGGGATGGGAAGAGGGGGAGCGGATGAAGAGCGTGACGTGATTGGCTGAGGATACGGGGCTGAGGATGCGCAGAGGAAGGGTGTGACATGAGTGTTTTATTGGCGGAGAGGGGGCGTGGATGAAAGACGTGACGTATGCGGATGTGTGTGGGGCAGAGAGGGCGTGGATGAAAGACGTGACGTATGCGGATGTGTGTGGGGCAGGGAGGGCGTGGATGAAAGACGTGACGTATGCGGATGTGTGTGGGGCAGGGAGGGCGTGGATGAAAGACGTGACGTATTTGGATGTGTGTGGGGCAGAGGGGGCGTGGATGAAAGACGTGACGTATGCGGATGTGTGTGGGGCAGAGAGGGCGTGGATGAAAGACTTGACGTATGTGGATGTGTGTGGGGCAGAGGGGGCGCAGATGAAGACCGTGACAGAGTGGGCGTATTGGGGCAGAGAGGACGGGTGCATATGAAGGGCCTGACATGGGTGTTTTATTGGGGGAGAGGTGCGTAGATGTAGGACGTGACGCGAGTAGGGCGTATGAAGGGCATGACGTGGGGGTGTGTATTGAGGCAGAGGGGGACGCGGATGAAGGACGTGACGTGGGTGAGTATATTGAGGCAGAGGGGGCACGGATAAAGGGCGTGACGTGGGGAGTGTATTGAGGCAGAGGGGACACGGACAAAGGCGGTGACGTGGGGAGTGTATTGAGGCAGAGGGGACACGGATGAAGGGCGTGACGTGGTGATGTGTTATTGAGGCAGAGGGGCTGGATGAGAAGGGCGTGACGTGGGGAGTGTATTGAGGCAGAGGGGACACGGATAAAGGGCGGTGACGTGGGGTGTGTGTATTGAGGCAGAGTGGGCACGGACGAAGGGCGTGACGTGGGGAGTGTATTGAGGCAGAGGGGACACGGATGAAGGGCGTGACGTGGGGGAGTGTATTGAGGCAGAGGGGCACGGATGAAGGGCGTGACGTGGGGAGTGTATTGAGACAGAGGGGCACGGATAAAGGGCGTGACGTGGGGAGTGTATTGAGACAGAGGGGACACGGATGAAGGGCGTGACGTGGGAGTGTATTGAGGCAGAGGGGACACGGATAAAGGGCGTGACGTGGGTGTGTGTATTGAGGCAGAGGGGACAAGGATGAAGGTCGTGACGTGTGGAGCGTATTGAGGCAGAGGGGACACGGATGAAGGGCGTGACGTGGACAGTGTATTGAGCAGAGGGGACACGGACAAGGGCGTGACATGGGGGAGTGTATTGCGGTAGAGGGGGGCACGGATGAAAAGCGTGACGTGGGAGTGTATTGAGGCAGAGAGGACACGGATGAAGGGCGTGACGTGGGTGTGTGTATTGAGGCAGAGTGGGCACGGATGAAGGGCGTGACGTGGGGGGAGTGTATTGAGGCAGAGGGGACACGGATGAAGGGCGTGACGTGGGGAGTGTATTGAGGCAGAGGGGACACGGATGAAGGGCGTGACGTGGGTGTGTGTATTGAGCCAGAGGGACACGGTATGAAGGGCGTGACGTGGGTGTGTGTATTGAGGCAGAGGGGACACGGATGAAGGGCGTGACGTGGGGGAGTGTATTGAGGCAGAGGGGACACGGATGAAGGGCGTGACGTGGGGGAGTGTATTGAGGCAGAGGGGACACGGATAAAGGCCGTGACGTGGGGAGTGTATTGAGGCAGAGGGGACACGGATAAAGGGCATGACGTGGGGGAGTTATTGAGAGAGAGGGGACACGGATGAAGGGCGTGTCGTGGGGTGTGTATTGAGGCAGAGGGGGCACGGATGAAGGGCATGACGTGGGGGAGTGTATTGAGGCAGAGGGGGCACGGATGAACGGCGTGACGTGGGGTGTGTATTGAGGCAGAGGGGGCACGGATTGAAGGGTGAGAGGTGGGGAGTGTATTGAGGCAGAGGGGGCACGGATGAAGGGCGTGACATGGGGAGTGTATTGAGGCAGAGGGGGGCACGGATGAAGGGCGTGACGTGGGGTTGTGTATTGAGGCAGAGGGTGCACGGATGAAGGGCGTGACGTCGGTGGGTGTATTGAGGCAGAGTGGGCACGGATGGAGGGCGTGACGTGGGGAGTTTATTGAGGCAGAGGGGACACGGATAAAGGGCGTGACGTGGGTGTGTGTATTGAGGCAGAGGGGACACGGATGAAGGGTGTGACGTGGAGAGTGTATTGAGCAGAGGGGACACGGACAAAGGGCGTGATGTGGGGGAGTGTATTGAGGCAGAGGGGACACGGGACAAAGGGCGTGACGTGGGGAGTGTATTGAGGCAGAGGGGACACGGATAAAGGGCGTGACGTGGGGAGTGTATTGAGGCAGAGGGGACACGGACAAAGGGCTTGACGTGGGGAGTGTATTGAGGCAGAGTGGACACGGATAAAGGGCGTGACGTGGGGGAGTGTATTGAGGCAGAGGGGGCACGGATGAATGGTGTGACGTGGGGGAGTGTATTGAGGCAGAGGGGGCACGGATGAAGGGCGTGATGTGGGTGTGTGTATTGAGACAGAGGGGACACGGATAAAGGGCGTGACGTGGAGAGTGTATTGAGGCAGAGGGGACACGGATGAAGTGCGTGACGTTGGTGTGTGTATTGAGGAAGAGAATGTAAATATCATCGTTCAAGCTCACCCATCCATATTTTGGCACGAAAACCACCCTTTTCACATAGAAATCACGTCCATCAATATCACAGTTTTGGTCAAATTAACATCCTGTATTTACAAAAAAATTAACCGCAAAACCCCAAAAATTGACCTCATCAGTAGCACTAAACGGGTGCTTACGTGCTAGAAAAAATTTGGTGATCGTGAACATAAGATATTTATTACATCTCTCCTAGACACATAAAATGAACTAAAAATGTATATGGCTTAACAGAATACAGCCGGCTAATAATCAATATTGCCTACTGGGCCGCGCCCTTGCACCTTCACACTGAGCAGGAAGGTCTGCAGCCCACGTGTGCAACGCTCAATCGACAGGTATGACTCTTTATTGGCCGGGGAAGTCAGATCTCATTATGTCAGCGAGCGCCCCTACCCGTGAGACGTGTTTTAGCCCAGCTGTGGCTCAAAGCCGACCTGCCCACGGCGGCGCCATCCACACTCTGAGCCACAGAGCATTCAGTGCCGCTCAAACCTTTGTGCCTTTTGACTCTGGCGAGGCCGAAGCGAGTCAGCTCCCCCGCACGCCAACGCTGTGTGTGTTTGAACGCTTCGAACTGGTGCAACATCTTTAAAGTTATATTTACTGTACAAAAGGTTTTTTAACTATAATCGTATAAAGCAAATGGCGCCAGTGAGTACTTGAGAGTGTGACAAAACAAGCTGGCACTTTCAGTCTTCTCTGTGAGTACTCATAATTAAGTTCGTGTTTAAAACTTTCCTGACAAACTTGCGACTGGCTGTTCAGCCGCGCCGTGCCTGTAAGCCGAAGCAAAACGGGGGAGGTGAGGGCGCGCGAACTATCTTTGGCCGAATAGGCCAGCCAGGCGTTGGCAAAATCTTTGTGAATGAAAAGTTAGTTTAGCATTTGTAAAGGGTCCGTATTTCCACCGTTGTGATATATACATATTTCTTCATTGTTGGCGGCAATTTTTATATGTTCTAATGGTTGCATGAGAGCAATGTAGGCCTAATTAAAGGGAAACGAAGATAACATATTTTTACTACAACACAATAAACTACTATAACAGAAAGGTATAGCATAACAATAATAAAGTGAAAAATTATTTATAATTAAAATAATACATTATATTCCTATCACTACTACAATTTCTATCGGCAAATTCAAATTAAAGTGTATTGTATGGAAGTACCATTAGGTCGTTAGCTGTGTGGAGTTTTGTGGTATGTGTGTGTGTGTGTGTGTGAGTGTGTGTGTGTGTGTGTGTGGTGTGTTTTGTGTGAGCTGCGTGCGGCGTGCGTGCTGCGTGCGTGCGTGCGTGCTTGCGTGCGTGCGTGCGTGCGTGCTGCTGCTGTTGCGTGCGTCGTGCGCGTGTGTGGAGAGAGAGAGAGAGAGATAGAGAGATGAGAAGAGAGAGAGAGAGAGAGAGAGAGAGAGAGAGAGAGGGGGGGGGGGGGGGGGATGGCCGAAGGCATATGGACCAAAACGGTCACTCTCTTCACTGTACATTTTTGAACGTTAAAAGTCTTGTGTAGACTGTGTGGGAAAAGTCTAAGAATCAAAGTAAATATAAAAACAAATCAGTATTAACGTGTTTGAGTGTTGCATCTGAAATAAACGTAATCTTCAATGTGAATGTTCTGAAATAGGGAGGAAGTACATTCAAAATAGTTTGTGTTTTGTGCAAACACTTTGAAAAATCTGACAAACAACCGCAAACATCAACAAACAGCAAAGAAGCCGTGCAATTGGCCAATTTGGAAAACGCCTCAAAATTATGCACCTGTTTGACCCCAGTTTATCTGTCATCAGTGTGCGCTATGCACTCACGTTTCAACACAGAGTAAAGGTGGAGACCAGAGAAAAAGATAACGCAATCTGGCCCGTTCTCAAACAGTATTCCGAACCAGCAAAAACGAAAGAGCCAAATCAGAACTCTATCATGATAGTGATATTTCATTTTCTTCTGTCTCATCTGAAGCCACAGCAACTCCGGCCAAAAGTCCCTAGAACTGTACGTGAAATGGAGGGGTGCAACTGCCCCACTGCCATCAATAAGCCATTATCCTCCAGTCAAAAAACAAGTTTCCTTTTGTGTCACATCTGATGCCACATCAACCCACCCAAAGATTCAAGAGGGGCATAGTGCAGACCGTTCCAACTGGCATTGACAAAGCATTGTCCCGTAAAGAAAAAGAATCCTCAGGCCTTTGAGTCCAGCAAGGCACCACTGACAACACCGAAGAAGATTTATTTCACAAAACTTGCCCGGCATTAAGCTCTCACATCCAGTGATAAAGTGACTGTCCACATGCCCAAACGAGGTGGTCTGCGCGATAGTGCTGAAAAAAAAAAATTACAAAACCACGAAAGCATAAGTGAAGCTCGAACACCACTCAGGAAAAGCGAGCAAAGAAATGAACAAAATTCGTTTGAATGTAAAACAGGAGACAACTGAACAAGAATGCGCCGAAACAGCAGGCACAGAACTGAAAACGTGCAAGCAAATGTAACGCAAACGCTGTTCTTAATGAAGCGAAATGCGGTCAAGTACAGTACTGCAAAACAATGTCCCTGCCTTCGTGCGCTACTTGCCTCAGTTGACAAAGTACTGACGCACACACAGTTCTAAAGGAGCTCGGGGTACACTTTGCCAGTGAAACAGGAAAGAAAGGAAAGAACAAGTCAAAGCACAGTGTGCAGAAGTAGAATGTATGAAAGTGTGAGGTTCTGGAATGAGATCGATGGAATTATGGAACTGGTTCGCAACACCTTCTGCAGGCTAAAGGAAGTCCCAGTATTTGCACACCAAACTGCTGGATGCTTATGACAAACTAAGCCGATTAAACATGGCAATGATGAAGAATTCAGAGAACAAACTGAACAAGATTGGCGTTGACCATGAGGCGATCATTTAAAAAATTGATCTTCAAAAGCAAACCCGGTGTACGCTAATTCCAAAGCATAACACATGACATTATGACCATTGCTGAATGTAAGAGACACCCCTGAAAACGCTAAGAAGACTGTATGACCCTTACAAAAGCAAAATGAAGACGCTTGAAAGCATGGATGGAGAGGCAAACTCGCCTTTTCCTCTTTGGAACTATGACTTTTTAACTAAAAAGTAATGGACTGTCAGTGCACAGGGATCCACCCGGGTCTTACGCACAACAACGAAACAGATGCAGCTGCCCCCAGGAGAACAATGAAGGAAACAACAGCATAGAACTGGTCAGTCAATTCAAAGGGACCTAACATATTATAAGCGCATGAAAATGAAATCAAAAGCCAAACTAATCAACAATGACATCAGAAAACCAGCTATAGACATAAGAACTGAAGCAGGTGAACACCCTCCACCTTCACAACTTGCTGGGTGTAGTCGAAAAACACCCATGACCTTCTTTAAGATGAGTGCCAACACTTGATGAACGGCTCACGAACATAATCTTCACTGACGACATCACTCTTGAACAATTGGAGTTTTCTCAGTACAGTTTCAAGCAGCATTAAAGAGCCTAGAGCCATTGGAAAAGAAAAAGAAACTGCAGAAGACAACCCATGCCAAGGCAGACGTAAATACAACAAGGGAACAAGAAGATAGCATAAAAAAGAAACCAAAGGAAAAGTGGAGAAAATGAAAATCTACAGCCTCTTCAATTGCTATTCCGTTTCTGGGCCAATCACAGCAAATCTAGAAGATGTTCTGGCGGCAACAAGAATCTTCCACAGGCTTATCATTCCCAGGGCCTTGTTGGAAACCATTGCAACCAGTTCTTGTAAAACCGGTGTACAAAAACATCTGTCAAGTGGTTTGCAGAAAAGACAGAAATATCCAACTCGCGTGTCCCATAATAAATACATCCAGAAACATTCGTGACAAGTTTTTCGACGAGCTGAATGCCCCTCTTCTCTGATGTTCTCGCGCATATCGCATCCAAAGAGTCCCGCCCCATCTGTGATGATGAGAGATGAAGATATTGAAACATCCAGTTTAAGCGTACATGGCCTTTTACAGAGAAAATTTCCCAAGACAGCCATCATGCCAAAACAACATCTGTTGGCACATCACGTGTTCCCTGGATCAGACACGGACAGGAGTGGCACTGCTGGAGAGCAAAGAGGCGAGGAGACACACCCACAATCAATGCACTGTTGAAACGAGTCTGGGGCATGAAAAACAAACAGCAACAGCTCAAAGTCCTGCTCACAGACATCTGAAACTGGTGGCACCCACAGTTTCCATATGACTATACTGCCACCACTGAGGAAAAAAACACAGCACTGATTACGGGAAACGTTTTGGTAATTGTCAGTTGTACCATTCTTTCCCAAAGGCATCATTTATATTTTGTCACTGAAACAAATTCTAATATATGTTTTCCCGGCAAGACTTTTGCAGATCATCCATTTCAGAGTGAGAGAAAGACAGGTAAGAAAAATTCATATACGTAAATTTGTTGAAATGAAAACGCATACAAAGATCTATCCCAATTGACAACAAAATAATTTGTGTACATAATCCCCTATTAAACGTAAGAGCATAAAATGTTACTTACAAGTTGACATCAGTTCACTGATTAACAAGTTAGAATCATGTTTGTAATGGTGTATATAAAAACTAGAAATAGTTGACCTTAATTTCCAAATAATGCAATCTTGATAAATATAGGTTTTAAAAAATATTACATTGAAGTGAGAGTAACGAACTGAAACAATCAACTATAGTTTTTGTTTTAGATTTATTTTCAAACGGCAAAGTGTACATCAGTTAAATTGTGGGGGTGGAAAACTGGGTGGGGGTGTGGGGCGTTTGAGAGAGCGAGGGGACAACACAAAAGGCCCAGTCAGTGTCACACACATCTTGTACACAAGTAGCCGCTGATTCAGAGAGTGTAGACACACACACCACGAGACATGTGCAGTACAAGACGTTTTGGTGTTGTGTTTAAAATTGATCAGTGAACAGTTATGTGAGAGAAGTGATATTGACACTGAACCATTGCTTTAAACATCAAGAATCGAGAGATACACAAGTTAGTGTTGTTGTGTTGTGTTGGTGTGTGTGTTGTGGTGTGTGTGTGCGTGTGTGTGTGGTTGTGGTGTGTGTGAGTGTGTGTGTGTGTGTGCGTGCGTGCGGCGTAACGTGCGTGCGTGTGAGTGTTGTGCGTTTTTGTGTGTGTGTGTGTGTGTGTGTGTGTTGTGTGTGTGAGTGAGTGTAGTGGGTGTGTGTTTTGTGTGTGTGTGGTGTGTATGGTGTCTGTGTGTGTGTTGTGTGTTGTGTGTGTGTGTGTGTGGGAGTCAGTGTGTGTGGTTTGTGTGTGTGTGTGTGTGTGTGTGTGGTGTTGGTGTTGTGTGTGTGTGTGTTGATCTGTTTGTTTCTGTTAATCATCTATCCACGCAGTTTTCAATTCACTTCCTTCTCCTCTCTCTCTCTCTCTCTCTTCTCTCTTCTCTCTCTCTCTCTCTCTCTCTCTCTCTCTTCTCCTCTCTTCTCCCCCCCCCTCTCTCTCTCTCTGTCTCTCCTCTCTCTTCTCTCCCTCCCTCCCCTCCCCCCCCACCTCAGTCTCGTAAGGCCGTGTCCGTGTAAATGGTTTTGTTGTGGGTGGGTTTGTGTTGGTGTGTGCGTGTGTGTGTTGGTGTGTGTTGTTGTGTGTGTGTGTGTGTTGTGTGATATCTGTTTTTTCTGGTGAAGTCATGCATCACGTCAGTCAGTTCAGTTTTGTTCTCTCTCTCATCTCTCTCTCTCTCTCTCATCTCTCTCTCGCTCTCTCTCTCTCTCTACCAATCTCTACTCTCTCTGCTCTCTCTCTCACTCCTCTCTCTTGTCTCTCTCTGCATCCCTCCCGCCTCGTATCCTGTGCCCGTGTATATGAATTTTTAGTGTTGTGTTGTGGTGTGGGGTTGGTGTGTGTGTGTGTGTGTGTGTGTGTGTTGTATGTTTTGGTTGGGTGAAAGAAAGAAGAAGGAGGAGAGAAAGTGTGTGTGTGTTGTGTGAGAAGAGAGAGAGAGAAGAGAGAGAGAAGAGAGAGAGAGAAGAGAGAGAAGAAGAGAGAAGAGAGAGAGAGAGAGAATTGTTCAGTTATGAGTGCAAGCCATTGTCCATGTGAAACAATTCTCTCTGAACATGCTTTATGATTTTGTATTACAAAGCATCTGTACAGGCAAGTTCTTCATATATGATTATTAATCATCCCTCCAGGGCTCCCACCTCCACTCTCCTCCCTCTTCTCTCTCGCTTCATGCTTTTATTGAATTTGTGTGTACAAAGTATTCCGTGCATGTCTTTTCTTTATGTTTTATTCTCAATCATCATCCTCCCCACACCCCCATCTCTCCCTCACCTCCCTCTCTCTCTATCAGACTTCTCTCTCTCTTCTCTCTCACTCTCTCTCTCTCACTCTCTCTCTCATCTCCCTCTCTCCTCTCTCTCTCTCTCTCTCTCTCTCTCTCTCATTCTTTTGCATCGCGCCGTGTACACTGTGCATTTCTTTTCTTCCCTATTGATTTAAAGGTGGTTAAATTTGCGTGCAGTGTCTGTGTAAGCATGTTTTACTCAACCCACCATCCCTCTCACACACTCTCTTCTCGTTCTCTCTCTCTCTCTCTCCTCTCCGTCTCTCTCTCTCTCTCTCTCTCACAAGACAAAACACGCACACGACACACACACGACACACACACACACACACACACATAACACACGACATCACACACACACACACACACAACACACACACACACTCGAACTTTGGGTTCAGCGAGTTTTTTCGTCAAAGCGATGTCTTGTTTTTGTTTTTTGTTTTCCATTAGTCAGGCTGTTAAAAGTCATACCTAAACCCACATCTGTTATGTTAAAAATCAAAAATGAGGTATTGACGTAAGTTTCTGGCTTTTATGTACATATTTGATGTGCGCGCAGGTGTGCATGCGTGTGCTCAAATGTTGTAGTGTGTGTGTTGTGTGAGTGTGTGTGTGTTGTGTTGTGTGCGCGCGCGCTGCAAGCAGCCACGCTGTACTGCGTGCGCGTGTATGTGTGTAAGAATTCAAGCGCTCTCGTTCCGCACCGAAGGGATGGTGAATCTTTCTCACTACTAACCTTCGCAGAAAAGCGCTCACAGGGTTTGTGGACAGAGACAATTTCCCTTTTTTCTCAGATTAACACCCTCGCAAGGTGTGTCAGCCGTTTGTAAACATTGTCAGCTATAGCCGATACAGACACACCAAAGCAGTGTGTATTCACTATCTCCACCTTTCATACAAGCGCCAAAGCCGCCTTGGGCCCTTATCTCCTGACACTCCTAGGTTTCAGATACAAGACCGCTACACAACAGACCCGGCTTGTTTGGGTGCGCTGCACAAATTTGTTACTTCTGTTTTCCGTCTCACGCTCTTGAAGAATTTGACTCAAGCGACTTAATGCAGCAGTCAGAACTGCCGTGGGCCAAAGGATATAGTTTAAATCTTTTTAGAAACGAAGCAACGAAAACGTGAAATGACGTTCAATCTGCAATATGGAGGTGTTCTGGAAACTACTTTTAAGTTTTTTGAAGCAGAACAAGGGAAAGGAATGCACAGTGAAACGTGGAATGAGTGGTTGAAAACAAAGATTGGAATTTGCCCTTCCTACACGCGGAGACTAGAGAGATATTTCGTTTGTTATCTCCATACATTTTCAAATTCACACTGTTGGACTGTCTTTTTATGAAGTCTTTAACATGAAAAAAAGAGCTTAAAACCATGTTTGAAAGCAGTGAGGAGATCAGGCGCTATTGGGTTGAGAAGACACCGTCAATTTTTCCTGACTGTGAACAGCAACAATCCCAGTAAAAATGGCGGAACTGATCAATAATACTAGTCAGTTCACTCACCGCCACATGCAGTGGCTGCCGCGGGTTGAGGAGGCGCTGGCTACTGTTGAGCACTGAAGTAGGTCGCGCCACTGCCTGTAGCACCGAAATGGGTCAACTAGTATTGATCGTTTTGCTTTACCTGCTTAAAGGCTGTCTCAGGCGGCCGCTGAGGGAACTTTGAAAATGATTCTGTGATTCATTCAGGACTTTGATAAGCGTTGGCGGCTGTTTCGAATTTACATCGCTCAAGTGTGAACTACAAAAAGTCCCTTTCACTTTCCCCACAAACACTGCCCTGTGTGAATGATTCCCGTGTGTGTGTGTGTTGGAGAGAGAGTGCGTGTGTGAATGAGAGAGGGAGAGAGGTGGAGACAGACAGACAGACAAAGAAGGAAACAGACAGACAGACAGACAGAGATGTGGGAGTGAATGAGGGAGAGAGAATGTGGGAGTGAATGAGGGAGAGAGAAACTGATTAATTAATTTTTTTAATTTATAATTTTATTCTGTTTAAAAATGAAGCCCGAAGAAGTTAAAAAGCTTACTAATATACTTTTCAAGTTGAATTGGAAGGGCCATAGAGAAGAGTTAAGGAGAAGGTTTGAAGAATCAATTACTGATCTTTTTAATCACATAAATATACAAACAAACGTGAAGCAGGCCATCAGTGAAATACTAGATTTTTGGCCCCCACAAGCTATAAAGTTGGTTGCCATATTAGTTGATTATATGGCTTCTAAAGATTTTAATCTAACTTTTTCTACTATCTCTGAAGGGGTAACTATTTGCTTTAATAAAGATTGGTTTTACGATTATAAAAGGCTATAAATAACAGCTGAATTTACAATTAATTTTTTTTATTTATTTTAAATTTAAAAATGGCTGCCGAACTCAGTGAATCTGATTTAAAGAATTGTAATGACCTATTTGGCGAAACAATGAAAGTAATAAACATTAATTTTAGTGAATTTGGTTTTGAGAATGATGTAAACAATATAATAAAAGATTGTAATGACCTATTCAACGAAACAATGAAAGTACTAAACATTGATTTTAGTGAATCTGGGTTTGAGAATGATGTAAACAATATAATAAAAAATCATAGTGAACTATTTAATGAAGCAATCAAAGGGATGAACATTGACTGTAGTGATGTAAAAAAGCTAAAATATTGGCGGTGTTTATTGTAAGGTTAACGTGTCTTGAAGTGTTGCAACGCTTGGGTGAAGAATAAAAGCTTGTTTTACTTACTTTTATATATATATTTATTTTTTTAATTTACGTAAATATTTTGAGTTAAAAAGTGAGCCTCACAAACACGTCTGAGTTTGAAATACTGCCAGCCAGCGTACTGGTGAAAGGTAGTGACAAACAATTAATCAATATTTTTAGCGAAGTAGCATGGACATCATTAACCCCACAAATGTTCATGAAAGCGTAGCACATGCTATCTCTAAAATCCCAGAGTCTCTTCAGATGGAGCCGCCAGTAAAATGTTGTTGGTCGTTCTGATTGACTATATAACGCCTGATGATAGTAACATGGAAGTCTGGGTTCAACTAAACAGAAAGAAGTTATTAGCTATCGCAACTTTAATTCTGACTGGGCTGATTACATGCTTACACAGTTTAACCATGCAAGTGAAGAGGCAAAATTGCGCGGTTCTGGCTGTCTGAAGGAACATCC
>CM031622.1:9143227-9178344 GCA_018398815.1 Conus ventricosus
TGTCATGCTCCGCTGTTCGCTTGTGTTATGCTAGCCAGGACCGCCCCGTTTCACCACCGGGTTGTGTGTCATGCACGGCTTCCCCGGCCCACAGGCCGTTCGTTTCAACCCAAAGTGTGTTCTGCACTTCCACCCCAGGCCGTCGTTCAACCAGTTGTTCTGGGGCCCAGACGTCGTTTCACCAGTTGTTCATGAGCCCACAGGCCGTCGTTTCAACCAGTTGTGTTCATGAGGCCACAGGCCGTCGTTTTCTCAACCAGTTGTGTTCATGACCACAGGCCTCGTTTAGCCAGTTGTGTTCATGAGGCCACAGCCGTCGTTTCACCAGTTGTTTCATGCACTTCCACAGGCCGTCGTTTCACCATTGTGTTCATGAGCCACAGGCCGTCGTTTCACCAGTTGTGTTCATGGAGGCCACAGGCCGTCGTTTCGCAGTTGTTCAGAGGCCCACAGGCCGTCGTTTCACCAGTTGTGTTATGGAGGCCCAAGGCCGTCGTTTCACACGTTTGGTTCATGCAGGCCACAAGCCGTCGTTTAACCAGTTGTGTTCATGACCCACAGGCCGTCGTTTCACCAGTTGTGTTCATGGACCCACAGGCCGTCGTTTCAGCCAGTTGTGTTCATGCAGGGCCATAGGCCGTCGCTTCAACCAGTTGTGTTCATGGAGGCCCACAGGCCGTCGTTTCAACCAGTTGTGTTCATGGAGGCCCACAGGCCGTCGTTTCAGCCAGTTGTGTCATGAGGCCCCAGGCGTCGTTTCAACCAGTTGTGTTCATCAGGCCCAGGCCGTCGTTTCAACCAGTTGTGTTCATGAGGCCCACAGACCGTCGTTTCAACCAGTTGTGTTCATGCACTTCCACAGGCCGTCGTTTCAACCAGTTGTGTTCATGCAGGCCTACAGGCCGTCGTTAAGCCAGTTGTGTTCATGCACTTCCACAGGCCGTCGTTTCAGCCATTGTGTTCATGCAGGGCCTACAGGTCGTTCGTTTCAACCAGTTGTGTTCATGGCAGGCCCACAGGCCGTCGTTTCACCAGTTGTGTTCATGCACTCCAAGGCCGTCGTTTCAACCAGTTGTGTTCATGACCCACAGCCTCGTTTCAGCCAGTTGTGTTCATGCAGGCCACAGGCCGTCGTTTCAACCAGTTGTGTTCATGGAGGCCCACAGCCGTCGTTTCAGCCAGTTAAGTTCATGGAGGCCCACAGCCGTCGTTTCAACAGTTGTGTTCATGGAGGCCCACAGGCAGTCGTTTCAGCACGTTGTGTTCATGGAGGCCCACAGGCCGTCGTTTCAACAAGTTGTGTTCATGGAGGCCCACAGGCCGTCGTTTCAGCCAGTTGTGTTCATGGAGGCCCACAAGCCGTCCGTTTCAGCCAGTTGTGTTCATGCACTTCCACAGGCCGTCGTTTCAACCAATTGTGTTCATGGAGGCCACAGGCCGTCGTTCAACCAGTGTGTCATGAGGCCACAGGCCGTCGTTCAGCCAGTTGTGTTCACGCAGGCCCACAGGCCGTCGTTACAGCCAGTTGTGTTTATGCAGGCCCACAGGCCGTCGTTCAACCAGTTTTGTTCATGCAGGCCCAAGGCCGTCGTTTTAACCAGTTGTGTTCATGCACTCCACAGGCCGTCGTTTCAACCAGTTGTTTCATGGAGGCCCACAGGCCGTCGTTTCAGCCAGTTGTGTTCATGCAGGGCCATAGGCCGTCGCTTCAACCAGTTGTGTCATGGAGGCCACAGGCCGTCGTTTCAACCAGTTGTGTTCATGGAGGCCCACAGGCCGTCGTTTCAACCAGTTGTGCTATGGAGGCCCACAGGCCGTCGTTTCAGCCAGTTGTGTTCTGCAGGCCCCCAGGCCGTCGTTTCAACCAGTTGTGTTTACGGAGGCCCACAGACCGTCGTTTCAACCAGTTGTGTTCATGCACTTCCACAGTCCGTCGTTTCAACCAGTTGTGTTCATGCAGGCCTACAGGCCGTCGTTACAGCCGTTGTGTTAATGCACTTCCACAGGCCGTCGTTTCAGCCAGTTGTGTTCATGCAGGCCTACAGGCCGTCGTTTCAACCAGTTGTGTTCAGGGAGGCCCACAGGCCGTCGTTTCAACCAGTTGTGTTCATGCACTTCCTAAGGCCGTCGTTTCAACCAGTTGTGTTCATGGAGGCCCACAGGCCCTCGTTTCAGCCAGTTGTGTTCATGCAGGCCACAGGCCGTCGTTTCAACCAGTTGTGTTCATGGAGGCCCACAGGCCGTCGTTTCAGCCAGTTAAGTTCATGGAGGCCCACAGGCCGTCGTTTCAACCAGTTGTGTTCATGGAGGCCCACAGGCAGTCGTTTCAGCACGTTGTGTTCATGGAGGCCCACAGGCCGTCGTTTCAACAAGTTGTGTTCATGGAGGCCCACAGGCCGTCGTCGTTTCAGCCAGTTGTTGTTCATGGAGGCCCACAGGCCGTCGTTTCAGGCAGTTGTGTTCATGGAGGGCCACAGGCCGTCGTTTCAAACAAGTTGTGTTCATGGAGGACACAGGCCGTCGTTTCAGCCAGTTGTGTTCATGCACTTCCACAGGCCGTCGTTTCAACCAGTTGTGTTCATGGAGGCCAGCAGGCCGTCGTTTCAACTAGTTGTGTTCATGCAGGCCCACAGGCCGTCGTTTCAGCCAGTTGTGTTCATGGAGGGCCACAGGCCGTCGTTTACAGCCAGTTGTGTTTATGCAGGCCACAGCCGTCGTTTCAACCAGTTGTGTTCATGGAGGGCCACAGGCCGTCGTTTCAACCAGTTGTGTTCATGCAGGCCCACAGGCCGTCGTTTCAGCCAGTTGTGTTCATGGAGGCCCACAGGCCGTCGTTTCAACCAGTTGTGTTCATGCAGGCCCCCAGGCCGTCGTTTCAACCAGTTGTGTTCATGGAGGCCCACAGGCCGTCGTTTCAACCAGTTGTGTTCATGGAGGCCCACAGACCGTCGTTTCAACCCAGTTGTGTTCATGCACTTCCACAGGCCGTCGTTTCAACCAGTTGAGTTCATGCAGGCCTACAGGCCGTTGTTAAAGCCAGTTGTGTTCATGCACTTCCACAGGCCGTCGTTTCAGCCAGTTGTG
Source organism: Conus ventricosus (assembly GCA_018398815.1). Lineage (NCBI taxonomy): Eukaryota > Metazoa > Mollusca > Gastropoda > Neogastropoda > Conidae > Conus > Conus ventricosus. Next base: position 9,146,312 of record CM031622.1, read on the forward strand.
TTCATGCAGGGCGATAGGCCGTCGTTTCAACCAGTTGTGTTCATGGAGGCCCACAGGCCGTCGTTTCAAGCAGTTGTGTTCATGGAGGCCCACAGGCCGTCATTTCAACCAGTTGTGTTATGGAGGCCCACAGGCCGTCGTTTCAACCAGTTGTGCTCATGGAGGCCCACAGGCCGTCGTTTCAACCAGTTGTGTTCATGCAGGGCCATAGGCCGTCGTTTCAACCAGTTGTGTTCATGGAGGCCCACAGGCCGTCGTTTCAACCAGTTGTGTTCAGGGAGGCCCACAGGCCGTCGTTTCAACCAGTTGTGCTCATGGAGGCCCACAGGCCGTCGTTTCAACCAGTTGTGTTCATGCAGGCCCACAGGCCGTCGTTTCAGCCAGTTGTGTTCATGCAGGCCCACAGGCCGTCGTCTCAGTCAGTTGTGTTCATGCAGGCCCACAGGCCGTCGTTTCAACCAGTTGTGTTCATGCACTTCCACAGGCCGTCGCTTCAGCCAGTTGTGTTCATGGAGGCTCCAGGCCGTCGTTTCAGTCAGTTGTGTTCATGCAGGCCCACAGGCCGTCGTTTCAGCCAGTTTGTTCATGGAGGCTCACAGGCCGTCGTTTCAACCAGTTGTGTTCATGGAGGCCCACAGCCGTTGTTTCAACCAGTTGTGTTCATGCAGGCCCACAGGCCGTCGTTTCAGCCAGTTGTGTTCATGGAGGCCCACAGGCCGTCGTTTCAGCCAGTTGTGTTCATGCACTCCACAAACCATCGTTTCAGCCAGTTGTGTTCATGCACTCCACAAACCGTCGTTTCAACCAGTTGTGTTCATGCAGGCCCACAGGCCGTCGTTTCAGCCAGTTGTGTTCATGGAGGCCCACAGGCCGTCGTTTCAGCCAGTTGTGTTCATGCACGCCCACAGGCCGTCGTTTCAGCCAGTTGTGCTCATGCACGCCCACAGGCCGTCGTTTCAGCCAGTTGTGTTCATGCACGCCCACAGGCCGTCGTTTCAGCCGGTTGGGCGAGCAGAACGGAGAAAGAAAATGATCACCGAAGAGCGCATGTAGCCAGTTTGAATCAAGTGACTCATCTGTTTTCGAAAATCGGGAAAATCCAACTGATCTGTCAGTCTGTCTGTCTGTCTGTCTGTCTCTGTCTCTGTCTGCCTGTTGGTGTATCTGTCTCTCTCTCTAATTTCTTCCATAATGTAGTTTCCTTATTGTGATTTTTTTTCTCTTTTTTAAAATATTTTTTACATGTATCCTTCATATTGATTCTTGACAGTTATCTTGTGAACATCCCCTCCTTAATCCCCCATGAGAATTGGCTTTGTAAGCATATATCAATAAACTTTTCATTCATTCATTCTTTCATTCATTCTCTCTCTCTCTCACATACACACATGCACGCACGCACACACGCATGCATGTACGCACGCACGCACGCACGCATGCATGTACGCACGCACGCACGCACGCACGCTCGCACGTACTCATACGCACTCACGCACGCAGACACACACACACACACACACACACACACACACACACACACACACACACACACACACACACACACACACACACACACACACACACATCACGCGTGTGTGTGTGTGTGTGTGTGTGTGTGTGTGTGTGTGTGTGTGGTGTGTTGTGTGTGTGTGTGTGTGTGTGTGTATGTGTGTGTGTGTGTGTGTGCGTGTGTGTGCCTGTTTATCTGTGCGTGTGTGTACCTCGGCGCGTGCACGCGCGCGAGCTTGTTTTTTTTTTTCTCTCTCTCTCTGTGTTTGTGTGTGTGTATGCTTGTGTGTGTGTGTGTGTGTGTGTGTATGTGTGTGTGTGTGTGTGTGTGTGTGTGTGTGTGTGTGTGTGTGTGTGTGTGTGTGGTGTGTGTGTGTGTGTGTGAGAGAGAGAGAAAGTAAATATGTTTGTTCACGACCACCTATCCTATTCTGCACGAAAACCCCCCTTTTCACATCTAAATCACGTCCATCACATATCAGTTTTATCCAATTTTAACACCTGTTTTTAAAAAAAAAATTAACGCCTAAAAAAACTCCCAAAAATTTTTGAGAAAACCGTTGTTTTAAAAGGGGGGTTTAAAAGTCCTAGATAAGATTTGGTGGACGAAAAAACAAACTTTTTTTTAAAATTCCTCCAAACAAAAAAAAATTTAAGGGTTTTTCAAAATTAATTAATTTTTTAATTTATGATTTTTTTGGGGGTTTTTAAAAATGAAGCCCGAACTAGCTACAGAGCTTATTAAAAATATACTTTACGATTTGGGTTTGGGGGAGAGGGGAGGTGAAAAATTTCATTTAAAAAACGGGTTTTTAAAGGGAATTTAAAATTACTGATTTTTTTTAATCGCATAGACATGCGAAAAAAGGTTAAGCGGGCCCTATAAGTAAAATACCAGATTTTGGGGCCCCAAACCAATTTTAAAATTATTTGCCTTTTTGGGGTTTATATAGCTTTGAAAAAGCTAACTAACTTTTCACTCCCCCCGAAGGATAACTATTTGTTTTTAATGAAAGATAAATTTTTTACGCTAACAAAAACAAAATGCCCCACTGAAAAAAAGGGTTTTACTTACTTTTTTGGGAAATTTAGTTTTTTAAACGGGGTTGAAAAATTTAAACCCCCACATTTTTAAAAAACGTTTTAAAAGAAATTTTTTTGATTTTGATGGGGGGATTAGTGCAGGATTTTTGATAAGAAAAATTTAAATGACCGTGTTTTAAATGAAGTTATCACAGAACTTTTTGGGAAAGTTTAAACAAATTCGAAAAACGTAATGGAACCCATTAGAAAATTTAAGAGTCTTTGCCCTTTAAAACCTTTTTAATAAAGTTTTTTCCCCTTTTTACTTGATAATATTGCCCCGAGATGTGACTTGCATTGCTGTTTGTTTCTTGGGGATTAACTGTTCCCTTTTAAACCGGAACAGTTTTTAAAAATAGAAAAGGTGAACAATAAATTTAACAGCAATTTAAAATTTTTTTTTTTTATTTTATTTACAAATGGCAAAAAAACCCTTTAGTGTATTTTTTTTTTAAAAAAAGTTTTAATGAACTTTTTAAATCGAGACAATGAAAGCTTTTTAAACTTTGATTTTGTGAATCGGTTTTTTTGGGGAGAATGATTTAGCAATATAAAAAAAAAGAAAAAAAGGAACTTTTTTGACAAAAGGCAATTCAAAGTGATGGCCCAATTGACTGTAGTTGATTCAAAAAAAGCTAAAATATTAGCGGGCGTTATTGAAAATTTTGGGGACAGGGCCCCTTGAAGTTTAAAAACCTTTGGGTGAAAAATTAAAAAGCTTTTTTAAACTTTTTTTTATTTTACTTTTTTTTTTGATTTACAAAAAATTTTTGGTTTTTTTAAAAATGAGGGCCCCCAAGAAAACCCCCCAAAGGGCCGGAAAACTAATTCAAAGGAACAATTATTCAGAATTGACGAAAAATTTAAAGGGGTTATTTTCAAGTGAAGTAGCCCGGGGGCATCTTTAAACCACTACAAAACGTTCTTTGAAAGCTTTTGCCTTGCTATTTTTTAAAAAATTTCCCCAAAAGTCTCTTAAACGCGAACCGCCATTTAAAAGTATTTTTGGCTGTTCTGTTTGTTTAATAAAACAATAAAATAGTAAAATGGAAGTCGGGGTTTTCCCAAAAAAACGAAAAAGAATTTTAGTTTTATACTATTTTTAACTTGGGCGGGGCTAAATTAATGCTTACACAGTTTAATCATGCAAGTGGGGAGGAAAAGTTAAGGGGTTCTGGCGGGGGTCTAAAGGAAAACGTCCTTAAAATAAAATTGGGGGACAAACAAATTTTCTACCTTTGGTCAGAAATTTCTTAAACAATTTCCCCCCCAAAAAGATTTGGGAAAAAAGGGGGGCAGTTTTTAAACATAAAACAAAATTTGACAAAAAAGGGGTTTTATGGGGTGTGTTTTGGGCGCACTTGCACCTGTAAAAAATCATGAAAAAAAGTTTTCTAATTATGAAGCATTAAAAAACAAGAGCTGAACTTTGATAATTTTTAACCCCTTTCCAGTACGTTTTAAAAAAGTATATTCTCAGTTTAAGAGCAAAAAAAAACCCAAACCCCACTGAAAAACAGATAAAACAGGTTTTAGAACCCCAAATCTAGTGCCCCCTAAGGATTTTTTCCCTCCCCAAATTTTTTTGGGGGCAACCCAACTTAAAAAACATTTTAGATTGATCCTGTTTACAAAAGGGCCCCAAAGACCCATTTGTTTTAAATTAGAACAATAACAGACAAATTAGCCAATATAAAAAAGCTTTCCATTAAAAAAAGATATTTGAAAAGAAGGTTTTTGGTAAAAAAAACCCAACTAAAAAAACAGTCCCAGTCTTAGAATTTTTTTGGTAAAAGTTTTGGGTAACTGCAAAACCCAAACCCCTCACCCAAAACCCGGGTCAAAAGGGTATTTTTTAAGAATTTACAAAAAAATGCGGGAAGACCCATACGAATTTTTTTGGGGATTTTAAAAATATTTTCCAAATTTTACTATGGCCCACAAAAAGCAAGAACAAAAAACAACCTTTTTAAAACCCCCTTCAGTTTCTTTTTCTTTTGCTTTTTATTTTTTGGGTTAGGTAAAGACCCCCCTAAAACACGACACCAGAGTTTTTAAGAGGGCCCAACGCAGTATTTAAATTTTTGAGCAGATGAAACAATTCGCAACTTTAAACCAAACCCCAACAAAATTTTTTCGGGGCATTGTTAGGGCACCAAAAAGCAAGAACGTTTATTACTCATTACGCACTGTTGGATATGTAACAGAAAATTTAAATTAGGTGAGGCAGTGGAGACCCCGATCACATTAGGGGGAAACAGTTTGGGGGGGGCGGGGCGCACAAAAATTTGTAATCTTCAATTAAGGTTTTGCCCTAAAGCCCAAGGAAAAACTGCCTATCTTCTTTTTTAAAATTTCGGGTTTAACGTTTTCCCCTTTTTTTTAAATCAAGCAGTGACTTGAATAAAAGGGGGGGTTTTTCCCTGCTTTGAAAATTTCAAAAATTTACTTTGACTTTTACTTTTGACGGGTTTATCCTTCTATGCCCTTGCCCAAAAAATTAAATGGGGAGTTTAGAAATTTAAGCAGGACCCTTAAAATTTTTTAATTCCAAAAAACAAAAACCAATACTTTGATCCATCTTTAGTGCCCCAAAGGGATTTTAAACCCCTTAATGAATACATAAAACCGGGGGGATAGGTTTGATGAAGACTCGCTTTCCTCCAAAGGCCTTTCTTTTCTAGTCTTGAGGAAAAGGGACTTTAAACGATTCTGACTATAAATCCCGCGCAGAAAGCCTGGACAGAATTAAAATGTGAAACAAGGGGTTTTATCATGATAAATTTTTTATTACTGACGTGTTTATTGGCAGACGGCCTTTCAAAAATTAAACAGAACAAAAGCGGGAAACATTACCCCTTAGACTCATCACATTCCATCTCGGCGCCCGGGCCCCTTTTCTTGGGAGGGCATTTTTAAAAAGTCTACAAAAAAATCCAGATTGACTTTTTTTGATTTACCCCCCACTTCAATGATTGAAGGGGTTAAGGGGAGGAAATTAGCAGGGCCCTCACATCCCTTTACTGCAAAGCCAACAACAAAAATTTAGACACTATGACCCAACAAAACCAAAACCCCAAATTTTAAATTTTCTTAGACCCAACATTTTTGGGGGGGCTATAAAGTAAAACCGCTTCCACTGAGAAACTTTACAATGAAAAAAAAAAAGGAACCTAATGTGTCAATACGGGTAAAAAGGGTATGTTGTCACAGCTTCCAGCAAATTTAATTCCAATGGGGCTAATCTTGGAAGTAGATTTTGAATTCCAATGAACTACCCCGTTTCCCCTTTAACGATTTCCCCTCAGCCGCAAAAAGATTAAGATGACCCCTATCAAACCCTCCTAAACTTGCCCAAATTTTCGCACAAAAAAAATTTGTTTTGGCCATTACAGACGGGTTACATTTTTAACTTAAGCATGGGTTTTAAACTGATTTGGGCTTTTTCATAAAAATCATTTTCTTTTGCCAAGACCTTTTTTTAAACCTTACATCAAGAAAAAAACCTGTTTTTTTAAAAACCCAACCACGGGCGTTTCCCCAAAAAAAAGCCCTTTTTTAAAACTGATGAACAACACTGTTTTGGCAAAATTTAGGGAAAAATTCCACAAAAAACGAAAAAAAATTGTAAAAATTATTTACAAAAGAAAACCAACCCAAAAAAATTTTGCCCAAATTTAACAAACAAGACTTTAAAGATTTAACGACAGCCTATTTGGGCATTTGATGAAAAAAAAGGGAATGTTTTGTTGGAAAAACCCATTGTTTATCGGCTTCCCCGTATTAGAGTTGCAAAAGTTTTGAAGTTAGAATTTCTGTACATATTTTAAAAACCGGGTCCCCAGAAGCAAGAGTTCTTTTTCCAGACACGGGTTTTTTTTAAATTCTAAAAGGCCCCAACAAAAGGATTCTAAAAAGGATTTGAAAACAAAGGGGCCCCAAAAGGAGTGAGGGAAAGGGTTACGCACATGGCTACCCAAAAAAGAAAACCCTTTTTACATTAAACGGGAAAAACAAGAAAGTAATTGAAAAAATAAAGGGTTGAACCAAGGGGGACAGTTACCCAAAAATATTTGGGTTGCGGTAAAAGATTTTATAGCGTTGCAGCCGACTTCTGTAATAAAAGAAGGAAAGGGGCCATAAGTAAAGAAGTTGCCCAAAAAAAATATACCCTCAAAAAAATAACAAAAGCAACCCTTCCTTTGAAAAAAAAAGTATTTCCCCACAAATTTTAAATCTGCGTTTTTCCCTCTTCATCAAGGAAAACAAAAACTGCTTTTAACAAGAAATCACTGCCCCTCTAAAAATTAACAAGGAACTTACGTAAATTTCCTGAGTTTTCATTTGCTGTAGGACTTTTGGAAATTTTTAAAAGTTTAAACTTGACTGATTTTAACTAGTATTTAAACCTTAAAAAAACCTATCAAAAAACTTAACTTAAGAACCAAACCCTATACTTTTTTTAAAAAACCCTTAAACAAAACTTTTTTAAGAACCAAACAAAAAAACTTAAAACAAAACTTTTTTTTTTTTCCCATTTTAAATTTGTAATTTATTTTCCCACTTAACTTAAAAAGTACTTTCTAAAAACTCCCTTTAATTGTACTTATCTAGTTTTTAAACGGGTATTTTTAATCTAGTTCTTAAAAACTATTCCCATAGAAAATGGGTTACAAAGGGGTTCAATTTTTTTGCAGAAGTTGGTTTTTCTTCTTTTAAGGTTTTTTTTGGGGGTTTTGGGCGACTTTGCTGTTTAAGTATGGCGTTAAACATTTGTATCCCAAAAAACTCCCCCAAACCAACAACAACAGCGGGCCAAAATAATAATACATCTTATTGTTTGTTTGTGTTTGGTGTTGTTTTTTAATTGGCTGGGGGTGCGGCGGGTTGTTGAAATTACATCTAAAAATTTTTTGTTTGGGGGGGGAAAAGGGGTTTTGGGTTTTTTGCAGTCTGTTCCTTTTCAGCTATTTTTACCCCCCACCCTCAACCGCCCGGGATTTTTTGACTTAGTAACATTACTCATTTGCGGAAACATCCCCTTTTCGCTTTCCCCTGCTCCTGCGGTTTGCCTGCGGGGTTCCCCTTCCCCTGATCGCTCATTTTTTTTTTTTTGCGATTAAAATTTTAATTTGACCCAAAAAAAATATTTTAAAAGTAATAAATCCCATGAGGGAAAGGGGCATAACAAGCCAAAAATTCGGGTATACATGCCCAAGGGCGAGATTTTTTGGGATTTTTTTTAAAACCCGGATCTCCCGGATAATCGTTTTTTTAAATCCTTCTAAAATCAACTGGCCCCAATTTCTACTTACTAATTTAGCATATAAACAAATCATTTTTTGTCCCACCGATCAAACCTTTTTTTTGGACCCTAACTCCCTTTTCGCCCTTGGTATTTACTTCTCAATGCTGAATTGTAGACTTTGTTGAATCGTTCAAAACTTAGTTAACACCTAAATCTGTTTTTTTTTCCACACGCAGCCAAGAGTATAATCTTTTTTTTATGGAAATTTTGTCTTTTGGGTTTTAGCCGGGCTTGCCCTCACATTTTAAAATGGGTTTCTCAAAAACCCCTTTTAAAAACAATAAAAAAAATAAAATATTTTTAAAAAACCCTTGAGTTTAACGGGGTTTTAATTTGGGGGCCTATCTTTGGGTTTTAAAGGGGGTTTAAATTCAATTTTTCAAAATTTTGTTGGGGAATAAAAAAAACCCCCCAAAGGGGAAAGTTTAGAAAAATTCGCCAAAAAAATTAAACCCTTTAATTTTTATTTTTTAAACCAAAAAAAGATTTTTTGATTAAAAGCACATAGACCAGCCTTTTGTATTTTATTTTTTTAAAATTATTTTTTTTATTTAAATTTAAAAAAGGGTTTAAAAAAAAGATTTCAAACAAATTTACCACTCGCTGTGAAAAGCGGCCTTAGTATTTTCTATAGCGGGGTTAGCAAAAAAAGGGTTTTAAAAAAAGGGAAGCCACTGACCCAAGGAAAGGGTTAGACTTGGGGAAGTTTTAAGGGTTATTTTGTAATTACTGCAGGGTTTTGGCGTAAAAGGACTTTTTTTGTTGCACGAATATTTCCCAGAAAATATTGTTCATAAAAAGGGATTAATCTAGAAAAAATTAATTTTAAAAAGATGTCTGGTTTGGGGAATTTTATGGAGGGGAGCTTTTTTAAATTGCTTTGGCCTTCCCTGGGAAGCATTAATGTTTAGAAATTTTGATTTTCCATGAAAGGAGAGAGAAACGCAAAACGGGCAAATAGAATTTAGCTGAGGCAGGACGCTTCGGGGGAAAAGGGACAAATTGCCCACTTAAAAGCCATTAAAAAAAATTTTTTAAGAAAAACAGGAATTGGGGCCAAAAGCCCTTTCTTATTACGCAGGGAAATTACCCCAAAAATTTAATTTGTTCATAGAAAGTTTTAATCAAGAAAATTTTTTTTAAAAAAAAGTTTGGCCCGGATTTGTTATAAAGGTGGGAGGGGCAATTTTTAAATGCCTTGGCCTTCCCCGGGCAGCAATTATATTTTTTAGAAAATTGCGGTCCGCGAAAAAAGGAAACGCCCTAACAAGGCAATAAAAGGATTTTCAAAGGGCCCAAGAGCCCTTTATGGAAAAGGCAAAATTGTCATTTTAGACTTTATTAATAAAAAAAAAAGGGAACAGGGTCATGCAGAGCACAAAATTTACAGACTTTAAATTGGGGAAATAAATGGAAATACTTAGGGGACGGGAAAAGAAGTTTCAAAACACCCCCACCAGAACTGTCAAAAACTTTTATAAACCCCAAAATCAGAAAAACAGAAAATAGCGGGAAATTGGTTTTATTGTGGGGCTAGGGGAGAAATTATATTCTTGCAAAAAACCCCCAATTTAAAAATCCAATTAAAATACGCCCCTTTTAGGACAAGTACAAAATATTTTAAATTTCCCTAAAGGTTTTTGGGAAAAAAAAGGACTGCTTTAAAAAAAACTAAGTAATGCTAAAGAGTCCCGGAATCAGATGCAAAAGGGAATTGGCTTTAAAACCCAATAATTTTGGGAAAATATATTGCCCCCCAAAAAAGAAAAAAAAGGCCTTCAAATTTGTTAATTCATTCCTAATGACCCCCACCAGGGACTTGCTCTATCTTCCACATGATAAAGTTAGAAAGAAAAAATTTAATTATGCTCGGCGGTTGTTGAAAAGGCTTCAAATACAAAAGGGCCAAAATTTTTAACGGAAAAAAAGCTCAACTGCTGGGGTTTGGCCCTTAACAAAAAAATATACTTTGCGGGGGCCTTTTTTAAAGAAATTAGGGGGTTTCAAGTTTTTTGAGGGAAAAGGGAGTTTAAAGGTTCGGGGTCCCCCAAATTTTTTTTAAAAAAAAATTTTAAACATTTCAGGAAGGGACCCCCAGGAAAACCACGATAAAAAAGCTCTAGGGGAAAACTTTAATAAATCAACCCAAAGCCTTTTTAAAAAAAACATATCACGAAAATTTTTGGGACAAAAAACCGTCGCAACCAGAATGGGTTAGGAGATTCCAGCAGTCTTAGTGCCAAAACCCAATGAAAAATTTAAAGCAAAGGTTTTAAACCAGTAAACGCAATTAAATTTAAAAAAAATTAGCATTACTGAAGTTTGGGCAAGGAATCAAAAACCCTTCCCTTTGGGACTAAAAAAAGAAAATTTGTATGCCCCCCGGGGAAAAGGCAGGGGTGATGTTAAAAATTAAGGCCCAAAATTCCTATTTGGAGAAATAGATGTTATGAATTAAAAGAATTTTTGAAAAAAAAACCCCTCCCGAATATTATTTAAGAGAGCCCCTCAGTCAAAAGAGCCCCCCCTTAAAAGGCCTTTTTCGGGGAAGGGGGGGTTTGCAATTTTCCCCCCAAAAAACCCAGGGGGGCTAACAAAAAAAATTTAGTACTTTGTTAAACTTTTAAATTTTTTTTTTTGCAAAAATTTTTTTTTGTCCCTTTTTTTTTGGTTTTTAAAATGATATGTGGTTTGTTTTTTAAATGTTCTTTTTTAATTTCATAAAAAAACTCCCTTTGTCGGAAGAAAACGTTTTTCTCCACCCCTTTTTGGAAGTTAAAATTTTTTGCCCTTTTATAACCCTCACCATCACCAAAAGCTTCTGAAATTCTTCGCCCCTTTAATGTTTTCACCTTTTAATTGTTTTTGTTTATTCTTAATCTAAAAGAAAATTTTTTTTGTTTGATCTAGGGTTTAACATTGGCAGTGTGTTTTTTTTAATTTTGGGGGTTTAAATTTTTTTTAAAAAAACATCCCAATAAATAGACAGGGGCCCCTTTAACCCAAAACCAAACCCCCCAAATTTGTTTAAAAAAGGGGGCCGTGCCCCCCACCCCCAGGGCTAAAAGAGCAACACCAGCCCCCGCACTTCGTAGTTTTACAGTGGGGGGAGCCAAAAATTACAAAAAGAAAGGTATTTAAAGCTTTAGCATTTTCCCCTTTTAGTAACCAAATCCTTATCCCAGCCCGCTTTTTTTTCCCCTTTTGAATTTCGTTATTTGCTCAAACCAAAACTGTTGAAGCGCTTTTTTTAAATAAAAATTATTTTTTTTAAATTAAATCTTTTATTTTCTTTTTAGAAAACCTTTGGGCCCAGCACTTAAATCCCCAGATTTAAAACGCAATAACAACAAATTAAGGAAAAAAAAATTAAAGTACTGTTGTTTGTCTTTGTAAACCCATCACAGAAACCTTTTTCGGGGTTTCAATGGCTTTTTTTCATCCCCGTTTTTAGAAAAACAATAACGAGAAAAAAAAGGGGGCATCCATTTTTTTCGGGCCTTTATTTGAAGCCTCTAAAAAACCCATTTTTCTGGCAAACTGGGTTATCGCCCTCCCTCGGGGGAAAAAATAAGCAAAAAATCTTTTGTCATTTGGCAAGGTAGGTTCAAGCGGGGGTTTTAAATTCCCTAACCCGAGGGTTTCCCGCCCCCCACTTCAGCTAAGGACTTTTTTCTCGTAGATAAAATTCAGAACCCTGCCTTTTTTATTTAAAATCTGTTTTTTTTTGTTGTTTTTCCCGGGGAACCAAGCTACAAGAAGGGGCCCAAGGCATTCAAAAGCCTTTCTAAAATTTTTTTTTCTTTTCGTAGTAAAGTTTTAGGGCTTGTAGTTCAAATTTTTTAAAATTCCATTAAATTTTAAAGGAAAGGGCAACGCCCAAGCATTTCTCTTTTTTTTGAAGTTTTTTATTCACGTTTTCCCAAAACTTTTGCTTTAAATTTCCTTATACTTCTGGGCGGGAAAGGTTGTTTCCCGTTTTTTTGTCTTAAATTTCGGTTCGTTTTTTAAACCCCGAATTTTTTTAAATAAAAACCCCAAAAACTTTTCCCTGGCACCCCTTTTAGATCAAACTGGGTTTTTTTCCCCCAAGGTCTTTTAGCTCAAAGGCAGTGCATTTGGGGGCTAGCGGGCGTTTTTTAAAATTCTGGCCCCGGACATTCTTTTTTATGATAAACAAATTTAATAAAAAATTGGTTATAGGATAAAATAAAAAACAATTAAAATAAACAAACGAAAATTAAACGGGGGTTTTCCGTCCGAACCTTAGTTTTAGCGGGGCTTGGGTTTTTCTCCCGGGCTCTTTTTTATTTTTTTTAAAACTAAACCTTTGCCCCTTTTTAAAAATTTTTTAACTTAAAAACATTTTTCCAAACTATCTTTTTTCCTTAGTGTTTTTTAAATAAAACCCCGTTTTTTAACTGCAAATGGGAGTCTTTTAAGACAGCATGAAAATTTTGAGTTTAAAAAGCCACACAAAAAACAAAGGCGTGGGGGGCCGAAAAGGTGCTTTGACAGAGCTTTTTTTTTTTTAACAAGTCTCGTTCAGTTTAAAACAGCCCAAAAAAAAAAAACCCCAGTGTTTTTTTTCCCCAAAAAATATCTATAGAAATTTTTCCCAAAAAACATCGCTCATTTTGTCGCTGGGTTCAACTAAAAAATTTAATTTCGTTTTTCCCCAAATAAACTTCCTTTCTTTGTAAGACTTTTTTGTGTTTTAATGGTTGTGCAAAATTTTTAACAAGGGTTTCGTAATGAAACCGTATATTTTTTGGGGTAAAAAAACAAGTACAAAGACAGTTTTTTTCCCACCCCCAGAAATTCCCCGGGAAAAGAAAACATTTGCGGACTTTTGCAGAAACTTAAAAGCTATCCATCTTTTTTTTTTTTAAAATTATTTCTTTGCTTTTTAAGGGCCCCGGGTCTTTTACCCTTTGTTTTCTTCAATGTTTTAACTGGGGCATAACAAAACCTTTAAAACCCTTGATTTGTATTGGGCCCCGGTTTTCCGTCATTTTTTTCCCTTGGAATTTTATTTGTAAAACTTTTTGGGCCTATCCTTTCCCATTTCCCAAACAATCTTTTTGCAAATGTGGATCAAAAATCTAACCACAGCCCATATTTCCTTTTTTAAAATTTTCCAAAAAACCTTAACATCAAAAGGCAAAGTTTTTTTCCCAAAACATAAACGCAGGATCCCTTTCCCCTGCCCCCAAAGAAAACAACTTTCTTTTTTCATAAAAAGTGTTGGTTTGGGGTAAAAGTTCAGGGCCCTAAAATTAAACCCCCGATCAGCCCTCCCATTTATTACACAGTAAACCCTTCTAAAAAATTTTTGGATTTTTTAAAACATTTTCTGATTCTTCTAAAAAGGGGGTTGTTTCTTCAGTAAAAAAAGAACAAAAATTCCTTTAAAAATTCAGAGCCAAATTTTAGAGGTATGTTCCAAAGAGTTTTCCGCTTTTTATTTTCTGAAATTTGGGTGAAAAAAACGTTTTCAAAAAAAATAAAACCTTTTTTAATTTTAAACGGGGTTAAATTTTTTTCGGGCCAGTCCGGGGTTAGTAAAAACATAAAACCCAAAAGAAAATGCCCGTTTGTGCGTATGTACTAAGGGGCCCTTCTGAAAAAAACAACAGAACTGTTTGGGAAATTAAATGTCAGTCTATGAAATTTTTTTTCTTTGGGGTGCGCGTTGGTAAAATGGCAAAGGGCGTTTTTAAACAGCTAAAAATCTAGAGGGTTTGGCAAAAACTTTTTCCCAAATTTTCCCGCTACGCCTAATTTTTAATCATAAAACGCCCCCCGTTTTAAGCCTGTGTTTTGAGCCGTTAGGGTTTTGAAATTCCCCTTGTTACACTTTCTCTTTCTTTCTTTTTTGGGCCCCTTTAAGGCCCAGAATAGGGGGGCAAAAAGGGTTCTGCCTTTTTTTGTATAAAGACTTCTGTGCCCCCCAAGTTGATTCCCCATATTTTTAAAGGGATTGCTCTGCCAAAAATTTACAACAAAATAGCTTTTGGAACTGCCGAGGAAATTTCTTTTTTTAAATTGTTTTTTTTTGGGCAGTCCCCTTGGAATTAAAAAACATCGTCGCGCCAAAAAACGGGGAACCAAACAAAAAAATCTTGCCCAGGCTGAAACTGTTAGGGGAAAAATTTTACAAAAATTTAACAGCTGCCTTATCCTTTTACCCCGTGGGGGTTCCCTTTCTCTTTTCTATATGGATCGGGGAAACCCCGTATGTTAATTTTGTTTTTCAAAACAAAAAAGAAAAAAAAAAAAAAAAAATTGGCTGAAGATTTTGACGCGTTTGACCCTTTTAAAAAGGAAGAAGATGAAACAGAACTGGGCCCCTTTTTCATTGCAAAAAAACCCTTAAAGGAGCAGCAGCGGCCCAAAGGGAGTGGGGTTTTTTAAGCCCAAATACGTTTGCTAGTTTAAAAATTAAATAAATTAAATGACCCTAGGGGCGAAGAAAGCCCAGAAGCACTTAGGGTTTCTGATTTTTAAACAGAAAAAAAAAAACATTTGTTTTAAAGGAACCAGAAAAAGGAAAGAGTGGCGACTTCCCTGAAAAAACCAGATCCAACCCATTTTTAAGCGGGCCAAAATTTCTTAGAAAAATTCCCTTTACTGTTGCCCAAAAGGAAATTTAAAAACTTTTTGACGATTTTTAAGGGCCCTGAGGCTTTTTAGTTTTTCAGAATTTGGGAAAAAAGAGTTGCCAAACAAACAAAAATACAAAACAAAACCTCTTGAAGAATTAAAGGGCACAAATAAATAATAGCAAAAAAGAAACAAATTTTAATGAGGAAAAACCCCATTTTAAAAAAAATTTAAAACGATTCACCTTTCCTAGGGCGTGACCCCCCGGGGGGTCTTAAGGGCTGCTTTTAAAACAATAAGGGAGCTTTCAAAATTTCTCAATCTAGCAAAACCCTTAATAACAGATAAAAAAAGATAAAAGGGCAAAAAAAAAACTCGTTTGATCCCAATGAAAAAAATTTAGGGAAAAGGGGAAAAAGGGAAGTTTCAGAAAAAAATTTACAGGTTTTTGGGGCAAAAAAGGGGAAAGCTTTTTTAGAAGCCTGTTAAAAAACAAGGCAGTTTGAATCACAAAAACCCAAAATTTAAAAAAATATAAAAAAAAAATATTTTTATGAAAAACATTTCGCTAGCTGAAAAAAAAAGGAAAAAAACTTTTTCAGGGAACAGGGGTTTAAAATTTGTTAGTATTTTAAACCCGGCTTGTTGGGTTTCCCAAACCTCACACTCGTTTTTGTTTTAAACCCGGCAGGCCCCAACGGGGCCATTAAAAACCTCCTCCCGCCTCACCCAGGTAAAAATTTGGGATTAGAAAAAAATTTAATCATCTAGCAAATTTATTAAAGAAGTTAGCCCCCAAAGCCTTTGATGCTCTCCCGGCAAATTAGGTAGTGTTGTTATTTGGGGTTTTTGGGTTCAAAAAGGGCAAATTTGCTGGTTATTGGCTGACCATCTGTGGTCTTTAAAGGTGCCTGGGCTCCCGGATTAATGTTTATTGAAAAAAGTAAAAGTAACCCAAAAAGTTAAAATACAAAAAGGGCCTTTCTTTTCGATAGGGGGAATGTTGTGTGAGGCCATTAACGGGGTGGCTTTGCTTTTGGGGCTGCTTTTTGGCTGTGGGGCCTTATAACGGGGTCGCTTTTTTCGGGGCTGGGTTCTTTTTTTAAAATTTGGATGGAGGGGGCCCCTTGTGTTTAAGTTTTTATTGTCCCCAAAAAGGGTTTTGGTCGTTTTCCCTTTATGAGGTTTTTCATTGTTTTTTAATTCTGTTTTCAAAAACCCAATCTTTTAGTCTAAGGTCAGGGGGTTGAAAAGTATAACCCAAAACCCTACAAAAAAAGTAAACCCTTTGACCAAAGCATGGGGAAAGAACGTTTTTGATACCTTTGTATGCTAGAGGTAAATTCCCAGCAGATTTAATAGTTTTTCAAAATTAAAATAAAAAAATTGGGTTTTCTAGCATCAAACCGTTCTTGATCAATTTTGCTAGACTTGGTCTGTCCCTTGTGCCCTAATGGGACCCAAATTCGAATGTCCTTATGGAGTCTTTTTAAGTTTTGGAAACCCTGGCATTTTGGGCCCTTTACTTTCATCTAAGATAAATGTTGTCCAAGCATTTGGTTTTTTTTTGTTTTTTTGGCCCAAAACCCAAAATTGTGGGGTTTGATTTGGGAAAGGGGGTGTGGCTAAAGGGCCCCAAAATTCCCTAATTTAAATTTTCTACGTTCGCCCCCCCAAAAAAAAAATGTGCCTAACCCTGGATTGGGGCTAACTTTTGTTTTAAATCATTTTTGGATCCAAAGGGTTTAATTTTTTGCAAATTCTTTTATATTTCAAATTTTTGTCCCCTTGGGCGTTAAATGGGGTAAAACGCGTTTTTCGTTTTGGGAAGGGGGACTTGTATTCAGTTAGTTTTTGCCTGTAAATGGTAATAAACATGAAAATTAAAATACTGGGCCTTCCCAAAAGATTTGGATGGGGTTTTAAAAGGTTTGCATATGAAACCCCGCAGCCCTTATTTCGCGTAAAAGGCAAAAATTTTAACCCGATTCTGGGGAAAAAAACCCCAGGGTGGGAAAGACCTTTCTGGGGGCACTTTTGTCATCTTTTTTGGCGGATTTTTAAAAATTGTTTGTGGGGTTTTAAAAATCCTTTAAAAAGGAAGCCTTTGTACAACTACTGCATTGGTTTTTGAAAACTGAAGTCCAAAAAATTTGGGGTTTTTCAAAACCCCCTTTCATTTTAAGCACATTTTTCATATTTAAATTTCTCCCCTTTTTTTAAAAATTAAATTTTTTAAATAGTTATAAAAAGATGTACCAAACTTTTAAACCCCCCCCAAAAAAAAAGTTTTGTTCTTAACAACCCCCAAATTTACAATAGGGCGGGGCAAAAATAGGGTTGCCCTTTGAGAAAAAAAAGGGGTTTAAAAATTTTGTGGGGTAACCCTATCCCGAAAAGGCTCGAATAACTGGATTAATGGGTTTTTGGCGAACCCAAAGGGAAAACAAGTTTAAATCATTTTAACAATACCTTAAAGGTAAATAAAAAATTTTGTTCTTTAAAAAAGAACCCTTTGCGAATTTTTGGATATTGTTTTCAATTAAAAGGGGCAAAACCCAGGGGAAATTTCTATAAAAATTTCCCCCAAAAAAAAAGAAGAGAGTAAAACTTTCCCCAAAGGATTTTCCTCGAAAAAATTTGGCTTTCACAGCAGGGACAAAGATTTAAGATTTATTTCAAGAAAAAGAAGTTTTAAACAATTTAAAGGCAAAAAAACCCTTTTGATTTTTTCGTGAACCCAAAAGGATTTAAAGTCCATTTACAAAAGTTAAAGAAGTGGCAATTTTTTTTGCTGGGGAATCCCTCAAACGTTTAAAGGGTTTTGCTACCCAAGGGCGGGGTTTTGGGGATTTCATTATTTTTCCCTTTGCGGGGAAAAATCAATTTAAAGAAATTTTTTAGGTTGATATAAATTCATTTTGGGTGTAAAAATAACTAATTTAAAATGGAAAAAACCCGGGTTTTGTTTGAAATTTTTTTTTTTGGAAATTTGAAGTAGAAGAGCGTATTTGAAAAGTAGGGGGCTTCCGTCCCCCCGGACGAAAATTTAAAACCTTTTTGTTTTTATTTAAATTAATTTTTTTAAATAGTTATAAAAAAAAGATTAATCTATTAACCAAGCAAAAAAGGGTGGTTCTTTAAAAACATCCCAAATGTTAAAAAGGCGGGGGGGTTGTTTTTATTGCCCTTAAAAAAAATTGGCTTTTTAAAAATTTTGTGGGCAAAAGTAAAAGAAGAAGCCCAAAAAACTGGGGTCAATAATTTGTTAAAAGGGGGGGGCAAAAACAAATAACAATTGCAAAAAGCTTTATGGTTTTTACAACTTTTGTTTTTTAAAAAAAGTACCTTTGGGAAATATGGTTTTTGTTGAAAAAATTAAAAGAAGGCCAAAACCCCAAGAAAAATTTCTATTAAAATTTTCCCCCTAGAAGAAAGGGGAGATATATTCTTTTCCTAAGGGGCTTGCAAGAATTTAGGCTTCCACGGTACGATTGAATTATAGTTTTGTACAAGGGGTAAATTTTCTGGCCAAATTTGAAGGAAAAACCATTGATTTTTTGTGAACCCAATGTTGTATGTTCTTTTCCCAAAGTTTAAAAACAGATCCTAATTTGTTTTTTATTGGGGTTTTCCCTTACAGTTCCCAAAGGTTTTGCCTTAAAAAGGGGGGGGGTTTTGCGATTATCGATTAAACTCAGTTGGAAAAAAAAAATGAATTTAAAAAATTTAAAAAATGGGCCTATAAATTATTTTGGGTGTAAAAAAAACTAATCAAGAAGGAAAATCAGTTGTTTGTTCTTTAAATTTTTTAATGGTATTAAAAATAAAACGCGCTTTTGAGCCCTTTGGGTTTTTTTTTATGTGGGCGTGCGTGGGGGGGGGTTTTTGGGGGGTGTGTGGTTTTTTTAACTATGTTAATCTTAGCAGGTTCCTTTTTTGACCGGAAAAGCATTGCTTTGTATGGCAAAACGCTCTCTCTTTACAAAATTTAACCCCAAACAAACACAAAAAAAACAAAAACAAATACAAACAAACGGGAGAAACAAAACCAAAAACATGGGAATCTTCACACAAAAGGGCAGGGCGTTTCTTGCAGGGGGCTTTTAAAGGGGATTTTTTTTGGCCACACTTTTAATGTCGAAAATTTAAGACGTCCACCAAAAAACACTTATTTAAAATCCCGAATCTATAACACAGGATCTCTTCAATGGTTTAATCGGCCCGGCCCTCTTTTGGGCAGCCTTTAAGCCAAACCCCAAAACGACAAAACGAATAAAATTAAGGCGCAAAAACAGCGAAGCCCAACCCAAAAAAGTCATAAATCGAAGTGTCAGCAGGCCGCCTTTGACCGACCATGGGTGCACGCGGCAAGGGTTTTTCCCTCCCCATAACCTTTGCCCGGGCCGGGTGGGAAAACCTTTGGGAAAACCGGGTTCGAAAGCCCGCAGGCAGGCTAACCGCTCACGCTCACCAGCAATAGCCCCGGTTTTTTAAAACCGGAACTTTTTTAGGGCCCCCGTTCCCTCTTTTTTGGGGTTTTACTGAGAGAATTTCAGCCCGAAAACCCGGGCCCTTCAGCAAACAGGCATAATTTTAGGTTTGTTTTTTTAGCTTTCATAAACGAAACCCTTTGTCAATTTGGCTCATAAACAATTTTTCTTTCAAAAAAAATTACGTAAAAAGCGCCCTTTACTTAAATGTCATTTTAAATTTTTTCCCTTTCTTTGCCCTTCCAAAAAATTTTAAACTCTATTTTGCTGGGTTTTGGTTTCCCAGCAAGACCCCAAACCCCTTCCAATTTTCCCAAAATTAAAAACAATTTTAATTTTTATTTTGTTTTTTGATCATCCCCAAAAAAAGCAAATGCCCAGTTTGGCCCCTTTTTTGAGAAAGCACCATGTTGGGTTCTTTTTGAAAGAACCCCGTTCCCAAAACTCGAAAACCCGCCTTTTGTTAAGAGAGATTAAAAACAAGCAAATTCCCAGACCCCCCCTAAACCCCTCCGCCGCATTAAAATGGCACCGACAGCAACTTGGTGCCCGGGTAAATGCGCCAAATCCCTGCCCCCAATTTGGGTGAAAATGCCGCCAACATCTGAGCTCGTCGCCTGGCGTTTTCAATTTTTCTAACAGCAGGCCTCACGTTGCACCCCACCACTCACACAGTTGCAGGACCAATATTGATTAGAACCCTCAAAAACCCGACCCCGGGGGAAACAGAACTCCAAAAAACCCTTTAAGCGTTTTTGTTCATTTTATTTTCCGGGGAAATTTAAATATGTTTGTTCACGATCAAACCCCAAAACTTTTTCTAGCCGAAAACCCCCCTTTTAAAACAACGATTAAAATTTAATATTTGGCAGTTTTTTAGGCGTTTTTTTAAATTTTGTTTTTAAAAAAAGGGGGTTAAAAATTTGGGTAAAACTGTTTTGTGAAAGGACGTGATTTAGATGTGAAAAGGGGGGTTTTTTTGTGAGAAAAGGTTTTTGGTCGTTTTAAAAAAATAATTTTCATTTCTGTTGTGTTGGGGGTTTTTGTGTGTGTGTGTGTGTTGTGGGGTGTGTTTTGTGGTTTTGTTGGTGTGTTGTTGTGTGTGGGGTGTGTGGTTTTTTTTAGAGAGAGAGAAGAGAGAAGAGGGGAAAGGGGGAGGGAGAAAGAGACAGAGACAGGAAAGCGACAGAGACAGAAAACAGACCGGGCAGACACGAGGGCAGAGAGACAGACAAGGGGGATTTGAAGAGAGAGAGGGGAGCGAAGGGGAGAAGAGAGAGAGGGGGAGAGAAAGGGGAAAAGAGAGAAAAAAGAGAGAGAGAGGAGAGCACAATTTTGATATTGGGGGGAAAAGACAGCATAGAAACATTAAAACCCAAATGAGAGAGAGAAAAGGGGGGAAGGAGAGGGGGAGAGGAGAGAGAGAGAGAGAGAAGAAATTAGAGAGAGAAGAAATAGAGAGAGAGAGAGGAAAAAGAGAGAGAGAGAATGAGAGAAGAGAGGAGAGAGGAGAAAGGATACGGATAGGTGTTTTTTTTTAAAATAGGCCCCCCGCCCATGATGAAGTGGGTTAAAGTTAACAAAATTTTCGAAAAAAAAAAGGGGGGGGGGGGGGGAAACCGGGGGGGGTCAAAACAAATAAACCAAAAAAAAGCAACAGGAAATCAAGTAACTAATAACAGGCAGTACACAACAAAATTTTTTTCTTAACTTCATAAATTTGGTTTTAAAACCTAAAAAAATTTTCAAAAGTTTTATGGGGCTTTCGTGTGTGGGTGCCTTTTGGTTTAAAGAGAGTCGAAATAAAGAAAAGGAAGGGTTAAAAATAAATTTTTGGGTCAATAAATTGACTCCCCCAGATAAATTCCCAAAAAAAAACACCCGAAAACAAAGTGAACCTCATTTTCTTCGGCCTTTTTTTCAAAAGAGGGCAGAGAAGATCACTTTTTCTATGTTTTCCCGAAAAGATAAAAATTTAACAAAAAATTTTAGAATACCATAAACTGAACTTTGCATAATTTAAAACCTTAAAAAGATTGTCCCAAAACTTTAAATTTTTGGTATTGGGAACACAATGCAACTTTCTGAACCGTCCCGTAGAAAGCAAAACGGTCGCTTTTTTGAGCATAAAATGAACCCTTCTTGCCCTCTGCAAAACAATTTAGCTTTTTTGAAATATCCCAAGGAGAGGGAGAGAGAGTAGAGAGAGCGAGAGAGGGGGGAGAGAGAGAAGAAGAGGCGGGGGGGGGGAGGAGAAAAGGGGAGAGAGAGGGGGCCGGGGAGAGACGTGCAAGCTCCCTGCGCGCTTCCACACAAAACAAAACCCCAAAACACCAACCACACAAAACACACCACACACCCCACAACACAACCACACACACACACCCCTCACCACACACACACAACGGAGAGGGGAAAAAGAAATTTTTACTTAGAAAAACAAAACCCCTGGGATCTTAATGGAAAGGGGGGATGGAAGGGATAAACAACTGAATACAAAATACGGGGGCAATTTTGGAAGATTTCGTTCTTCACAGTTTTCCCTGTTTTTCATTTTTTTGCTTTAGCCCCCGAGAAATGAGAGAGAGGAGGGAGAGGAAAAGATGGGGAGGAAAGAGGAGAAGGAAAAGGGAGAGAGAAGAGAGGGGGAGACGTGCGCGCGCGCGCACACGCACACACACACACACAACACACACACACACACACACACACACACACACACACCACACACACGTCCACACATGGAGTAAAGGAGACTTCATTATTGTGAAAGGTATAAGGTTATTCCAATTAATATGGCAGGCTTTAGAAGAGATAGATCAACCATTGATCACCTGATAAAACCAACTACTCAAATCAAGCAACAGTTTGCCAGACGAAAGAATGTTCTTGCTGCGTTTTTTTTTACGTTAAAAAAGGCTTACGACCAAGTGTGGCACTATCGAGTACTGACAAAATTACGAAAAGGTGGTATTGTGGCTAATATGTTTGATTTTATTAAAAAGCTTTCTTTTTAATCGATCAATACAGACAAGGAATGGGAATACATACTCTAGCATTAGATCTCTTTATATGGGCTTTCCTCAGGGATCAGTCATTGCCCCTTTTTTGTTCAATATTCTAATGTCAGATCTTCCTAGGGGGTTGTCGAAAGATGCAGTTTTAGTTCAATATGCTGACAACATATATGTGTGGATGAAAGATCAATGAAAAGAAAGACTCCAACCAGAGCTCTGAATTACACCAAGAAGTTATACCAACACGAAATCGACAAAATAAGCAAATACATGACTGAAAATGGTCTTTCATTATCGTTCGAAAAAATCAATATGATGCTTTCAACAGTAGAGGAGAGCGCTCAGAACCACAGCTCTGTACAAGGCAATCTTTGTGCGCAATCTGATGCCATGGTCTTGCCACAGATTATTTGAAAGTCTTCCAAAGGCATAGCTGTCTTTTGAGATGCGCAACATCGCTTCTGCATCCAGAGATCCATTGCTGCTTGCAGTGCTGCCCAAATAGAAGAACTTTTCCTCATTTATTTTTATCTGTGTGTTGTTGATGGCGACAGGCGATGGTGGAGCATTGCCAGCCGCAGACGATGAAGGTTAGAAATTGGCCCTGGTCTTACCAAGACTGATTAGCAGGCCCTTGCAAAGCGATCTGTGATGCATTGGGTGTCTTCATGGGAGTGCGTAGCCAGTGTACAGTCATCTGCAAAGAGGAACTCTCTCAGAACGGCATAGAATATTTGTGGTTTTGGCCTGAAGTCGTCCAAGGTTAAAGATTTTGCCACCAGTTCGTACCTGGATGTATACACCCTTGTCACAGTCCCGGAATGCATCAATCAGCATTGCAGCAAACATGGACAGAAAAGAGGGTGGGAGCTAAGACGCACCCCTGCCTCACTCCATTTTTCACTGGGAATGGGTCAGAGAGATCTCCGTTTTCTTGGTGTTGAACAACACGAGGTGGAAAGAGGGTAGGGGAAGTGGGGTGAGACCTTCAATGGCTCGATGATTTATGACAGAACACACTTGTTTGAGGAGGAATCTAGGCTCTGCTACCCAATCAGCCGAACCAGACTTGTCTGCTGATGAGTGCTCCTGTTCTGTTAAGAAGTCAAAGGTAGCATCTTCAGTGATGAGTTCAGTCCAAGTTTTTAATGAGGAAGCCTTCATCATGAGAACTGATGGAATCTAAAAAATATAGTACGCAGCTTAAAACGTCTTAAAACGTGAGCTGTGTGCATGTACTTGAGGATGAGGATGAGGGGTGGGGGGGGGGGGGGGTAGATATTAGGAGGGAAGAAGGCTGACAATGACTCCCTGCGGGTTGACAATCCAGGCTGTAAGCTGTGCCTCATTGAGCTGAATATGCAGCATGCAGAAGATGAGACAGAAAAAAATCGTACTTGGTGACAGTCTGAACAGCTCTTTCTGTTTTTTTTACCTGGTTTTCAGATCAGGTGTAAGGCAAAAGGAGAAGGGGGCGGAATGAAAAGGAAGGAGAGGACAGTGGAGGGAAAGGTGGGCAGGGGACAGCAGAACGAAAGAAGGTGGGAAGGATGGGTGGAGGGAGGGGAGGAAACAGGGAAGTGGGACATGGTGAAAGGGGAGGGGGGGGGGGGGGGGGGGGGGAGGGGAATGGGAGGGGGATGATAGAGGGAGGGATGGAGGGGAAGGAAATGTGAAACTAGGAGAGGAAGGGAGCGGGTAGGTGGGTGGGTGAGTGGTTGGATGGCTAGTTAGATGTAAGTATCTCTCTGTGTCTCTCTGTCTCTGTCTCTCTCTCTCTCTCTCTCTCTCTCTCTCTCTCTCTCTCTCTCTCTCTCTCCTTTGTTGTGATGGCATCCTTGTTTGCGACAGTATCCTTATACAAATGTGTGTTTGCACGTTTGTTGTTGATACCTGTACTACAGATGGACATATGTTTATCGTGTGTTCAATAATCGTGTGTGTGTGTGTGTGTGTGTGTGTGTGTGTGTGTGTGTGTGTGTGTGTGTGTGTGTGTGTGTGTGTGTGTGTGTGTGTGTGTGTGTTGTTGTTATTCTGTTTAACGTCTGTTCACTAAAAGTGTGTGCGTGTGTGTGTGTGCGTGTGTGTGTGTGTGTGTGGTGTGTGTGGTGTGTGTGTGTGTGTGTGTGTGTGTGTGTGTGTGTGTGTGTAATTTGCATAGTTTTGGTAGTAACGACATTCAAGAAGAACTGACCCTGTTATATTAGTCTTTGATTGAATAAAGATTCTCTCTCTCTCTCTCTCTCTCTCTCTCCCCTCTCTCCTACTCTCTCTCTCTCTCTCTCTCTCTCTGTATCCCCATCCTTCTCTCTCGCTTTCTGTGTGTCTCTGTCTCTGCCTCTGTTTCTCTCTCTCTCTCTCTCTCCTCTCTCTCTCTCTCTCTCTCTCTCTCTCTCTCTCTCTCTCACTCTGTGTAATTGTCTGGTATTATATCAGTGCCTGGTCAACATTTTTCACATCGCAACATTCCATTACAAATCGTTTCAGTTGATTAATAATTCCAGCCTTCGTTCTTCTGGATCCGGGCATGACTGAAATGCCCAAATATGTTGCCAGTTGTTTGCGTTTTCTGACGGGCATCCTAAGCTCCGATACCAGTTCTAATGCACAGTGACTATAGAACCGATGACATGCGTTATCAGCCCTGTGTAACACCTTGAGTTATTTAAGGACAAGCAAAGGGGCGTGCACCTTTTGAACTGGTTCTCATAATACGTTTAGAGGAAAGCATAAATATACTAGAAACTTCAATGGTTAATGCTACAGAATTACTGTGATCAACAACACACAGGTGGGTTTTACTCTGTACATATTGCTCATTTCCAACAGAAAACAGCATATATACATAGGTACTTGCATTCGTAGGTACGTACGTAGGTATGTATGAGTGTACATACTCACACACATACATACACACAAACAAACATACACACAGACAGACAGACATGTTTACATATGTACTTGCATTCGTAGGTACGCACTTTGGATTGTACGAGTTTACGAACTTACATACATACATACACACGTACATACAAACTAATACCGGAAGTTACGTACATTGATACATGTATATATAATCATTCAACCACACATACATGCATAAATACATTATCAACTCCAGTCCATCTGTCCATGCACACACACGTGCACACACACACACACACACACACACACACACACACACACACACACACACACACACCACACACACACACACACACACACACACACACACACACGCACAACATCACAAGAAGTATGCAACGGTATTTATTAAAAAAAACCCACCTTTATTGCACACCAAAACCATTAGTGGATCACAAAAGGAACGTGGTTCTTAGTAAATCAAGCAAAGGGTATATGTCAAAATAAGTTCCAGTTCTTGAAATACTCCCTCCCTTTAAATTTATGTATCCAGTTAATACTGCAGTCCAAAGAAATTCTTGGTGAAGTTTTCATTTTGGAAAATTAGATTTTCATCCTAGATTTTTGCAAGATTAATCTCAATTTGTGACCGCTATAGCGCGTGAATGTCATTGTAAAACAGGTCTGTCTAAATGGAAAGACATGCATTGTAAAACTGAAGAAGTTAATGAAGACCATGCTCTGGTATCAGTTTGTAAAACAAATATACTACACATCTTGCCAAAGAAGGGGTATGTGCTGGCAGGTGAACGATGGAAATGATGGTGGAGGGGGGGGGGAGGAAACAGTGTGGGCTGGTGGTGGAGGTGGGGGGGGGGGGGAGTCAACAAGGGAAACATGAGTGAATCATGGTAATTGTTTTTAAATTGACTAAATGGTTATTGAATTTGATTTGATAATAACATTAACATCCAAGAAGAAGACATTACAAGTCGTGCATGTGCAAACAAAACTAAATGTGTTCACACACACACACACACACACACACACACACACACACACACACACACACACACACACACACACACACACACACACACACACACACTCACTCACTCACGCACTCCCTCACTAATAAGTGCGTACACAGGCACGTTTCACGTTTTTACATACACAGATTCTTGAATAGACATTTTCTATCCTCTTTGGTTTCTCTCATTGTTGTTTAGGGTTTTACATTTAAAGTGTTTATCACTTCTCCGAGCATCTCACTATCTAAAGTATCTCTGTGTCTGTATGCACGCTATCACGTAAAGTCGGTGTAACAGATGGCGTGAAATATCAGTCTGTGAAAGGATTATGCCAGTGTTAACCTTTATGTTCCCAGAGACTTTGAGAAGGGCATTTTAAGCTGGATAATTCACACCTTTAGATTTAGTACAGTGTTAACATTATTTTCCCCTCATGGATTTGAGTCTGAATTGTTAGACAAGACGTGTGTCTGAAGTGTGCCCTGACTGCTTTGCTGTTCTCCTGTGTGAGTTCGGGTATGTTTATCCAACGACGATTTCCGTCTGAAGGATTTAGAGCAGTGTTTGCATTCATATGGCTTTTCTCCTGTGTGAATTAGAGTGTGTCGTCCCAAATTGGTTTTGTCTGTGAAGAACCTAGGGCAGTAGTTGCATTTATATGGCTTTTCTCCTGTGTGAGTTCGAATGTCACGACCGACCCCTGGAGGTCTGCCCTGACAGGATCGGTCTAGGTGGGAGTGAAGGGAGTGACTGACCTCACACGCTCCGCAAGAGACCACACAATAAAGATTACGATACAACACCCCATTTATTCACACCAGCAAAATAAACATTCCAACACACGCACCATGCACGATCACAATAAAACACTCCAACGCACACAACATGCACAATCACGATCAAGCACTCCAACGCACACAACATGCACAATCACGATCAAGCGCTCCAACGCGCACAACATGCACAATCACAATCAAGCACTCCCACACCCACAACATGCACGATTATAAATAAATATTTCGCCATACGACGTACACGATCACAATTACAGCACTCCAGCACATATGACATATACACAATTATAAAGGAATATTCCCAGTATCAATCCTTTCTCACACCATGGAGCGCGTCCACATCCCTGCCCCTGTCAAGTCCGCAGGGAGCACCCTGTCGCACTAGGTGCTCCGAGCCGGGCTGGTTCTCGCAGGGAGTCGCCCAAAGCCGACACCCTCGACTCCCAAGCGGGCAGTGAAGAGAGTGTCCCGGGGGGGGGGGGGGGGGGACGTAGCTGTTACTGGAGGTCCTGGACGGGGGTCCAGGCCGGCCAGTCAAGACGGCGGCTCTTCTAGCAGTCCACGGTCCCGACCAAGGCGTGGCCTCGACCAGCGCGTGGCACCATCCCGTCCGTGGTCTCAGCCAGAACGTGGCCTCGACCAGCACGTGGCACCATCCAGTTCGTGCTCCAGGTGAAGCCCCCGGGAGGGGGGAGGACGTAGCTGGGAGGAGAGTCGGAGAGGAGGAAAAGAAGAAGGAAGGAGGAAGGAAGAAGGAAGGAAGAAGGAAGGAAGAAGGGTACTGGAACCCTGCCGTCAGTACCGTCTGACCATTGCTGTCAAGTCTTAACAGCCACTCGCATGATGGGCGAGGGGAAGTGTATTAAACGCACACAGTACACCCATTGAATCAAGTCTTCCCACACGATGCAGGTAAAAGACTGCATTAAATCAACAGGTTATAAAACAAATATGAATTATCTTCACCCTTCTCTCACTCACGCTTAACGTTTTCCTTCCTTAGGAAATAAATCAACACAGCGACTATCGCTTAATAACTGCCACCACATTTGCAAATAATAATTCAATGGCATAACTGTCACATTTTATAAAACACATTTCAAAATAACACAAATCTTAAACACGCATCCGAACGGACAAATCATGCGTTACGCCACGCTCTGTGATCATAAAACTCGTTCTCTTGCACACACAAACAGACGGTGGCGAGGATAAAAGTCCGGCGAATGTGCAGGTGCGGACGAGCGATGGACCAGCAAGTTCCAACCCTGAATCACCAGGTTCTATCCTTCCACACGACTACGCATCACCAGTACATAAACAGGAGAAAGAAATTTTTGGAAGGAAAATAATTTAGATGGCAGGTTATAGATGGAATTAACCAGAGAAAAGGTCTCACACAATATTTCTCTTACAATTTCGGAAAACAAAAGAAAATTGCCCCGAAAAAAAAAAAGCGAAAAAAAGACTAAGCGGTAACTAACAACAAATCAAACAATAGACCACGAAACTGATGCTTACAGCTACCGTGGGTTGACACGAAGAGGCGGGTCAAAGGTCTCTCTCTTCCCTCTGGCTGTCGAAGAGGAACAGAGGCCGTAGATGCGGAAAAACAGAAGAAATGATGTCCCTCTCCTTACAGGGACGACTGCAGATTTGAAAGTACTCGACTGTACTCTCGATGATAAGGTAAAGAACCCGGACTGGAGCAGGCGCCCCCAGAGGACATATTCCGCTCGATGTGAAGCAGCTAACCTCCCTCAGCTAATGGCTAGCTAAACATGCCAATGCTGGTCACAGTGTGAGCTTACTTCAAACTAAAAGAAACGAAGCACCGTGCGAACAGGTAAAAAGAACAGGGCGAAGTGGCCGATAGACAGAAAGTTCGAGAGGAGAAAAGGTACCGGCCACCCGTGAACTTGCTGGATGTAATAGCACGGGCGGTGGAATTAGAGAGATAGAGAGATGAAAGCAAACGAATGAGCATGAAATATTCCTAGGTGCAACCGCACCAAAAGCACACTAAGGGACGGCTACACGACAACACAACGACAATAAATCATAAATATGTTTATTACGCCACCCTAGGAGGGTTCGATCGTCGTAGGCCTAGCATTGAAAATCGTGACATCGAATGTGAAAGTTCAGATCGGATATCTGTCTGAAGACCTTTGCGCCAGTATTGACATTTATATGGCTTTTCTCCGTGTGAATTCGAATGTGGATGTTCAGAATGGGATTTCCGTCTGAAGGATTTAGAGCAGTGTTTGCAGTCATATGGCTTTCTCCTGTGTGAATTAGAATTGTGTTCGTCCCTAAATTGTGCTGTCTATGTGACGAAACACTAGGGCAGTTGTTGCATTTATATGCTTGTTACTGTGTGAGAATCGAATGTGAACCGTTCAGAATCGGATGTCTTTACTGTTCCTTAGCGCTAGTATTGACATTGATATGGTTTTCTCCTGTGTGAATTCTAATGTGCGTATTTTAATCACTTGTGAGATTTAAAGAAATATGTAATGGCTGTATTTGCACTCATGCTGGCTTTTGTGCTGTGAATCATTTTGTGTGGTCTGAACTTCTGCTTTGCTATGTTTTCCGCGTGTCGTGGAGGCCAGTTGCCTTTTCGTTCTGCACAAAATTGTTGGAGGTGCTTGCTTCAAATTCTGAATCGCTTTGAACACTTTTCGAATTTCCCAGTGCCGGTTGTTTTCGGGGTCTTCTGTCTTCGTTTTCCACCAATGAAGTTTTCGTCTTTGTCCTTACCCTTGTATTTTTCTGAGCTCTCTTTTACTGATGTGGAACGCTGTGCATCGGACAGGTTTGATCCTCCTGTGGGTGTTTCTGTGATTATCGTGTGGGTGTAACCTGATATTGTAAGCATGATCGGTTGGCATCATCATGGGTACTAGCTGGGTCATGGGGTCTTGGTGCTGTGTCTGGTGGTCATGAAGTGTGCAGTCTTGTCATCTGAGTATTGCTGTATGTAGAATGGTCTCCATTGTTTCCACTGGTCTTTTAGGTACACACTTAGTCACGTTCTATGCTACCGTGGCTTGTAAAAACTCGGTCTCCCGATGGGTTTAAAGTCAAGTAAAACCATCGTCTGAAATTATTTCTGCAGGATTGTTTGAACATTGAGGGCTTCTCATGGCGTATGGGTACTCCACTTGGAAGCTGTTCAGTATGTGCTTGAAATGCTTCCAGCTATGTCATGGTCGGTGTTTGCATTAAATCATGGTTTAGGAACAGTATTATGCAGACTTAGGCCACTTTCGCTTCAACCAGTTTTCGGCGAAAGTGACCTAGAATCAGCATATTACTGTTCTCTGACAAGTATGACTTCACATGACCAAAAAATAACGTTATCTAAAAACAAACATACTTTGTAGGGTTATCCGTTTTCAATTACTTATTTATCTAAACTTTTCAGATTTCAGTTTTGGTTTAATCTATGTTTTCCGGGTCATTTCATAACATCATTTTCTCGCAGAACATTCTTCAAATGGGAGTCTCTGTCTTTCATGTGAAATAAAAATACAGTCTTTAACTGGTTCTATTAAAAACAAAGTTTTCCTTTTAAAACCGAGTTTAATATATTTCTGGCATAAAATCACACTTTTATCCCAGCATGTCTTCCGCTGAAAAGATCGTTTCGACAAAGTTGGTTCTCTTTTTAACTATGTCTCTTTCTGGCACCGACAGTTCATCTATTATATCTTGTGTCTGGCGTTCCTTAAACAGTCTAAAACTGTTCTAAACACTCACTCAGTTTATTGCTAGGATTAACTAAATATATGTCATCATCTGTCCATATAAACCTTCTATCATGATATGCTTTGTTCCATTTAAGTGTTGGACAGAAAACCACAATATGATTAAAATTATAACGATAAACTGTTTGTAACAGGTTGAGGATAAATATTGTTTTTCCACAACCAGTCTGCCCACAAATCAATGAGCAATGAGGAGTTTTTGTCATAAAGTTTAACTGCTCCATAGTTTTATAACAGAGTTTAATCTAATCCAGTTATTATTTTTATCATACTCTCCGTCAAAACTTGTTCAGTATAATAAACCCCTATGAGGCCTAAATGTGTAAGATTAATCCAATTTAGTTCTGTAAGATTGTTTCTATTTAAGTCAACATTGATTTTGTTGCTTGTTGTTATGATCTTAATATCCTCGCCATTGTGAAGAACGACGATGGTAACGTTAAGGCGTTTAACGTCTAAGTTTTGCCAGCTAATATTAATTCCTTTTATAAGGTCATCACTAACGCCCACAACCCATCCCTCTCCACATCTTTAAAGACAGAAATTTCAAATATCATTGTGAACGTGTCTCCTAATTTTCTGCTTGGAAAGAACTGTAATTTTGTAGAAGCTTTTTTTACAACTGTTTCTTTTCTGTGGAGGATGTACTGCTTTTTCCCATATGGCGTTATTTCAATTTCTTTCCGGCTATTGTCGTCCGGCATAAGACTTACATGTAAAGGGCCAGAGTTAAATGCTTTTCTGAAACTTTTTTGACGGCTAAAATATGTAAATGGGCTTATGAATTCAAATTTTATGTCCCATTCTAAATATGGTTCTAAGTGCCATTTGAGGTCAGGTTTTCGAACTATTTTATATTCATACTGGCCAACATTATTTGCCTCTAGATTGCGCAGTTGTTCTAGTTTAGGAAACTTTTTGCTGTCGCTAACCTCTTTGCGTTTATAATCACCATCTTTAGTGTACTCAAAACCATACAAAGCGCCTATCTCACCGTTCTGTTCAAAGTCCGCAACGTCTGCAAGGTCTTTTAATTCTAAAGTTATACACCTCACAGGAGCTAATGTAACTCCCGATTCTTCTGGCCCACGCGACATTATTTTTTAGTAGCGTATTATTTTATTTCTAAAACAATGTGTAGGTTATCGCATTTTACAACTTTTCCTGCTTTGTCTTTGATTTTTATATTAAATGATCCGACCCTCCCACAAACTAATCTTTTAAACTGTAAATTAGGGAATTGTATAATTTCATAATCGCAATATGCAGCTTTCCCTGATGGAAGAGCTCTTAAAACAGTTGAGGGCCTTCCGTCATATAAGTTTTCATCAGTGCTCAGCTCATCCAAATGAACATAGAGTAATGAATGTAATGCAAGATCGAGCGGACTTTCCCCTCAAATGTAGTTTTATCTGGCGCAGCACTAAAACTATGAGTGGGTAGATTGCTAGTTGTAAAGCCTAACATTTTAGCTAGCTCTCTATCAAAAAAGTAAGATACTTCTTCAGGCTTGAATGTTAACATTGTTTTTAGATTTGCATTGTTAAGTTT
>CM031622.1:9179344-9181844 GCA_018398815.1 Conus ventricosus
CTCTCTCTCTCTCACACACACACACACACACACACACAACACCACACACACACACACACACACACACACACACACACACACACACACATGAAGGACAGGTTAACTGTCGGGGCTACAGGTTTACAAGGTAGTACTGCTGTATCTTCGATTTGCACTGCTGAACATTTTTGACAATAAATGGAATTTGCTGTTTGAAGGAGGTTTTCAGAGTGGTGGGGGTCATCTGTAATGATTCAGAGTTGTTTTTTTGTTTGTTTTTTTTCTCAACGTTCGTAGTTTGTGGTTTGTCGCCACCAATTTACAACAGTAATATTGTTACCAATGTGTTGTGTTTCACGCTTTCACTGTCTATCTATATTTGCTGATTGTTGGTCTACTCAACCAGATTGTGCACATAGGTCTGTAGCTTGCTTCTCCCCGTATAATCATGAACATCAGGTCGATTTGGTGTTGTAATGATCTATGTTGTTCAACAGGCTAGAACATTAGGAACTGATTATGAAATGTATAAGAAGGCTGCTACTCCTGCCAACGCAAAAGATAGTGCTGCTGCAGTTTTTATTTCTTTCACTATGAAATGCAGTATCAAGATATCATCAGCCTGTCAAAAAAAAACGAACATCTCTGGAGTCACTGTGTCAACGACAGGATTCTGTCATTAAACCAGTAGAGAAGGCAGCTTAGTTGCTGTATGAGACAAACAAATGTGTGGAGCCACGAAAAATCACAGACAATCATCTGACCCGATTTTCTACATGCAACGCACATCATTACTCTTCCCTGAATGCTTCAAATTCATTTCAACCACAGTCAACCAGAAATAAAGCAAAATCACTTAGTAAAGTTAGCCAAACTCCTGCTAATGTGAGACACTTCACAACCCACTCTCTACTTACTATCAAAGATGCACACATCTGACAAATCTGGCATACCTATTGTCTGTACTTGTCAATGCACTCAACCCCCCCCCCCCCCCCCCCCACACACACACACACACATTCACACACGCACGCCACCACCACAAACCGCTGCCCTCCACTTCCAGTCCCATCCCCCCTCCTCACAAACACACACACTGCCCACTTTTTAAGACGTGTCAAACACACACACACACACACACACACACACACACACACACACACACACACACACACACACACACACACACACACACACACACACACACACACACACACACACACACACACACAACAGAGCACACACGCACAGAGGCACACACACACACACACACACACACACACACACACACACACACACACACACACACACCACAACACACACGGCACACACACACAGCACACACACACACACACACACACACACACACACACACACACACACACACACACACACACACACACACACACACACACCACACACTCACACACGACTCTTTAAGACTATTAAACCTTGGTTCTGTTGATTCAGAATCCATCTGATGATGAAGACTTCCGCATCATAAGCTTGTCCCGATGATCTCTGAGGACCCCACCAACGACTTCTTAACAGACCAGGAGGACACATCAGCAGACAAGCCTGGTTCCACTGAATGCAGCGACATTACAAACAGTGACAGCCAGGAAGCAACTGGATACAGCCATGGTGCACCTGGATCCAGCCACAGTGTATCTGAATATGACAGTCATGCATGTTCACCAGGATGCAACCATGATTTAATGCAACACGACCACGACAGAACTGGAAGCATTCAAAGCACATCTGAACACCCAAGTGGTGTCACTCCATGCGCCCATGATGAGTCTCAATGTTCAAACAATCCTGCAGAAAATATTTCAGACGATGGTTTAATTGACTTTAATCCAGCTGGGACCGAGTTCAAGCACGATAGCACAGAACGTGACTATGATGTAAGTAAAACCAGTGGATACATTGGAGATCAGTCGACATGCAGCAATGAAACTGATGACTAGTCTGCACAAGGCATGACAACACGATACAGAACCGTAACCCATGGCGCAGCTAGTATCCATGATGATGCTTCTGATCATGTTGACACGTCTGGTGACACCCACACGTTAATCACAGAAACACAACAGGATGATCAAACCTGTCCGATGCACAACAATCCACATCAGTGTAAAGAGAGCTCAGAAAAGGACAAGGGCATGGACAAAGAAGAAAACGTCATGCCGCACTGAGATGTTTGTGCAGAACACAAGGCGCCGGCCTCCACGACATGCGGAAAAACATTGAAAAGCAGAAGTTCAGACCATGACACATTGGTTTGTACAGTACAAAAGCCACATGAGTGCACATACTGTCATAAATTCTTCGAAACAGCAAGTCAGTTAAATAGGCACATTAAAATTCACACTGGAGAAAAGCCATATACATGTCAGTATTGTTCTAAGTCCTTCACACAAAAATCCCATTTGAACAGTCACATTCTTACTCACACAGGAGAAAAGCCATATAAATGTCAGTGCTGTCCTAAGTCCTTCAGACAAACGCACATTTT
>CM031622.1:9184344-9201844 GCA_018398815.1 Conus ventricosus
GCTTGTCCTTAAATAACTCAAGGTGTTACACAGGGCTGATAACGCATGTCATCGGTTCTTTAGTCACTGTGCATTAGAACTGATATCGGAGCTTAAGATGCCCAGCAGTAAACGCAAACAACTGGCAAAATATTTGGGCATGCTTGGTTTCAGACGAACGTGGGTTGGAATTAATCAGTTGAAAAGATTTGTAATGGAATGTTAAGATGTGAAAAATGTCGACCAGGCACTGACATAATACCAGACAATTACTGAGAGAGAGAGAGAGAGAGAGAGAGGAGAGAGAGAGAGAGAGAGAGAGAGAGAGAAGAGAGAGGAGGAGAGAGAGAGAGAGAGAGAGAACTAGCCATCCAGCTACCCACCCACCCACCTGCCCGCCCCCTCCCTCTCCCAGTTTCATATTTTCCTTCCCCTCACTCCATCTGTCACCCCCCCCCCCCCCCCCCCTCATCCCTCTGACCATGTCCCACTTCCTCTGGTTCCTCCCCTCCCTCCACCCCAGCCTTCCCAACTTATTTCGTTCCCTGTCCCCTGCCCCCCTTCCACCACACTACGCCCACCTTTCCCTCCACTGTCCTCTCCTTCCTTTTGATTCTGCCCCCTTTCCTTTTGCCTTACAGCTGATCTGAAAACCAGGGGGGAAAAAGAGAAAAACCAGAAAGAGCTTTCCAGGGTGCCAGCAAGTACGATTGTTTTTCTGTCTCATCTTCTGCATGCTGAGTTTTCAGCTACTGCCTGGATTGTCAACCCACAGGGAGTCATTGTCAGCCTTCTCCCCTCCCAATATCTTCCCCTTCCTCCCTCAAGTACATGCACACAGCCCACATTTTGAGACATATTAGAGATACGTACTATATTTTCAAGATTCTGTCTCATGATGAAGACTTCCTCATTAAAAACGTGGGCCGAACGCATCACTGAGGATGCTACCTTTGACTTCTTAACAGAACAGGTGCACTCATCAGCAGACGAGTCTAGTTCGGCTGCATGTGAAGCAGAGCCTAAATTCCTCCTCAAACAACTTAATGTGTTCTGTCATAAATCATCGAGCCATCGAAGAACTCACCCTACTTCCCCTACCCTGTTTCCAGCTCGTGGTGTTCGACAGGGAAAGGGTGGGGTCTTACCGGCGGATTCTCATGTCAGACCATTCCTGTCCGACGTACACCCTGGCCTTCCTCCCTGTGGTCCTGCAGCCTTGTCTTCTACCTCCCCGATCCCCAGCATCTGAGAACAAGGTGTCTGGGAGTTGGAGTGCATCAGAAATCGAACCAGACTCATACCCTTGACTTGAGAAACTGTCGCTGGTGTATGGCACGCACAACCAGTCACACGTGAGGTGAACAAAGACAATAAAGAGGAAGGCATCGATCATTAAGAAAGAAAGAATAAGATGCTTGGCAGTGGATCTGTGCTGGACCGTTGGTGAAGCGAACCGCAAGGGCCACACAGATAAAGGAAAGCATGGAAACAATATCTACGGCTGTCGAGATAACGATAGGCTAGACAGAGCAAACATCTGAAACGTGTGCATAGAAAGAACGTTGGCTGAAAGAATGGCAAAGGGAAACGACACTCACTCTCTCTCTCTCTCTCTCTCTCTCTCTCTCTTCTCTCTCTCTCTCTCTCTCTCTCTCTCTCTCTCTCTCTCTCTCTCCACATTTCAAGATATATGCATACTTTGTGTCATACTTGTTGTTGTTTTTAATCAGCTGTTTTATGCATAACAATTGTTGTCCAATTGTGCGTTTCTGGCACTGTGAGGTGCCTACTGTGCTTGTCATCTCTGGCTTTCAGCCTTCACCGCTGGCTGGCACCGCTGTAAACAGCACTGCAAAAAAGAGGGCCGAGTGCATCAGTCTGTCCTGCCAGTACATGACTCTCCACTACAAGCCCTATACAGTGGTGCCTCCATGTGGCAACGCATGTCCACTGGGTGCCTTGCGGCCCCACGACAAACTACACGGGTCAGGGAGGAGGTTTGGCCCTAAACATGCAACATGCAGGCCCACCAGCGTGTGGACATGCCCTGGCGTTCATGAACCAAGACCCCAGCTGTGGGCAAAGAGCAGAGCAGAGGGACCTCTCCAGCCTTGGTCGGCCATCCCTCATAGGAGACGGATACTTCGAACAACAAAGCTGCACCAATCTGGGGCTGTCCTACACGTGGCAGCTTGTGCACCTGTGGGGCAATGAGCCCCAGAAGGCGAGAGGGTAGAGAAGGACAGCACAGCTCTCCTTCACCTTAAACAGTCCCCTGTGCATGGTCAGGCAAGCAGGTATGCCGATAAACCAAACGGCAGCCCTTATCAGCTTGTCTAAGTCCTGCAGCGATGGAGAAGTAGTGATGGGGACAGGAAATTATGTTTCTGGAGGTCCATAGCTACAACTGTGCAGTCGGCGGCTATAGGCTGATGGTCGTTCATCGTAAAACCAGGGAAGATGCGAGTCTCATATCTCCTTCGACGACAGTGCAGCCTATTCAGGGACAACACCACTCTCCCTACTTGGGGAGGGGCAGATAAAAGGATCCTAAGCAAAGCCTGCCTTTCACTGTACCTGACAGGTGACCACGCTCTGCCTGGTCATCAAACAAGGCGGTCGAATTGGAACACAGGAAAACGCAGACGCCTTTGACATCTGTGGCATGCGATGCCCGAACCTACTAGACAGAAATAACAGACCAGAGCGTCGTACCACTCTGATTGCCAAGACGCCAGGCCGTTACCAGATTGACAAAGTGGCTCTGAGTGAAACAAGACATGCGGGCGACACACACTCAAAGAAGTTGCAGCACGCTACACGTTTTACTGCATTGGGAAACCTGAAGAAAACCCGAGAACGTGTGGTGTTGGATTTACAATTCGCACAAAGCTTGCTCGGAAGCTGGATAGCCTTCCACGTGGCCTCAATGATCGCCTAAGGATATTGCGGCTTAGGCTTCCAAACGACCGCTTTGCCACCATTATCAGCTTCAACGCTCCAACAATAACGAACCCAGATGACATCAAAGAAGCCTTCCATGAGGAGCTGAACCTTGTTATCACTGAGTTCAACCACAAGGACAAACTCATCATCTTCAAGGACTTTAATAACGCTCGTGTGGGATGGGACTGCTCAACTTAGCCGTACGTTCTTGGGCGCCACGGCACTGGGAACTACAACTCCAGTGGTCTGCTGATGTTATCACTGTGTGCACAACATGAACTTTCCGTTACCAACACCATCTCCCCGCCGGCACACAAGTTCAAGAACGTGGATACGCCCCGCTCCAAAGAATGGCACATGCTTGATTATGTGATTGTTCGCCAGAGGGACAGACGTGATGTTCTAATAGCCGGCCAGATCACCGCTTGATCGGGAGCACATCCAGCTTCCTCGGAAGCACAAATCGGCAACAGAACGCTGACCATTGCTCGCCTGTGTACCAACAGAGATATTCTGTAAGAAAGAACCCAGGAACGTGTGTCGAACATCAACCTCACTGGAGAAGATACTGGCGAGCAATGGAAAGCCTTCAAAGAATCCCTTCACAACGCTGCAGCTGACACCCTGGGCATTGTTGAACACAAACATAGAGACTGATTTGATGAAAACGACCAAGTGATCAACAAGCTTACAGACATGCTCCACAAAACTCACAGAGATCACCTAAGCGAGAAGACTGCGAGAAGAAACAGCAGAAGTACCAGCAAGCCAAGCAGCTCACCCAAGAGAAGCTTTGGCAGATGAAGAACGATTGGTGGGACAAGAAAGCGGAAAGTCTGTAAGCTGCAGCTGACACCAACGACATGAAGACATTGCACGAGGGCCTTCGCACCATCTATGGGTCAAAGACTGCTGGATAAACAATAATTCGTGCCTCTGACCAGACCACACTGCTGACAGATAACGATGGCATTTTTGCTCACTGAGCTGAGCACTTCAATGCCCTTTTGAATAGTCTCGTCAATCTTTTCATGGGCAGTATCAACGTCAACACAGTTCAGACTGAAACCGAAATACAAAGACACAACAATCTTAGTGAACAATGGGGCATTTCTTGCCCCATGTCGTGCTTCAAGTAAGACATGGACCCTTAAAACGCATCTAGGACGAATGGAAATCATACAGCTGAAGTATTACTGTAAAATAGGAATGATCACAAGTACTTATCTTATCACCATAAACAAGTTTTAGAAACCCTAAAACAGACTATGAGACTATGAGACAATCTCTTGACATCAGTTAAGAACAGAAAACTACATTCGAATGGCCATGAATCAAGATACATTGTCTGTGCGAAAGAAAACTATGTGCACTCTTTTCAATCAGGCTGATCCAGAGAGAAAGAGAGAAACATGATGGACTCACAGCGTTGCGGAATTGACTGCATCACAATTGACAAATACTCAGGCTAGACAAGCAACTGACAGAGCTGCAGAAATATTGTTAACAACATGCCATCCATTGATTCTATATAGAATTAAGGAACAAAAGGAAAGGACAAGATTGCACTGTATGCAGAACAAAGGCTTTTCAAGATAAATGAAGGAATACTTTAACATATGCAGTAGATGCATTTTTACAACCAGCAATATCAATTCTGTAAGCCAAAAGCACAATGTGGCACTTCTGACAGAGAAAAAATGACTCTGTGTGTGTGTGTGTGTGGGTGTGTGTGTGTGTGTGTGTGTGTGCGTGCGTGCGTGCGTGCGTGCGTGCGTGCGTGCGTGTGTGTGTGCGCGCGCGTGCGCGCGTGCGTGCGTGCGTGCGTGCGTGCGTGCGTGCGTGCGTGGTGCGTGCGTGCGTGCGTGTGTGTGTGTGTGTTGCAGGTCTCTATAACCTTTCAAATAACAGTGTGGGAAAATTTTCAGTTGTTTTTCAACAAATTGCAGGATTGTGACATTTTGCGTCGTAACTATCATGTGTTACAACGCGTCATTTTGAGAATGTCACATTACAAAAATATTGCGAAAACTAAAAAAAAGTACGTGTGACGACTATACAAAATTAAGAAAACATCACAGCTCTTTTTGTAGACGGCCAGCGTTATGTCTGACATTGGAATGATAAAAAATCTTCCTACACAAAGTGTAGATTGTCAAGCGCATGTATAAATACGTTCATATGAACTGACTTGCTTTGTTTCACATGGTTTGGTTCTAGTCTAAACATATGCATTCGCTATAAAGCAAATATCACACCAGGTCTTTGCACAATTGTTCTTGATACCAATTTTCTAAATGTGCTTAGATCCGTGAAAAAAAAACCCTGTAAAAAAGCTGAAAACCCCCCAGCAATGTTGCCAAATGATGAACGAAAAGATACATATAATCGTCAGTAATATCATATATTCTGATTCTATTCTGCTTTCAATTGTAATCTCTTGTTCTCATTCTTTTCACACGGAGGGTGCGTTTCTCACCAGTCAGACGTAGTTTGTTTCCATTTATATTAAGGTATGTACAGACCTGTGATTAAACTGAACAAAGCGATCGAGACAGATCCGATCTCTTTGTCACCCACCATCTAAGAAACTAATGTACCCAGACTTGATGTCCAGCGTGACGACTAGAGTGGTAACAAACTCATATGCCACACAACCAGATGGGTAATTTGAGTGCGTGGCTACTTCGTTCATCGGGTTCGGGGCAGTAATAATAGTCTTCTTGAACGTAGCGCTGACGATGTTTCCTTTATGGCATCATAACTGGTGCTGCGATAACTAGTTACACCAACACCATTACTCTTCACATACGTATCTATGGACAGAAGTTAGTAACTGTGTAGGGAACTGTATACTCGCCAGAGATTGATCAAAAGCAGTTAGAGGCCGAAAGAGATATCTTTTCAGGGGCAGTGTCAAAATCAACACAATTCAGGCTCAAACTAAAATGGGAAGACATAAACATCCTAATAAACACACCGGGCTCTCTCATGCCCTATTTCATACTTTTGTGCAAGACATGGACCCTTAAAACGCATCTAGAACAAATAAAAATCATACAGCTGAAAAACTACTGTAAATTACTGATGATCAAAAGTACTCACCTTATCACCATAAACACGTTTTCAGAACAAAAACAGACCATCAGACCATGAGACAATCTGTTGACAGTCAAGAACAGAAAACTACGTTCGCGTGGCCATGAATCAAGATACAATATGTGTGCAAAAGAAAACAGTGTGTACTCGTTTCAATTAGGCTGATCGAGAGAAAAGAGAGAGAACATAATGGACTCACAACATTGCAAAATTGACCGCAACACAACTGACAAATACTCAGGCTTTGACAAGCATCTGACAGAGCTGCAGACACATCATTGACTCTACTTTATAGAATAAAGGGAGAGATGAAAATGAAAAGATTGCACTGTATGCAGAACAAAGACCTTTCAGGAAAAATAAAGCAAAACCCTTACATTTGCAATAAATGCATTTTTGCAACCAACAATATCAATTCTTGAAGCCAAAAGCACAATATGACACTTCTGACACAGGACAAAATGACTGTGTGTGTGTGTGTGTGTGTGTTGTGTGTGTGTGGTGGTGCGTGGCGTGCGGCGTGCGTGCGTGCGTGCGTGCGGTGCGTGCGTTGGGGGGGGGGGTGTGTGGTAAGTCACCAAAAAACATACCAATTTGTTCCAATCCGCAATCCAACCTAAAAAAAATTATAGAACATAATGAAAAGTTCATACACAATATGAGATGGAAATCATTGTTTTTTTCTGAACCCAAACGCAAAAAAGTGATAAAAACACCTACGACTTCAAATCATGGCGATCACCACCAGCCAAGACGAAATGAAACCCTTTGGAAGACAAATTAAAATGAATGAATGCACCAATATAGAATTCCAAAAATCTTACAAAAACGGTTTTCCTCAAACAACACAAAAAAACAAATAAAAACAAAAACAAAATGACAAAAAATATTTGTGAAGGCTGTTAAAACTAGCAACTACTACAAAATTGAACCAGAAGAATACTCTCAACACCCTTGACAAAATCATCCAGAAAAACTACAAATAAGCCGACAAAATATACATACAGAATCCGCACTAAAGAAAAAGAACTTGCAGAGCGCATAGACCTAAGTGACAGGATAGAACGACAGCAACAAAAGAAGCTTTCATAACACACAAAAGACACAAGCCATTTTGTTCATAACAATCCCAACATGTAGACAAATAAACCCATCCAAACTGATTTGGGCAAAGATAACAAGAAAATTCAGGAAAAATAAATAACGAACGTAAAAAAATCAAACTCTGAAATACAACCTCTGGAAACACACATACGAAGTTATCCAAAGTTCAAAAAACTCAATAACAAAGTACACAGAATCGTCAACATTTGACATAGTTTGACTTTTACCCATCTATAGATGAGGAACTACACACCAAAGCCCTGAAGTTTTTGCCGAGTCACCACCACAACAATAACAGGTTCAGAAATGGAAACAATCTCCACACCAAGAAAACATTACTACAAACACAGCAAAAAATGAAACCGGGAATCAGGAAACCAACAGAAAATCACATTCGACGTAAACCATGGGATCATATGATGGTGCAGAAACATTGAACTGGTCGACTATTCATGCTGTCCAAAATCAAAGAAAAAACTCGGAAAACAAGTCGGACCTATAGCGGCGATATTACGATGGCCTGCTAGGCATCTGACCAACAACCAAGAAACCATCGAAAACAAGAAGAAAGAACTATGCAAACATCTTCCAAAACCCACAACTTAAAGATTACCATTGAAAGCAAAACAAAAGCGTAGTGATCTAACTTAGACATAACGATTGATCTCAACAATCACATATATAAACCATACAAGAAACCCAACGATACACTCTTTATGTAAACACCACTAACCACCCACCATCTGTATTAGAAGACCATACCCCATGCATAAACAAGAGCTATATCACACTTGTCATGCAAATGAGAGAGTGTTCAACAATGCAGCAGCAGATTTCCATGGAGCACTACAAACAGAGTGGAATACTAAAATACAAATTACAATACAACCCAACCTCAACCAACAAAAGCAAGATAATAGGAAAAGAAAAAACATATGGTATAACCCCCCTAACGACGGTAAACTCAAAACAAACATAGGAAATAATTCTTCAAAATTTTAACAACTCATTTCCAAAAAGAACACAAACTGTCCAAAATATTTAACAAAACACATGTCAAACTATCGTACTCATGTATGCCCAACCTAAAAAACTAATTAGACAGCATCCAACAAAAGGAAATCAAACACAGCAAAAAAAAAAAGGAGGGTGAATAAAGGAAATCCCTGCAATTGCACCAGAAAAGAGCAGTGCCCACTAGACAATAAATGTCTCCACAACAACATATATACCAGGCAACTGTGACATCAGAAAATGAAACAGAAACATACATAGGGAACACTGAAAACCACTTCGAAAATCAGATATGCAAACCACAAACAGTCATTTAAAAAAGACAAAAATAAAAACCAAACAGAATTGAGCAAATATATTTCTGGAAACTTAAAGACCAAAAGCAAGCTACAATATAACCAGGAAAGATCATAAAAAGATCCTCACCATACAGCAATGTATTCAAAAAGGTGCAACCTATGTCTAACTGAAAAAATGGTTATACTACGCAAACCACACTTAGCAACTTAAACACCAAACAGAAATAGTAAACAACTGCAGTGCATAAATTGAAATCGTTGTTAAGTGAACACATCCCAAAACAAAAACCTGAAGCCCAAACAACACGTTCAGCCAACCCGCACGTGCAAACAACCGCAAACGTGAGCCCACACGCAATAGTATAACATCGGCGGTGGGCAAACAAAAACCATCCTGATGACAGCGCAACGCCGCAAGAAACAAATTTGACGATTTCTCTTTTTAATACCTATTTAAACAATGTTGCCCCCAAGGGTTGAGTCACTCAAAAAAATCATTTGGGTATTTTAATCACTTTGATATATAAAAAAATATAAATATATATATATATAAAATATATAAATATATATAATATAAAGCTGAACATTAAAGTCATTTTATTGGGGGAAAACAAATGCAGGTAAACATCTCTATCAGTCGTAAAAGTAATGACTTGCAAAGAATTGAACTTAAAAAAAAAAATTGAAGATGAAGAAAATGGGGAATATATTATAACGATGAGAAGCCCTTCACTAGCTGCCTGGGGGAAAACTATCATAAACTCTCTCGCAGGCACATTTATATTGTATTGCCTGCTCCCTATGACCTTTACGTCCGCTGGATCGGACTCATCAGTAGACAAACGGCTGATTGTGTCTGTGGCTCTGGTGACAAATAGAACACACCACAGTCCATAGATTTCAGTGGTGTTCTCAGCCTACACGGGTTTCTAAAAGAATCAACAGCACCCCCAAAGCATCCAGCGAAGGGTAGTAAAATGGAACAAACCAAAGGTGTGAGAGGAAAAAAGTTGCTGAAAAACTAAAAGCATTATTCAAACAGTATAGAAAGTAAGAGACCAATCTTTGAGCCTATCTTGAGATCCATTCAAGGAAGCAAGGGAGGTCAAAAGATAGTGGAACAGTCTGAGGTGGTCACTCTGCTGATCAATAACCCCAACATTGGAGTGCTAAGAATGTACAGAATCAACCTTTACTTGGATCCTCTTAAGAGATGCCATCTCCACACTGAATTGACCAAACAATAGAATGCTGAACAATTTCAGTAGTTGGGGAAAACAAGTGCCAGTTTAAACAAATTCTTCATCGTTATAGTAATGACGTGGCAAAGATTTGAACTTTAAAAAAAAAAAAAAATTGAAGATAAAGAAATGGGGGAATATATTATAACTATGAAAGCCTTCCATAGCTGCTGGGGGAACGATCATAATCATCTCTCGAAGGCACATTTATTTGTATTGCCTGCTCCTAGGCCTTTCGACCGCTGGATCGGACACATCAGGTAGACACGGCTGATTGTGTCTGATGACCATGGAGACCAAATAGAGACACCACCGAACAGTCCATAATTCTGATGGTGTTCTCACGCACAAAAATATAAATATACAGAGAGAGGAGGACAATGACAATGACAATGAATACTGTATTTAATGTCATCAGCAAGTATCATGCTATTTGACATGGGGGGAATACAGTCACTATAACAACCACCAACGAGAAAATAGGAAAAGGCAAAAAAGACACCAAATGAAACAATCCAATATTGAACGATGGCTCCTGGCCCTAAGCAACATCAAGTGCGACCAACAAGCCTTCAAACCAACTAGGAAAATATAATCACTGAAAAATCAGCTACTTATTTTACACTTTTTATTTTAAACTTGTCCTGTTATCAATAACAAATTTTTTGTTTTGTTAAAATTTT
The DNA here is from genome assembly GCA_018398815.1 of Conus ventricosus. Lineage (NCBI taxonomy): Eukaryota > Metazoa > Mollusca > Gastropoda > Neogastropoda > Conidae > Conus > Conus ventricosus. Next base: position 9,194,713 of record CM031622.1, read on the forward strand.
GAGGCTGCAAATGTCAATATTTTTCATCGCCGACTAACTGCTATCGGCAATAAACATTGCCATGGACCTATACTATTCTGTTTTACTGATTGTACAAAGGCGACTAAGTTACCCTCCTTGCAGACGGTGTTCTAAAAACAACATATATCTCTCGTTATAGTCTATAATTCTTTACAACAAAAGAAAAAGTGAATTCATCCTCTCTTTTATTTTCTTTGCATACAGACACCTAACAGCAGTTTCGGTTTCAGTTATAACCAATGTTGGCTTGCGTCGAGACAAGTGTCATGGTACGGAATCGTGCCATTGAGTCCCTGTGCCATTTCCGTGAAATTTTTACTAAATATTTTTCAGGCTGTAAATCACTATTAAACTGTAAAAACCAAGTATCGCATTTCGTTATTTTCCATCTCGGAAGCAAACCTGCTGATAGGATGAGATCACGCTCTTAAATTCCAGAATAAAACTTTGTCGTCCTCCGGACTCCTGGTTGTTCCAAACAAACCAAAAACCCATTTGCAAATAAGAAATTCTCTTAAACTTGAAAAACCCAGTTTTAGTCTTCCGCTTGTCGTGTTGATATAATAACATTGCATATGCCTGCCTACAAAATCCTGATAACGGGAGTTTAACTAGAACGAATACAATACCTTGATCCATTTAATTGTAGCACGTAACTGCAAGGGTACCTGGCCAGCTTCTCCATATACCATATTGTTAGAACCATGTATAGGGATATACAAGAAACGCTATTATCTAGTGTGTGTACTTTTTCCATGGACTTGATTCTCAGAAGGCCCATATTATCGGCACCATAAGTTAGCATTGGTTCCACTTGGTATCAAACAGCTTCCAAAAGATGGTAGGGTCCAATACAACTTAACTTCCTTAGTGCTCTCAGAATTTCTAATCACATCCCTTTTATTCCATTTCTACACATATCTAACCATCCCTAACTCATGTTATAATTTTGTTTGTAAAAAATAAACCTAAGTATTTATAACTAATGGTTTACCAACCACTTCTAAATTCCCAAACCACCACTTTTCCCCGAGCTGCTAGAAAACCTCCCTTTCTAAAAACTATAATCTTCGTCTTATCTATATTACAAGCTAACTTAATGTCTGTCAGTTATCTTCTTAATGCATTTAACTGATTAGTAATCCAACCACCTGTCTGAAAAGAAGGATTACATCGTCGTGCAAATAATAAAAGGAAGACTTTCTGCCGCATCCAGTATAACAGTATCCATGTCTTCCCTTCTTATTTATTTCAACGCGCCAGTTCATTAATGAAAAAGGAAAACAATAGCGACTCATAAACCCCCCTGCTTCACGCCTTGTGGACAAAGGAAAAAATCAGAGTAAAAACTTTTGTCTCTAACACAAGCTAAAACTGAACTATAAATTCCTTTTAAATGACCTAAACAACTTACCTTGAACCCAAGACAGACTTTTTTAGTATACCCATAAAAATTTCTATTAACTATCGAAGGCCTTCTTGAAGACAATAAAAGCAATGTCCAATTTTCTGTTACTTAATAAGTATTTTTGCGTGAGCCAGTGGGCATATAAAGGAAATATGTGATTCCATATACAAATAATCTTTTTCTAAACCCTGCCTGCTCTTCAATAATTTTTTCTTCCCATTCGGGGCCCGATGCACATATCTTTTATTTAAAATGAAGTATAAACATTACTCACAACACTAGTCAAGGCTAACCCCTACGATAATGTCCTGGATTATTGGCAACCCTCTTTGCAAATCGAACAATTATAGATTTGGACCACTTCCTTTGGAAAATAACCAGAATTAAAAAGTCAGTTGAACAAAGTTACGAAGAAAACCAATGATACTGTCAGCTGCCATGTTTTAGCATTTCACTCACAATCTTGTCTGGACCAGCAACCTTTCCACATTTCAAGTTTCTGATGCTATTCTGAATTCCTCCTTCGTTATATAGAGTCGTCAATGAGGGCGTCTTGATGTTCTTGATCTTCATTCTCAACATATAAACAATCTTCTCCATCCAATGTTATTCTATGTATATCAAAGTCATTGGAATAACGCTATAAAAGTGATCCTCCAATGTTTGATGCCAATGACATTATAAACTGTTTTTTCTGTTGTATAAGCTTCCATAGTTTCCCAGAATAATTTTGGTTCATTGATAGCGTTTTGTTAACTTTTGCAAGTCTAGCTTCATCCAATTTCCTCTTTTTACCCGTCTAAGGATCAGTTGTATTTTGTGTCTCTTCCTTTTACATAGAGTTCTTTCTGCTGGTTCCTGTTATTCAGTCCTCGCTCTTTGGAACTCTTTAAAATAAACGTTCACTAGCGTTCTTTGTTCTTACATCCATATACGAACCACTCGTTGTCTTTTGATTTTTAGGACTCGTAAGATTCTAATGAGACAACTAGCCCGCCTGTATAAAACGATTGAAAATATTTCAAAGAGTCATCAATATCTTCTTCAATCTTATTACAAGCATGATCAATGTTATTCCTTAATGTTTGGGAACTAACTTTGTGGTAAATAGTGTCTTTGAAGTCCTATCCGACAAACAATCCTCTGTTCTGTCGGGTCATCTGACTTATCTGATGATTTTTTCTACATCATGGTTTCCTCCATGTTCCATGTCAAGCTGCACTGGGAGTGCCAAGAAAGAAGCAAATTATTAACAAACAAATCGCAAAAGGGAAGCAAATCTTCTGAACAAAATAAAAAAGTCATGACACTACAGCCTTGTGGTGCTACAAAAGTAAAGTCAACCCTCGTCAACACTATCCACGAACCATGACTAATTTTAAAGTAAAAGAGAGAAACACAAATCCAATTAAGTGGATTGCCCAAAAATTATTAATTACTGAATCTTTATGAAGAACGACTCTTAGATAAAACGTCATAATAATAATAAACATCATCATTTATCATCCTCATCAACAGCAAAACCAAACGTAAAATTATCTATGTTTCTCTATTCGAGTCTGCTGACAACCCGTTTCTGGCATTAAAATCACCACACATCATTATATACACATCTTGTTTTCCAAACTGCGGTTGACAAAGCAACTGTCTTCCCATGGCAAGGATTCCCGTCTTCAGTTACTGTTGGCATATGCATGTGAACACTGTGGAGGAACATAGCATGCTATAAACATTACATTTTATCAATACTAGAAACACTTTATCAATATTTTTATCAATATGAAATTATTGAAATCTACATTTATCCGTTCAACATGCCTTTTCATATTTGTTTTTGATAAGCACTAAAACACCACCTGAGCTCGTCCAATACTACAGATTTTTGCATGGGGGAACGGAATTTCAGAAAGCCCGGAAAAACATTACTCAAGTCAAACTGTGGTCCAACATACGACTCATTTCAGACAACAAAATCAATTATTTATGAACTTAGAAAGGAACCATCATGCATTTTATTGAACAATTATCTACATTGTAATTAAGAAATGTAATATCCTGTGCTTCTGTTCGCGCGTTGTGTCCTATTCTGCTGTGGCCAAATTCAGCTCTTTGGCTTGAACTAGAAGTGTTTCCACGCCCCTTCTGTGTATTGAATGTCTGCATGTTGCCTGTACTGTCCCACCTCTTCGGACTCTCAACGATCAGTGTCACCACCACTTGCAGCCCGTTTAAACCCCTGCCAGCCCTGCTCCCACCCATCTGATAACACAATGAGGACTGCTTGGGGGGTAGGGGAATTCTGGGCGCTGATTGGCTGGCAGAATCACATGAACACTAGGGGAATCCCCTTGGAGTTCGATGACATTTGCCGATAGGCTCCGCTCGCACCGCACACGATCGCCGCAACGCTCGTTCGCCGCATACGGCACCCCTGAAGTCACAACTGTCTGACCCCCTGTCGACGCTGCCATCGTTGTTGCCATCGAAGTGCCGCACCGTCCGCGAGACCGCCGTAACCCGCTGTCGATACAGCCATCAACGTTCCCTCCGCCGTGACCAGAGAGAGAGAAGAGAGAGAGAGAGAGAGAGAGAGAGAGAGAGAGAGAGAGAGAGAGAGAGAGAGAGAGAGAGGACAGCGAGAGACAAGAAGAGTCGGACAGACACAAACAGACCGAGATTGAGAGAGAATTTATACAAGTAGAAGAGAGACAGAAAAAAAAGACAGAGAGAAAGAGGTATAGACACAAAGAGGGAAAGAGAGAGGGGGGGAAGAGAGAGAGAGGGAGAAGAACAGAGACAGAGAGAGAGGGGGAAGAGACAGAGAGACAGAGAGAGAAGAGAGAGAGAGAGAGAGAGAGAGAGGAGGGGGGGAAGGTGGAAGGAGGAGGGAGGTGTAAACAGAGATAATGAATTTTGATAAAATAAACAGGTATATAATAGTGCTAGCCAGCTAGCTAGCTAACTAGATAATAATAAGATGACAGGCAGATAGAGGTGATAGATATTTAAAGATAGATAGATGAGTTTGTTGTGAGAGAGAGGGGTAACTGGGTGTGTACGCACTTTCCTCCCCCTTTCCTTTTTTTTCCTTTAGTTGCATCATTATCGGTTCAGTGAGCCCCCAAGGGCATTGATTTTCCCCCCCTCAGGCCGAAAAACCACCACTGCGTTTTTTGGCGCTTCACACTGGCCTCGTCAAACGCTGCCAAAAAAACAAAAAGCGGAAAAAATATAAACAATTTATACTACTAACCTCATTTTTTTTCCGCATTAACCAGTCCTCTTACAGACCATGCATAGTCAGTATTTCTCTTACAAATGGACCAAATCCTTGCCTGAATATTAGTGATCCACCTTATCTCCCCTCCCTCTTCGATTCCTCCCATCCCCTTTACTTGCACTCCCTCCTCCCTCTTTCCTTATCACATCTCACTCCTTCTTCCCACCGCCCCCTGAAAATCACTATACTCTCGCAATGTAGACGTTTTCCTTCGCATCTAGAACTGAAAATGTTCTCTAAAAAAATGGACAACCTCCGTATCTGCCACCAACGACCCATCCCCCCCCCCCCCCCCCCCCCCCCCCCCCCCCTCAATCACCCGACTCCAGTTGGGGGGAAAAAAAGACTGTTCCCCCAAGTGATGTATTTCTTTTTTCATATTACAGAGTTCTTTACAAAACCATGAACGCTTGGAACCTGCCCCCCCCCCCTCCCCCCGCCGCCCCAACACACACACCCCACTAAACCTTACCTTTCCTTTTTTCCACCTCCCCCATTTCCCTCTAACTCACGTCACCCACTCTTCTCCTTCCCCCCCCCCCCCGCGTTCCCCCTGACATTACGTCGCTACATGGTCGGATTATTTTTTTCCGCATTGAAATGGAAAAAATGATGTTCTTCACAAAAATGGCACCAACTCTATCTTCCGTCTCCTCCCTCGCAAATCACCTTGCAGAAATGAGAGGGACTCACACAACTGAGGCGGTGATGTGTTCTATGTAACAATGAAATATTTACAGTGAATGCACTGGCGTGTGGTGCTTCTGATTCTGCCTTGACTACCTTAACGGCTATGTTCTTTTCTGTGGTTGTTCTGATGTTGCTGTGTTATGTAAAGGACAGTTATAGCCCAACCCCCCCCCTCCCCCCCCCAAGAAAAAAAAAGCCAAATGCCCCAATCAAATCATTTAACATATTTGAAATACTGCACATTATTTGGTCTGGTTTTTCGTGGGAGATTCGTGCCATTAAAGCTGAAACAAGAGCCCTAAACCAAAGACAGGAAATGTCCTATGGAAGGATTAACAGAACACGACCGACTGAAACAGTAGAGCAAAATGGACAGGAGCTAAAATGTGGATATCAAGCCTTGGCCACAGCAATTAACTCTTCATTGAGCTCAGGCAGAAAGATACTCAACGATCCAATATCGACTTCACAGCCCCTCTCTCTCCACCTATCCCCTCCCTAACCTACAAGCCCCACCCCAAACCCCAACATCCTTACACCCCTAACCCTACACCCTAGAAACAGCTTCCTACCACATAATCGTTTAAAAGTATACCTTAACAAATTCAATTGTCCACTACAGACCTTGGAAGGTCTTGCTGAGAACAACAATAACACTGAGAGATTTTTACAGTGAATCGTTTGGCCCAGAAGAGACCGGAACAGGATCATGATTAGTTTGCAGAGTAAAGAATGTTCAATGTGAATGCTTCGAGCGACTCCTGAAACGCCTTGATTTATTGCGAGGCGACTCTTTTTGAATGATACTGTTGCGCTAGAGTCTATCACTTCAAAATGGCACATGTGCTGCATTTATGTTCATCTTTCCAAAAATTTGTTTGTTTCTTTCAAAGATCTAAAACAGGAATGGAAGGGACGAAAACAAATAGATGAACTACATTTCTAAATACACCATGTAGAAGCTTAAACGAAACCACCTTGCAAATTTAAAAATGAGATGATGAAACGCCAACACCCTCTCTCTCTCTCTCTCACTGCTCTCTCCTCTCTGCTCTACTCTCTCTCTCATCTCGACTCCTCAAATCTCATCTGTTCTTCTCTCTCTCTCCACTCTCTCTCGTCTCACTCTCTCTCTCTGTTGCACATGTGCTTTCAGTAAAAGGTTGAATTACCTGCAAGGCTACAGGTTCAAAAAAAGCAATGATTTTATTTTTTTTTTTTTTATTTTATTTTTTTTTTCAATTTGTACGATTGGAACCTAGCATTAAACATTTTTTTTGGTCATTTATAATCCTCTATTTAAATCAGAGCATTGTAAGATGCTGAGTACATCTTAATTTGGTAACAGCAACTGGGATATTGTTACCAATAATGTGAATGCTATTACGTTTTCCACCATGAATTCACCTTGCTGAGTGTTGATCTACTCACCCATTCTGCACACACATTTGTGACTTCACATCTGCCTATATAATAAAAAACAACCACTAGAGTGAGTTTTAGTCATTGAATAATGATGTTGTTTGAATAGGTTACAACGTGGTGCCAAAGAATTATTTAAATCCAAAAACAGGTTCTGCTGCTAATAGCCAGTGCTGCTGCTCTTGTTTACACACACACACACACACACACACACACACACACACACACACACACACACACACACACACCACTCGCCTGTGCGCGCAGCGCTGGCACAATACACACAACACACACACACACACACACACACA
>CM031622.1:9206844-9226844 GCA_018398815.1 Conus ventricosus
TACTGTCCTTGACCCATTTCAGTCTTCAGAAGATACACGACAACAGAAACCACAACCCACCGGATCATGCTCAACTCCTGGGATCAGAGAGCTGAACACTGCAGGGGTTAACCATGGCCAGCCGGATACAGTCTGTCTTGAAACAGCCCCATGAAGGGTAGCTGCTATTCACCTGGGCCAGAGAGTACCACACTGTCTAGAAGGCCGAGCCACAATAGATGTGTTGAGGGCACAGGCCCTCTCAATCCCAGATTTCATTCCCCTCCATCACAGGTCGCACTGGCACGGCAAAACAACCACAGAGAGAGAACTAAAATGGAAAAGAAGAACTTAAAGGGGAGACGAGGATAAAAAAGCCAAGTAATAAAGGCAGAAAGATAACAAAAGGAAAAAAGGCGGGTTACATTTGTCAGGGCTCTTCATCTTACCTTTCTGACAATGGGAGACCTACACGGGAAATACAGCAAAGTAGGCGTTTAAGAAGACTTAAACATCTGCTTGAATATAGCAGACCCTGTGTTAATGCAAAGCTGAAGGATCAAAGGACCGCGCAAGACCTCTGACCATGGCAGGTGATAACCCCTATGGATATATATATAATAAAAATGAATTAAAGTATATACATATATATATAATAATATATATAAATATATGTTTTGTGTGTGTGGGGTTGTGTGGGGTGTGTGTGTGTGTGTGTGTGTGTGTGTGTGTGTGTGCGCGCGCGCGCACAGGCGCGTGTGTGTGTGTGTGTTGTGTGGTGTGTGTGTTGTGTTGTGTGTGTTGTGTGGTGTGTGTAAACAAAGCAGCAGCACTGCATTAGCAGCAGCAACCATGTTTATGGATTTAAATAATTCTTTGCCCACGTAAAACCTATTCAACAACATCATTATTCAAAGCACTAAAACTCACTCTAATGGTGTTTTTTATTTAAAAGGTCAGAATGAGTCACCAATGAGAGTGCAGAATCTGGCTGAGTAGAACAACAAACAGCAAAGGTGAATTCATGTGAAAAACGAAATAGCATCACATTATTGTAACAATACCCCCAGTTTGCTTTACAAAATAATTGATGTACAGCCGCATCTACAATGCTGATAAAAAAGAGGAATTATATATACAAAAAAATGTATAAGGCAAAATTCCAATCGAACAACATAGCAACAATGCTTTTTTTTTAACCTGTAGCCCTTGCAGTTAAAACCAACCTACTGAAAGCACATGTGCAACAGAAGAGAGAGTAGAGAGAGAGAGAGAGAGAGAGAGAGAGAGAGAAGAGAGAGAGAGAGAGAGAGAGAGAGAGAGAGAGAGAGTGGGAGTTGGCGTTCATCATCTCATTTTTAATTGCAAGGTGGTTTCGTTTTAGCTTTACAAGAATAAGAAGTAGTTTTCATCTATTTGTTTTCTTCCCTTACCATCCTGTTTAGATCTTTTGAAAAGAAACAAACAAAACAAATTGGAACATTGAACAAAATGCAGCACATTGCCATATAGAAAGTGTAAAGACTCCTAGCGCAAACAGTAACATTTCAAAAAGAGTGCCTCGCCATAATCAAGGCTTTTCAGAGTCGCACGAAGCATTCACATAGAACATACTTTACTCTGGGCAAACTAATCATGAACCTGTTCCTGTCTCTTCAGGTCCACGATTCACTGTAAAAATCTCTCAGTGTTATGTTGTTTCTCCCAGCAAGACCTTCCACTGACTGTAGATGGACAAGTGAATTTTGTAAGGTAATACTTTTAAACGATTATGTGGTAGGAAGCCTGTTTCTAGGTGTAGGGTAGGGGTTAAGGAGTGGGTTGGGGTATGGGCTGAAGAAGGGAGGGAACGGTGGAGAAGAGGGCTTTGGGAGTCAATATTGGAGGTGAGTATCTCTTCAGCCTAGCTCCATGAAGAGTCATGTGGTTCCAAGGCCTGAACACCACATATAGCCCCCAGATCCATTTTGCTACTACATGTCAGTCGACGTGTTTTTCTGTTATCTTCCATAGGACATTTCCTGTCCTTTGGTTTATGCCTCATGTTTCAGCCATAAATGCACGAATAGAAAAGCAAACCAGACCAAATAACTGTGCCGCTAATCAATAAGATAAATGATATGAATTGGGCATATGGCTTTTTTTTTTTGGGGGGGGGGGGGGGGATGGGGCAATAACTGTCCTACACAACACAGCAACATCAGAACAACCACAGAATAAGAAAAGCCCGTATGGTAACAAGGCAGAAACCAGAATCACACACGCCAGTGCCATACCCACATTAAATATTTTATTGTACATAGAACACATCACGCTCATGAGAGTCCCTCTTTTTTCTGCAAGGTGAATTAGCAGAGGGAGGAAGACGGAATGATAGATTGGTGCCATTTTTGTGAAGACACATTTCCATTTTCAATGCGGAAAAAAAAACCGACCAAGTAGCGACGTCATGATCAGGGGAAGGGGGGTGGGGGGGAGGGAGAAGAGTGGGAGACGAGCATAGAAGGGAAAAGGGGGAGGTGGAAAAAAGGAAGGAAAGGGTAGGGGAGTGTGGTGGGTTGTGGGGCGGGGGAGGGGGGGGGTCCAAGCCTTGAATCAAGGTATTGAAAGAACTCGAAAAAAGAATACATCACTTGGGGGAACAGTCTTTTTTCCCCCAACTGGTCAGGTGAGGGGGGGGGGGGGGGGGGGGGCGGGATGTCTGGTGGCAGATACGAGGTTGCCATTTTTTTAAAGAACATTTTCAGTTCTAGTGCGCAGAGAAACACTACATTGCGAATATAGTGAATTTCATGGGGCGGTGGAAGAAGGAGGTGAGATGTGAAAAGGAAATAGGGAGGAGGGAGTGCAAGATAAAAGTGATGGGAGGAATCGAAGAGGAGGGAGATAAGGTGAACACTAAAATCACAAGGATAGGTCCATTTGTAAGAAACATACAGACAAGGCAATGGTCCTGTAAATAGATATTCTGGTTAAAGCGGAAAAAAGAGTTTAGGAGTAGAAAAATGTTTTTATTTATTTCCGCTTTATTGTTTTTTTGCAGGTGAAGAGGACAGTGAGAAGTCGCCAAAAACGCAGAGGTGGATTTCGGCCTGAGGGGGAAAATCACTGCTTGGTACACCACTGAACCGATAACTGATGCAACAAAAGGAAAAAAGGAAAGGGGAAAAGTGCGTAACACACCCGTTACCCCCTCTCTCTCACAACAAACACATCTATTCTATCTATTAAAAATATGCTAACACTCAATCTGCTGTCCATCTATCTATCTATCCTATTTAGCTACTAGCTGCAAGCCACCTAACTATCTACTGTTTATTTATCATAAATTCATCTATCTGATTTTACACCTCCCTCCTCCTTCCCCCTTCCCCCCTCTCTCTCTCTCTCCTCTCTCCATCTCTCTCTCACTGTCACTCTACTCTTCCTCCGCTCACTCTCTGTCTCTGACTCTCTCCCTCCTCTCTCTCGTACCCCCACTCCTTTCCCTCTTTAGTGCTATAACTCTTTCTCTCTGTCTCTGTCCTGCTCTCTCTACTTGTATAATTCTCTCTCACATCTCGACTGTAGTCTTCCGACTCTGTCTCTTCTCTCGCGGTCTCTCTCCTCCTCTCCTCTCTCTCTCTCTCCTCTCTCTCTCTCTCTCTCTCTCTCTCTCTCTCTCTCTCTCCTCTGTCACGCGGAGGGAACGATGATGCAGTTATCGACAGCGGTAACGGCGGTCTCGCGGACGGTGCCGCACCTCCGATGAAACAAGCGATGGCTGCGACGACAGGGTCACGACAGGGACTTCAGGGGTGCCGAGGGAGGGGAGTAAGGACGGTTCGGCGATGTGTGCGGTGCCGGAGCGGACCATCGGCCAATGTCCATCGAACTCCAAGGGGATTCCCCTATGGTCATGTGATTCAGCCAGCCAATCAGCGACCTGTTCGAACGAAGCAAGTCCTCAGTGTGTTAACAGCAGGGGTGGGAGGCTGGGCAGGCAGGGTTTAAACAGGGCTGCACGGAGTGACACTGATCGAAGAGAGTCGAGGAGTGGGGACAGTACAGGCCAACAAGCAGACATTCCTACACAAAGGGGCAGTGACAACACATCTCGTTTCAAGCCAAAAGGAGCCTGAGATCTGGCCACACCAAAATAGACAACGCGCGAACCACAGGCACAGGAAATTACATTTCCTTAATTAACAATGTAGAAAATCTTTCAATAAAATGCATGATGAATCCTTTTCTACAGTTCATAAATAAATTTGATTTTTGTTTGTCTGACTGAGACGTTTGTTGGACCAACAGTTTGACTGAGTAATGTTTTTTCCGGGCTTTCTGAAATTCAGTTCTCCCAGAAAAAAACTGTCAGTAATGGACCGAGCTCAGGTGGTGTTTTAGTGGCTAATCCAAAACAAATATGAAAAGCATGTTTGAACGGATAATAATGTGATTTCAATAATTTCATAAGGATAAAAAATTGATACAGAGTTACTAGATATTGATAAAAATTTAATGTTTATAGCATCTTATGTTTCCACCACAGAGTTCACCTGCATATGCCTACAGTAACCTGAAAGCGGAATCCTTGCCATGGAAGACCATGCTTTGTCATCCGAGTTTGTAAACAAAGATGTGTATATAATGATGTGAGGTGATTTTAATGCCAGAACTGGTGTCACCAGACACGAAAAGAGAACAGTAGATAAATTTACGTTTGTTTTGCTGGTTGAGAGGATTATAATGATGAAGATATATTATTAATATGACGAATTTTATCTAAAGTCGTTCTTTCAAGATTCAGTAATTTAAATTTTGGGGTCGATCACTATTGGGATTTGTGTTTCTTCATCTTAACTTTAAAATAGTCAATGTTCGGTTAATAGTGATGCGAGGGTGAATATACATTTGTAGCTCCACAAGGCAGTAGTGTCAATTGACTATTTATTTTGTCAGAAAGATTTGCTCCCTTTTGCGATTTGTTTTGTAAATATATGATTCTTTTCTTGCACCTTCCCAGTGCAGCTGACATGGAAACATGAGGAAACCAAATGTAGACAAATCATCAGAAAGTCAGATGTCCCGACAGAACAGAGATAGTTTGGCGGATGACTTCAAAGACACATAATACATAAAGTAAGTTCCAAACATTTCAAGGAATACAATGAACATGCATGTAATAAGATGTGAAGAAGATATTGATGAACTCTTTGAACATATTTTTTCAATCGCTTTATATACAGGCGCTAGTTTGTCTCATTAGAACTACAGAGTCCTAAAAAATCAAAAGACAACGAGTGGTTCGATAAGGAATGTAAAGAACAAAGAACGCAAGTTGAACGTTTATAAAAGAGGATCCAATAGAGCGAGGACTGAATCCTACAGAACCAGCAGAAAGAAACTCTATGTAAAGAGAGAACAAAAAGACACTGAGTCATAAGACGTGATAAAAAGAGGAAATTTTTATGAAGCTCGACTTGCAAAGTTTACAACGCTATCATGAACAAAATTAATTCTGGAAAACAATGAAGCTTATAAACAGAAAAACAGTTTATAATGACATTGGCATCAAACAGTGGGCAGGATCACTTTTTTATAGCGTATCAATGAACTTTTTGATACATAGATTAACATGGATGGAGAAGATAGTTTATATTTTGAGAATGAAGATCACGAACATCAAGCCTCTCTTTGACGACTATATAACGAAGATGAAATACAAGAATAGCATCAGAACTTGAAATTGTGGAAAGAGTGCTGGGCCAGACAAGATGTGAAGGAAAATGCTAAAACATCAGCTGACAGTATCATTGGATATCTTGAAACCTTTGTTCAACAGACTTTTTAATTCTGGTTATTTTCCAAAGGAGTGGTCCAAATTCTATAATTAGTTCCGAATTTTCAAAAGAGGGGATGCCAATAAATCCAACAAAATATCGAGGTAGCCTTGACTAGTGTTGGTGAGTAAAGTTTAAACTTCCATTTTAAATAAAAGATAAAGTGCATGGGCCGAATGGGAATAAAAAAATTATTGACGAGCAGGCAGGGTTTTAGAAAAAGATTATAGTACACTGGACACATTTACCTTAAATCCTGGCTCAAAAATACTTATGTAAGTAACAGAAAATTGTAGCATTGCTTTTTATTTGACTCAAAGAGCCTTCGAAACAGATAATAGAAATATTTTATGGATATACTAAAAAAGTCTGGTGTTTCAAGAAAGTTGTAAGGTCCATTAAAAGGAATTTATAGTTCAGTTTATAGCATGGGTAGAGACAAAAGTTTATACTCTATTTTTTCCATTGTCCACAAGGGTGAATCAGGGTGTTATTGAGTCCGCTAATTTTTCCTTTTTCATTAATGATCTGCGCGTGAACTAAATAAGAAGGGAAGACATGGAAACAGTTAATACCTGATGCTGCAAAGTCTTCCTTTTATTATTTGCAGACACGTAATCCTTTTTTCAGACACGGTGGTTGGATTACAGAATCATTAAATTCATTAAAAGAAGAAACAGACAGACATAAGTTACTATAATATAGATAAGACGAAGATTAAAGATTTTTAGAAAGGGAGGTTTTCTAGCAGCTGGGAAAAGTGGTGGTTTGGGAAATTTTAGAAGAGTTGGTAACCAATAGTTATGCATACTTAGTTTTATTTTTTACAACAAAATTAAACATTAGTATTGGGATGAAGATTGTGTAGCAAAGGAAAAAAGGAGTGATTTGAAATCTGAGAGCACTAAGGAATAAAGATTGTATTGACCCTACCAACTTTTGAACTGTTGATACCCAAGTGGAACCAATGCTAACTTATGTTGCGAAAATGGGGCCTTCTGAGAATCAATTCATGAAAAAGTACACACACGAGCAAATAAAGCGTTCTTGAATATCCCAAAACATGGTTTCTAACAAGATGTAATAAGGATAAAGCTGGCAGTACCCTCTTGCAGATACGTGCAAAAATTTAAATTTATCAGATAGGTATTGGCTTCGTCCTAGTTAAACTCCGTTATCCAGATTAGTAGCAGGCATATCAATGTCTTATAACAACACGAAACGGAAGACCTAAACCAGGTTTTCAAGTTTAAGAGAATTTCTATTTGCAAATGGTTATTGTTTGTGGTGGTGGAACAACCAGGGAGTCGAGGACGACAACGTTTATTCTGGAATTTAAAAGAGCGTCTGAACACATCCAATCAGCATGTTTGGCATTCCGCGATGGAAAATAACGAAGTATACATTTTTTACAGTATTTAATAGTGATTACAGCCTGAAAAATGATTTATTAACATGAACACGGAAATGGCACAGGGACTCAATGGCGACGATTCCGTACCAGACACTTGGTCTCGACGCAATCCAACATTGGTAAAAACTGAAAACCGAACTGCTATTTAGGTGTTCCATAATGCAAAGAAAATAATAGAGAGGATACTCCACTTTTCTTTTGTTGTAAAGAAAAAAGATATCGAGAGAAATATGATGTATTTTAGAACACCGTCTGCAAGGAGGCGTAACTTAAGTCGATTTGCTACAATCAGATAAAACAGAATATAAAAGGTCCATGGCAATGTTAATCCGAAGCAGTTATAGCGGAAGAAAAAACTTACATTGCACCTAAAATAAAACAAAACAAAAATTTAAATATAACAGAAAGTTAAAAAAAAAAAGTGAAAAAATGAAAGTATGGCTGTTTTTCAGTGATAATATTTTCCTAGTTGGTTTGAAGCTTGTGGTCGCACTTGATTTTGCATAGGGCCAGGAGCCTTTCGTTCAATATTGGATTGTTTCTTTTGGATCTTTTTTATGCCTTTCCCTATTTCTCATGGTGTTGTATAGAAGACTGTATTCCCCCATGTCAAATAGCATGAATACTTGCTGATTACATTAAACATTATACATTGACATTGTCATTGTCTCTCTCTCTCTGTAATAATTATATATAATGGTGGTGAAGAACACCCCAGAATATGGACTGTGGTGTGTCTCTAATTGACACCAGAGCACAGACACAATCAGCCGTGTCTCCCTGATGAGTCCGAACCAGCGGACGAAAGGCCTAGGAAGCAGGCAATACTAATAAATGTGCCTTCGAGAGAGATTATTATAGTTCCCCAGGCAGCTAGTGAAGCTTCTCATAGTTATAATATATTCCCCCATTTTCTTTTATCTTCAATTTTTTTTTTTTTTTTAAAGTTCAAATATTTGCCACGTCATTACTATAATCGACTGAAGAATTGTAACCTGGCACTTGTTTTCCCCACTCTTAATTTACAGCAATTCTATTGATTTGGTCAATCAGTTGGGAGATTGCATCTCTAAAAGATCCAAGTAAAGTTGTTCGTACTATTCTAGCCACTCACATTTTGGGTTATTGAACAGCAAGCTGACCACCTCAGACTGTCCATATCTTTTGACCTCCCTTGCATCCTTGAATGGATCCTCAGCATAGGTCAAAGATGTCTCTTACATTCTATCTGTTTGAATAATGCTTTTATTTTCAGCAACTTTTTTCCTCTCCACACCTTTGTTTATGTTCCATTTTACTACCCCTTCGCTGGCGCTATGGGGTGCTTGTTTGATTCTTTTGTGTAACCCTTGACGTGAGAACACCACAGACTTATGGACCTGTGGTGTGTCGCTATTTGACACCAAGAGCACGAGACACAATCAGCCGAGTCACCCCTGATGAGTCCGATCCAGCGGACGAAAGCATAGGAGCAGGCAATACAAATAAAAGTGCGTTCGAGAGAGATTAATATAGTTTCTCCCCAGGCAGCTAGTGAAGGGCTTCTCAAAGTTATAATAAACCCCCATTTACGTCATCTTCAATTTTTTTTTTTTTAAGTTTCAAATCTTTGCCAGTCATTACTATAACCGAACTGAAGAATTGTACCTGCACTTGTTTTCCCCACTACATTAATTGTGCAGCATTATATAAATATAATAAATATCTTATATATATATATTATATATATATATATATATATCAAAGTGATTAAAATACCCAAAATGATTTTATTGAGTGCTTCCAACCCCTGGGGAGCAACATATGTGTAAAATAAGGTACTAAAAGAGAATCGACAAATTTGTTTCAGCGGCGTTGCGCTGTCATCAGATGGTTTTGTTGCCACCGCCGATGTTTATATAGCGTGTGGGACCCCACGTTTGCGGGTTGTTTGCACGTGCGGTTGGCTGCACGTGTTTTTGCTTTCAGGTTTGTTGTTTGATTTCATAACAACGATTTCCATTTATGCCCTGCAGTTGTTTTTACTAATTCTGTGGGGTGGTTTAAAGGGCTAATGTGGTTTGCGTAGTAATTAACCATTTTTTCAGTTAGACATAGGTTGCACCTTTTTGAAAACATGCTGTATGGTGATGCTCTTTAATGATTTTACAGATATATTGTACCTTGTTTTTGCGTCTTTAAGTTTACAGATATATTTGCTCAATTCTGTTTGGTTTTTATATTTGTCTTTATTAAATGACTGTATTGTGGTTTGCCAACTGGTTTTTGAAGTGTTTTTCAGGATCCCCTATGTATGTTTTCTTTTTCATTTCAGATGTTCACAGTAGCTGTTTACAATGTTGTTTGGAACATTTATTGTCTAGTGGGCACTGCTCTTTTCAGGTGCAATTGCAAGAATCCTACTTCACCCTCTTTGCTGTGTTGATTTCCATTGTTGAACGTCAATTAGGTTATTAAGGTTGGGCATACATGAGTACGATAGTTTGGACAGTGTTTTTGTTATAATATTTTGGACAGTTTTGTTCATTTGGAAGATGACGTTGTAAAATTTTAGAAGAATTCTTTCCCTATGTTTGTTTTGAGTTCTTCCCCGTCGTATGGGGGTTTATAGCATATGATTTTCTTTTCCATTTTTCTTGGCTTTTGTTTTTGTGTTGATGGTTCCTGGTTGCATTGTAATTTGTAAATTGTAAATCCACTTGTATTATTAAGCCTCCTGGTAATTCTGCTGCTGCATTTTTTGAACACTCTCTCATTGCATGACAAGTTTGATATCCTCTTGTTTATGCCATGGGTATTGTCTTTAAATCACAGATGGTGGTGGTTACTTGGTGTTTACATAAAGAGGTGTATCGTTGGGATTCATGTATGGTTTATATAGGTGTTTGTTGAGATCCAATGATATGTCTAAGTAGTTCACTACCTTTTGTTTGCTTCAATGTATTCTTTAAGTGTGGTATTTGGAAGATGTTGCAATAGTTCTTTCTCATGTTTTTTCGTGTTCTTGGGTTGTGGTCATGAGCAAGGCCAGTCGTCTCTGTATAGTCCGACTTGTGTTTCCGAGTATTTTTTCTTGATTTAGGACAGCATGAATATCCACCAGTTCACATGTTCTGCACCATCATATGTCCATGGTTACGTAGAATGTTTGAATTACTGTTGGTTTTCCTGTCCAGGTTTCATTTTGCTGTGTAGTAATGTTTTTCTTGGTGTGAGAATGATTTCCATTTCAGACCTGTTAGTCTGTGTGTTACTGGCAACTTCAGGGCTTTGGTGAGTACTCTCATCTGATAATGGGTAAAAGTCAACTATGTCAAATGTGCGAATAAGTGTGAACATTTGTTTTGAGTTTTTTTGAACCAGTGATAACTTCGTATGTGTTAATCCAGAGTGTATTCAAGTTTGATTAACGTCTTTATTATTTTTTCCCAGAATTTTCTTGCTTATTTTGCAATTCCAGATTTGGATGGGTATATAAGTCTACATTTTGGATTGTTATGAAAATTAGGGCATGTGGTCTTGAGTGTTATGAAAGCTTTCTTTGTTTGCTGTCGCTTCTATCCTGTCACTTAGTCAATGCGCTCTGCAGTTCGTTTTCTTTAGTGCGATACGTCATGTATATTTTTGTCGGCTTTTTTGTAGTTTTTCTGGATATTTTGTCAAGAGTTGAGAGTATTCTTCTGGTTCCATTTTGTAGTAGTTGCTAGTTTTTACCCCCTTCACAAAATTATTTATGTCATTTTGTATATTGTTTTATTTGTTTTTTTAGTGATTTTGGAAACCGTAGGTTAGATTTTTTGAATTCAATCAATGGATATCATTCTTTTCATTTGATCATCAAAGGTTCATTTCGTCTATGGCTGGTGTGATCGCCATGATTTGAAAGTCTAGGTGGTTTTTATCCTTTTTTTGCATTTTGGGTTCAGAAAAAACAATGCTTTCCATTCTCTATGTGTATGAACTTTTCGTTTGTTCTATAAATATTTTAGGTAGGAATTGCGGATTGGAAAATGGTATGTTTTTTGTTGACTGTCCTAAAATTGATTTACTTCCATTTAAAATCTTTTAGGTCACAAGTGCTCAACGTGAGGAGCGAGTAAGAACAAAGAGCTTAAAATACCCAAAAAATGATTTTTGAGTGCTCACACCCCCCCTTGGGGAGCAACATTTGATACAAAAAAGGTACTAAAAAGTAGAAAATAATCTCGACAAATTTGTTTCTAGCGTCGTTGCGCTTCATCCGTATGGTTTTTGATGCCACCGCCGGATGTATCATACGAGTGGGCTCACGTTTGCGGTTGTTGCACGTGCTGGTTGGCTGCACGTGGTTTTTTTGGGCTTACCTGATTTTGAAAATGTCATATAGTCCCAAACCCCTCAAACCAAAACAGTCAGCCTAATAAACCAGAAACAGCAAAACCCGAAACACACACACACACACACACACAAACACAAGCTCCACACACACACACAACACACACTACACACACACAAACTAACACACTCCCCTACCATCAACACAGCACACAACCCCCCCAGTGTGCCGACCACAAGAAAACGATGACCACACACATCAGAACCGTGCCAAACCCCCAGCACCATAACCACAAAATCAAACACATAATAAGGATTGTGAGCATGTGGATTCATAATTGGAAGATAAAAGCCCGAGATAGAGCAAGGGGGGGGGTGCAGATAATGATATTCCTGTGCATACAATATAAAGTGAAATAACAGAATGGGGGTCCTATCAGGGTTGCTAATAAAAACATGATGATAAAAATTAACCAAAATATCCTGGCAACAACCTATGAAATCAACACTTGAGAACAAATGAAAGTCCAAACTAGGTTTCACAGGATCAAACCCTTATCCTGACGTGCACAAATTACAACTCAAATAGACATAAATAAAGCTGCTGCTTTTCTGATTAAATTCCAGTGAATATAAAAACAGTATTTGATTCAAAAGCACCCAAAAGTTAACTTAATACTGTATGGAGGATAAGAATATGTATACATACTTGTAAGAAGCATTGAAAGGCGTACCTAGCTTTAGAATTTGTTATCATAATCCCTATGTATGTCTCAATGCTGCTTTTCCGTTGTACACAGAGGCATGGTATACGATATATTCAGAGAGACATTAGGTTGTTCAAAGGCAATTGTCCTTTGATTGAGCAGTTGCAAGTTTCCGATTGTCACCCTCAATATAGACGATGAAATATCTATTATGTAATGAATCATCAAAACTATATATAAATAAGATTGGCATACAAGTATAAGAAAGAAAAAATAGTTTCCTATTGAATATTATGAAAAGATAATATGGTCTTTCTGGAACAATCTGTTAATATAAAGAGAAATTCTTTGCCAAAGTTGTTTTCACTCTACCAACATAAGTGGGTTATACCAGTCATTTACCTCTTTCCCTGTTTTATCTTCCAGCTACCAGTGGTAATATCCTTCAGGTTTCATATTTCAACTGAAGTTGTATCCCACTTTCAACAGAGCTTCTAGGTAGTTATGCAGCCTCGTTGAACAATTCTCATTGCAGAAAGGTTGGATAACCTCTTTTTTATCCCTTTGTGAATAGTATATAATGATTGCTGGTGAGATTACACTAGGCATTTACATATACTGGTTATTTTCAATGGGTGTTATGTATGGTTCAGTATAGGTCATGATATTAAAATCAAGTGTTACAACTAAGTAGTAGGACTACTATTAAATGTTGGTCTACAATAAGTAAATTTTAAGTTGTGGTTTTGAACAACACTACAAGTTCTTTCTTTTTATTCTCTACCTCCTAGGTGTATGTCCAGTTGCTGCCAATCCGTCATCTCTGTACAGCCCAACTTTTATGCCACAAGTAGTTTGTGCATTTTTGACAATACAACAGGCCACTATCTCGCATGTTTCTGCACCATCGAATGAACCCATTTGTGCGTCAAAATGGAATTAGAATCTGCTTTTTTCATGAAGGTGTACCTTTTAATTATACAACAGTGGTTTTTTTGTGTGAATAAGGATTTCCAATTCCGATTTGATAACTCAGTAATATTTGTAGTGAATTCCAAAGCTTTCCAGAGCCGGTACTTCAATGATGGATGGGAAAACAATCCACAATGTCGAATTCGATAAAGGTTGTTCTGTTTTTGATTGTTATTTAGTTTTTTTGGAAGCCATTGCACCGCACATAAGTATTTTTACCAAAGGTTCAGTTCAAGATTTAAGATTTGCATCAGCTACAATTTTTTCTAGTATTTGCTTGCTTACTCTTCCTAGTTCAGACTTTGTGGGATGAACATCTCCAAAGGGTTGTTTTGGAAATTAGGTTATGGTCTCTTGAGAGTTATAAACGCTTCTCTTTTTGCTGTGGTTTCTATCCTGTCATTAGTTCTATGCGCTCCACCAGTTTCTTTTCTTCTTCTCTGATGATAGTACCATGTTTTTCCACATCATCATTCTATTTAGTACTTTTGGATGTTTTTTACTGAGGAGCAGCCTCGAAATCTTTTTACTTCCATTTTGTAAAGTTACTAGTTATCTCTTCATTAACAAATATTCTTTTTATCATGCCTTATATCTTTTATTATTGCAGCTCAGAGATTTTTGGAAGTTGTTTATTTATTTTCCTAAATTTGTTGATGTGGAAATCATGCTTTTTAATCTTTCTCAAAACTCCACATCTCGGTTCAATAACAGGTGGGGAACTCCAAGATTTGATATCCATATGTTTTCAGTCTTTTCTCTGATGCTTTAGGATTAAGGTAAAAGAAAGCCCTCCAACTTAAATTGCGTACAAAATGTTTCCGTTTTTCAATTAGCCTTCAGTGAGCTCTCTGGTGTAGCATAGGGATATTCTTGGTTGATAGGTTAAAATAAGCATTCTCCATTTTTTTAAAAAAAAAAGTCTAAGCCAGTTTTAAAGTGCACGACGTGTGGAGCAGTTTCACTAGCTGGTAATATAATATCCGGCTTATCTTTGAAAAAAGTGCTCAACCATGCGGAGCATCTTAAAATAATGATTAAATTCTAATCATTCTAATCATTATTTTAGCTGCTCCCGCAAGTTTGAGCAACTTTTTCAAAGAAAATGCTCGAAAATATATTACCAGGCTAAAATATATATAATATAAATAAATAAATATGATATATATATATAAATATATATATATATATATATAAATAATATATATATATATAATCCGTTTAAAATATATTAAAATGCAGTGTTAAAAAACAACAAGTTTGTTTCGAACCTCTTGCTCTCGTCAGGATTATACTTTGGGGCACGCTATCTGTTTATATAGCGTGAGGGACCTGAATCGTTCTGTAAGTTGAGTCGCAGCACGTGTGGTCCTGTGGTTCTTGTTGGTGTCTGTTTCCAGCTGGAGTGCGCTAACAAAGAATCCATTTTGTGCTGCAATTGTATAGGGGCTATTTCTACTTTGCATTCAAAGATTCTAGGTGTGGTATACATAAAATTAACCATTTTTCTGTGGAGCATAGATTGTATTTTTTAAAATATTGTCGATGGTGTTGCTCTTTTTATATTTGCCATGATTATGCTGTGGTCTTTTTTTTTCTTGAGTCTCCAAATGAATTGTACTCACTCTGTTTGGTTTTTTGTATTTTTCTTTCTTGACAGACTTGATTATGGTATTGATATGCTGGTTTTGAAAGTTTTTCAGTGATCCCTATGAAATATAAGTTCATTTTCATTTCCTGATGTAACTGTAGCTTGGTACTACGATATTGCAGTAAAGACATTTGTTGCCTCAGGGGGCACTGTTCGTTTAAGTGCATTGCAAGCTGACCGTTAGGCACTCTTTCTCAGTTGTATTTGCTTTTCGTTTTTGGTAATAGTCCAATTAAGATTTTAAGGTTGGGGCATACATGAGTATGATAGTTTAAGATGGTGTTATTGTTGAATTATAATAGAACAGTTTGTGTTCTTTTGGGAATGAAGTTGCCAAGATATTTAAAGAATTCTTTTTCCTACGGTTGTTTTTTACTGTCCATCGTATGGGGTTGTACCCATATGAACACACCACACACACACAAACACACACAACACGGCACGCACGCACACACACACACACACACACCACACACCCACAAACACCCCACACACACACACACTCACACGTTCCGCGCGCACACTCACACAACACATCACACACACACACACACACACCACACACACACACACACTCACACCACACACACACACACTACCTAACCCTCACTCACACCCGCACACGCACGCACGCGCGCGGCACACAACATACACACACACACACACACACACACACACACACACACACACACACACACACACAAAACATACACACACACACACATACACAAACACTACACTGGGAGAGAGAGAGAGAGAGAGGAGAGAGAGAGAGAAGAGAGAGAGAGAGAGAGAGAGAGAGAGAGAGAGAGAGAGAGAGACCTAATTTTTTTAATCGAATTAAGAAAAAAATAAAGTAACCTTCCATCTGTTCCCATCCATACTCTTTTGCACTCTAGTACAATACGCCTCCCCCCCCCCCACCCATACACACACACATCACACACACACACTAAAAATAACTCTCTCTCATCTCTCTGCTCTCTCATCACTCCAACATCTCACTCTCTCTCTCTCTCTCTCTCACTGACGAAATGCTGTCATATGTTGGGTGCTGTCGCTCCGTTTTCAAGGACAGCACTTCCAGAACCCTGAGCTTAGACAGATGAGATGGGAAATATATACATAAAACAATGTTACACACACACCACACACACACGACGCATGCACGCCCACCACATGCAAGCACACACCACGCACAAGCACGCTACTCACGCACACACATACATACACACACACACACTCATGGAAAACAACATTCAGCAGCTTAAATACAGAGACAAGACTGAAGAGGCTGCATCTTACCTTGTCCATATATCTTGAAACTTGAATGTCCAGCAGAGACTAAAACACACAGTGCACTGAAAATCTTCCCACACCCCTCACAGTAACAATTGTCTGGTAATCGAAAAACATGAGTTTTTTAGGCGTGCAAGACCTGAAATAGCTATCAGATCAGCGAGACAAGTATCACAGAAAAACAAGGAAAATCACGTGCACAGATTTAGATCTGGGCATACCCACATTCTAATATTCCCCGTAGGGTGTGTGTGTGAGTGTGTGTGTGTGTGTGTGTGTGTGTGTGAGTGTGTGGGAGTGTGTGTGTGTGGTGTGTTGTGTGACAGAGAGGAGAGAAAGAGAGAGAGAGAGAGAGAGAGAGTGAGAGAGTGTGTATGTGTGTGTGTGTGTGTGTGGTGTGTGTGTGTGTGTGTGTTGTGTGTGTTAGTAGGCGCGCTGCGCGTGTGTGTGTATTTTCTGCGTGTGTGGTGCGTGTACATGTGTGCGTGTGTGTGTGTGTTGGTGTGCGCGCGCGCGCCCAGGATCGCGCATGAGTGTGCCAGCATAGCTGCAAGCGTGCATGTGTGCGTGTATGTGTTCACGCGGAGTGCATGTGGGTGTGTGTGAGTGGGTGTGTGTGTGTGAGTGTGTGAAGAGAGAAGAGAGAGAGAGAGAGAGAAGAGAGAGAGAGAGACAGAGACAGAGAGAGTGACAGAAAGACTTTTCCCTTTTTTTCTTTAGTGCGATACGTCATGTATATTTTTGTCGGCTTTTTGTATTTTCGGGATATTTTTCAGGATTGAAGTATTCTTCTGGTTCCATTTTGTAGTAGTTGCTAGTTTTACCAGCCTTCACAAATATTTTTTTGTCATTTTGTATTTGTTTTATTTGTTTTTTAGTGTTTTTGGAAACCGTTGTTAGATTTTTGAATTCAAAAATTGGGTTATCTTTTCTTTTCATTTGATCTTCAAAGGGGTTTCATTTCGTCTATGGCTGGTGTGATCGCCATGTTTTGAAGTCGTAGGTGTTTTTAATCCTTTTTTTTTGCGTTTGGGTTCAGAAAAAACAATGCTTTCCACCCTCATATTGTTATGAACTTTTCAGTTTTTTTCTATAATTTTTTTAGGTAGGATTGCGGATTGGAAAAGGGTATTTTTTTGTTGACTGTCTAAAATTGATTTCTTCCATTTTAAAATCTTTAGGTCCCCAGTGCTCAACGTGAGGAGCGATTAAGATCAAAGTGATTAAAATACCCAAAATGATTTTTTGAGTGCTCAACCCCTTGGGGAGCAACATTTGTTAAAATAAGGTACTAAAAAGAGAAATCGACAAATTTGTTTCTACGGCGTTGCGCTGTCATCAGGATGGTTTTTGTTTGCCCACCGCCGATGTTATATAGCGTGGGGGCTCACGTTTGCGGTTTGTTTGCACTGCGGGTTGGCTGCACGTGTTTTTTGGGGCTTTCAGGTTTTTGTTTTGGATGTGTTTACTAACAACGATTTCCATTTATGCCTGCAGTTGTTTACTGTTTCTGCTTTTAACGAATATATATATAAAATATATATTATATAATATATATATAAATATATTATATATATATATATATATATATATAAATATATAAATAATGATTAAAAGCAAATTTTAAAAACCCCGGGGAAACGACAAACTTGTTTCGAGGTCCTTCCTCTCTTCAGATCCCGTGCCAATCCCCTGCTACTGACCTCAATTGTATATATATGTTTTGGATTGTGAGCTGTGGTTCAGTTTGGGTTGTGTTGCACGTGTTGTGCAAGGGGGGGGGGCCTGTTAAGGTTGTAAGGCTTTCTTTAGGGGAAATACTGTAGGGGGGGTCCTATCGGGGTTTGCTATTTTATACTTGTTGAAAAAAATTTTTCCTTTTGTGCCTGCAACTGTCTAGATTTCAACTCTTGTGTTCAATGTTGCCATACTAGGTTTGCACAGGATCATCCACTTTTCTGTCGTGCACAAATTACATCCTTTGTGCTATTATTGTATGCTGCTGCTTTTCTGATTATTTCCAAATGTGATGTTAAAATCTGTATTTGTTTTTTTAAAGATCCCATATATTTTTTACTTAATTCGGGTTTGGGTTGTTTTTGTATTTTTCTACTTGAAAGATTGCTTGTGATTGGCGTACCTAGCTTTGAATTTGTTTTCTGTAATCCCTATGTATGTCTCTTTGCTGCTTTTCGTTGTCACAGTGCTTGGTATACGATGTTATCAGAGAGACTTTGGGTTTTCAGAGGGCATTGTCCTTTGATTGTGCATTGCAAAGTTTTCCGTTGTCACCCTCATTTTTTGACGTTGATTTTCTTTTTGTTTGAAGCATCAATTACTTTTTTAAGATTTGGCATACAAGAATAAGATAGTTTAATAGTGTTCCTATTGAATATTTTGAAAAGTTTAGGGGTCTTTCTGGAACGATTCTGTTAAAAATTTTGAAGAATTTTTTGCCAATGTTGGTTTTCACTCTACCATCATATGGTGGTTATACCAGGTTTTTTTTCCTCTTTCTTTTTTTTCTCCTTCCTGCTTCCGTGGTACTTTCAGGTTCATATTTCAACTTGTAGTTGAATCCACTTTTCAACAGTGCTTCTTGGTATCTGTTTGCTGCATCGTTGAACATTTCTTCATTGCGGGAAAGGTTGGATAACCTCTTGTTTATTCCCTTGTGGATAGTTTTTATGATTGCTGGTGGGTGGTTACTCATGGCATTTACATATAATGGTTATCAATTTGGTTTTTTTGTATGGTCTGTATTGGTTTTTTGTTTAATCTATGTTACATCTAAGTAGTTGACTACTTTTTTGTTGGCTTCTATAGTAATTTTTAAGTTGTGGTTTTGGAACAACCTACAAAAGTTTTTTTCTTTTTATCTCTACCTCTCTAGGTGTATTGTCCATGCTGCCAATCCGTCATCTCTGTACAGCCCAACTTTAAAGCCCAAGTAGTTTGTGCATTTTTGACAATACAACAGGCCCACTATCTCGCATGTTCTGCACCATCGAATGAACCCATTGTGACTCAAAAGTGGAATTAGAATCTGCTTTTTTCATGTAAGGTTCCTTTTTATTATACAACAGTGTTTTTTTTGTGTGGAATATGATTTCCAATTTCCCAATTTGATATCTCAGTATATTTGGTAGTGAATTCCAAAGCTTTCCTGAGCAGTTCTTCATTGATGGATGGGTAAAAATCCACAATGTCCCAATGCGATAAAGGGTTTTTCTGTTTTGTTTGTTTAGTTTTTGGAACCATTGCAACCCCCTCAATTTGTATTTTTCCAAAGGTTCAGTTCAAGATTTTATTTGGCATCAGCTACTATTTTTTCTAGATTTGCTTGCTTACTCTTCCTATTTAGCTTTGTGGGTTGATCAGTCTACATGAGGGTTTGTTTTGGAAAATTTGGTTATGGTCCTTGAGTGTTATAAACGCTTCTCTTTTGCTGTGGTTTCTATCCTGTCATTTAGTTTTTATGCGTTCCACCAGTTTCTTTCTTCTTTCTCTGATGATAGTACATGTTTTCTCTTCACTTTCTTGTAGTTCTTTTGGATGTTTTTAACGAGGAGCTGCTCGTAATCTTTTACTTCCATTTTGTAAAAGTTACTAGTTTTTCTCTGCTTTAACAAATATTCTTTTATCATGCATTATACTTTTATATTGCAGCTCAAGATTTTGGAAGTTTGTTATTTATTTTCCTAAATTTGAGGTGGAAATCATGCTTTTTAATCTTTCCTCAAAACTCCTCATCTCTTCAATAACTGGTGGGATCTCCATGATTGAAACCAATGTTTCGTCTTTTCCTGCTGGCTTTAGGATAAGGGAAAAGAAAGCCCCCA
>CM031622.1:9231844-9235926 GCA_018398815.1 Conus ventricosus
GTACTTTTTTTAGTTTTTGCAATATTTTTGTAATGTGACATTCTCAAAATGACGCGTTGTAACACATGATAGTCACGACGCAAATGTCACAATCCTGCAATTTGTTGAAAAACAACTGAAAATTTTCCCACACTGTTATTTGAAAGGTTATAGAGACCTGCAACACACACACACACACACGCACACACGCACGCACGCACACACACACACACAGAGTCATTTTGTTCTCTGTCAGAAGTGCCACATTGTGCTTTTGGCTTACAGAATTGATATTGCTGGTTGTAAAAATGCATCTACTGCATATGTTAAAGTATTCCTTCATTTTTCTTGAAAAGCCTTTGTTCTGCATACAGTGCAATCTTGTCCTTTCCTTTTGTTCCTTAATTCTATATAGAATAATGGATGCATGTTGTTAACAATATTTCTGCAGCTCTGTCAGTTGCTTGTCTAGCCTGAGTATTTGTCAATTGTAATGCAGTCAATTCTGCAACGCTGTGAGTCCATTCATGTTCTCTCTCTTTCTCTCTGGATCAGCCTAATTGAAAAGAGCCCACATAGTTTTCTTTCGCACAGACAATGTATCTTGATTCATGGGCACGTGAATGTAGTTTTCTGTTCTTAACTGATGTCAACAGATTGTCTCATCGTGTGATAGTCTGTTTTAAGGTTTTAAAAACTTGTTTATGGTGATAAGATAAGTCCTTGTGATCATTCCTATTTTACAATAATACTTCAGCGGTATGATTTCCCTGTCCCTTCAGCGGTATGATTTCCATGTCCTGCTTGAACGGAAGGGCAAGAAATATCGCATTTGTTCACTAAGATTGTTATGTTTTTGTAATTGGGTTTCAGTCTGAACTGTGCTGATGTTGATACTGCCCTTGAAAAGATTGACGAGACTATTTAAAGGGGCATTAAAAGGCTCAGCTCAGCGAGCAAAAATGTCAGTCTTATCTGTCAGCAGTGTGGTCTTGTCGGAACCACGAATGGGTGTTTATCCAGTAGTCTTTGGCCCCTCGTGGAATGTCTTCATGTCGTTGGTGTCAGCTGCAGCTTACAGACTTTCCGCTTTCTTGTCCCACCAATCGTTCTTCATCTGCCAAAGCTTCTCTTGGGTGAGCTGCTTAACTTGCTGGTACTTCTGCTGTTTCTTTCTCACAGTCTTCTCGCTGAAGTGATCTCTGTGGATCTTGCGGAGCATGTCTACAAGCTTGTTGATTGCTTGGTCGTTGTCGTCAAATCAGTCTCTATGTTTGTGTTCAACAATGCCCAGGATGTCAGCTGCAGCATTGTACAGGGATTCTTTGAAGGCTTACCATTTCTCGCCAGTATCTTCTCCAGTGAGGTTGATGTTCGACAGACATTCCAGGATTGTTTCTTACAGAATGTCTCTGCTGTTACACATGTGGGCTATGTTCAGCCTTCTCTGGATTTGTTCTTCAGAGCAAGCTGGATGTTCATCTTGCTCCTGATCAAGCGGTGATCTGGCCAGCTATTAGAACATTACGTCTGTCCCTGGATTTGTTCTTCAGAGCAAGCTGGATGTTCATCTTGCTCCTGATCAAGCGGTGATCTGGCCAGCTATTAGAACATTACGTCTGTCCCTGGATTTGTTCTTCAGAGCAAGCTGGATGTTCATCTTGCTCCTGATCAAGCGGTGATCTGGCCAGCTATTAGAACATCACGTCTGTCCCTGGATTTGTTCTTCAGAGCAAGCTGGATGTTCATCTTGCTCCTGATCAAGCGGTGATCTGGCCAGCTATTAGAACATCACGTCTGTCCCTGGATTTGTTCTTCAGAGCAAGCTGGATGTTTATCTTGCTCCTGATCAAGCGGTGATCTGGCCAGCTATTAGAACATTACGTCTGTCCCTGGATTTGTTCTTCAGAGCAAGCTGGATGTTCATCTTGCTCCTGATCAAGCGGTGATCTGGCCAGCTATTAGAACATTACGTCTGTCCCTGGATTTGTTCTTCAGAGCAAGCTGGATGTTCATCTTGCTCCTGATCAAGCGGTGATCTGGCCAGCTATTAGAACATTACGTCTGTCCCTCTGGTGAACAATCACATAGTCATGAATTTGCCATACTTTGGAGCAGGGGTGTACCCACGTGTTCTTGAACTTGTCTGCCTGCTGGACGATAGTGTTGGTGATGGAAAATTCATGTTGTGCACACAGTGATAACATCAGCAGACCATTGGGGTTGCAGTTTCCAGTGCCATGGCGTCCAAAAACGTATGGCTAAGTGAAGGAGCAGTACCTTCCCACACGAGCGTTAAAGTCCTCGAGGATGATGAGCTTGTCCTTGTTTTTCAACTCAGTGACAACACGGTTCAGGTCCTCATGGAAGGCTTCTTTGATGTCATCTGGGTTCGTCATTGTTGGAGCGTTGGAGCTGATAATGGTGGCAAAGCGGTCCTTTGTAATCCTAAGCCGCAATATCATTAGGCGATCATTGAGGCCTCGTGGCAGACTATCCAGCTTCCGGGCAAGCTTTGTGCGAATTGGAAATCCAACACCAGACGTTCTCGGGATTTCTTCAGGTTTCCCAATGCAGTCAAAGGTGTAGCGTCCTACAACTTCTTTGAGCTGTGCGTCGCTCGCATGTCTTGTTTTAGTCAGAGCCACCATGTCAATCTGGTAACGGCCTGGCGTCTTGGCAATCAGACGCTCTGGTCTGATATATATGTCAAGTAAGGTTCGGGCAACCCATGCCCCAAATGTCAAAGGCGTCTGTGTTTTCCTGTGTTTTAACTTTCGACCGCCTTGTTGGATGACCAGGAGAGCTCGGTCAACTGCCAGGTACAGTGAAAGGCAGACTTTGCTTAGGGATCCTTTTATCTCACCCTCCCCAAGTAGGGAGAGTGGTGTTGTCCCTGAATAGGGCTGCTCTGTCGCTGAATGAGGATAGGAGTACCGCATCTGCCCTGGTGTACGATGAACGACCATCAGCCTATAGCCGCCGACGTGCAGAGTTGTAGCTAGGGACCTCCAGCAACATCATTTCCTGTCCCCATCACTACTTCTCCATCGCTGCAGGACTTGGAAGAAGCCGATAAGGGCTGCCGTTTGGTTTATCGACATACCTGCTTGCCTGACCAGCACAGGGACTGTTTAAGGTGAAGGAGAGCTGTGCTGTCTCTTCTCTACCCTCTGGCCTTCTGGGGCTCATTGCCCCACAGGTGCAGAAGCTGCCACGTGTAGGACAGCCCCAGACGGTGAAGCTTTGTTGTTCGAAGTATCCGTCTCCTAGAGGGATGGCCGACCAAGGCTGAAGAGGTCCCTCTGCTCTGCTATTTGCCCATAGCTGGGGTCTTGGTTCATGAACGCCAGGGCATGTCCACACGCTGGTGGGCCTGCACGTTGCATGTTTAGGGCCAAATCTCCTCCCAGACCCGTGTAGTTTGTCGTGGGGCCGCAAGACACCCAGTGGACATGCGTTGCCACATGGAGGCACCACTGTATAGGGCCTGTAGTGGAGAGTCATGTACTGGCAGGACAGACTGATGCACTCGGCCCTCTTTTTTGCAGTGCTGTTTACAGCGGTGCCAGCCAGCGGTGAAGGCTGAAAGCCAGAGATGACAAGCACAGTAGGCACCTCACAGTACCAGAAACGCACAATTGGACAACAATTGTTATGCATAAAACAGCTGATTAAAAACAACAACTATGACACAAAGTATGCATATATCTTGAAATGTGGAGAGAGAGAGAGAGAGAGAGAGAGAGAGAGAGAGAGAGAGAGAGAGAGAGAGAGAGAGAGAGAGAGAGAGAGAGTCGTTTCCCTTTACCATTCTTTCATCCAACGTTCTTTCTATGCCCACGTTCCAGATGTTTGCTCTGTCTAGCCTATCGTTATCCAACAGCCGTAGATATTGTTTCCATGCTTTCCTTTATCTGTGTGGCCCTTGCGGTTCGCTTCACCAAACGGGTCCAGCACAGATCCATCGCCAAGCATCTTATTCTTTCTTTTTTAATGATCGATGCCTTCCTCTTTATTGTCTTTGTTCACCTCACGTGTGACTCGTTGTGTGTGCCATAACCAGGACAGTTTCTTGGTATAAAATAAATCCATCATGCCCT
>CM031622.1:9236926-9241926 GCA_018398815.1 Conus ventricosus
TTGTTCTCATTTTCTCATTTTCTCTCGATCCTATGAAACGGTACACACGTTTTTTGCACACATTGTATCTTGATTCATGGCCACGCGCGTAGTTTCTGTCTTGACTGTCAACAGATGTTCATGTCTGATGGTCTGTTTTGTTCTGAAAACGTGTTTATGGTGATAAGGTGAGTACTTTTGATCATCAGTAATTTACAGTAGTTTTTCAGCGTATGATTTTTATTTGTTCTAGATGCGTTTTAAGGGTCCATGTCTTGCACAAAAGTATGAAATAGGGCATGAGAGAGCCCGGTGTGTTTATTAGGATGTTTATGTCTTCCCATTTTTAGTTTGAGCCTGAATTGTGTTGATTTTGACACTGCCCCTGAAAAGATATCTCTTTCGGCCTCTAACTGCTTTTGATCAATCTCTGGCGAGTATACAGTTCCCTACACAGTTACTAACTTCTGTCCATAGATACGTATGTGAAGAGTAATGGTGTTGGTGTAACTAGTTATCGCAGCACCAGTTATGATGCCATAAAGGAAACATCGTCAGCGCTACGTTCAAGAAGACTATTAATTACTGCCCCGAACCCGATGAACGAAGTAGCCACGCACTCAAATTACCCATCTGTTGTGTGGCATATGAGTTTGTTACCACTCTAGTCGTCACGCTGGACATCAAGTCTGGGTACATTAGTTTCTTAGATGTGGGTGACAAAGAGATCGGATCTGTCTCGATCGCTTTGTTCAGTTTAATCACAGGTCTGTACATACCTTAATATAAATGGAAACAAACTACTCTGACTGGTGAGAAACGCACCCTCCGTGTGAAAAGAATGAGAACAAGAAGATTACAATTGAAAGCAGAATAGAATCAGAAATATATATATTACTGACGATTATATGTATCTTTTCGTTCATCATTTGGCAACATTGCTGGGGGTTTTCAGCTTTTTTACAGGGTTTTTTTTTTCACGGATCTAAGCACATTTAGAAAATTGGTATCAAGAACAATTGTGCAAAGACCTGGTGTGATATTTGCTTTATAGCGAATGCATATGTTTAGACTAGAACCAAACCATGTGAAACAAAGCAAGTCAGTTCATATGAACGTATTTATACATGCGCTTGACAATCTACACTTTGTGTAGGAAGATTTTTTATCATTCCAATGTCAGACATAACGCTGGCCGTCTACAAAAAGAGCTGTGATGTTTTCTTAATTTTGTATAGTCGTCACACGTACTTTTTTTTAGTTTTCGCAATATTTTTGTAATGTGACATTCTCAAAATGACGCGTTGTAACACAATGATAGTTACGACGCAAAATGTCACAATCCTGCAATTTGTTGAAAAACAACTGAAAATTTTCCCACACTGTTATTTGAAAGGTTATAGAGACCTGCAACACACACACACACACGCACGCACGCACGCACGCACGCACGCACGCACGCACGCACGCACGCACGCACGCACGCGCGCACGCGCGCGCACACACACACGCACGCACGCACGCACGCACGCACGCACGCACGCACACACACACACACACACACACACACACACACAACCACAGAGTCATTTTTTCTCTGTCAGAAGTGCCACATTGTGCTTTTGGCTTACAGAATTGATATTGCTGGTTGTAAAAATGCATCTACTGCATATGTTAAAGTATTCCTTCATTTATCTTGAAAAGCCTTTGTTCTGCATACAGTGCAATCTTGTCCTTTCCTTTTGTTCCTTAATTCTATATAGAATCAATGGATGGCATGTTGTTAACAATATTTCTGCAGCTCTGTCAGTTGCTTGTCTAGCCTGAGTATTTGTCAATTGTGATGCAGTCAATTCCGCAACGCTGTGAGTCCATCATGTTTTCTCTCTTTCTCTCTGGATCAGCCTGATTGAAAAGAGTGCACATAGTTTTCTTTCGCACAGACAATGTATCTTGATTCATGGCCATTCGAATGTAGTTTTCTGTTCTTAACTGATGTCAAGAGATTGTCTCATAGTCTCATAGTCTGTTTTAGGGTTTCTAAAACTTGTTTATGGTGATAAGATAAGTACTTGTGATCATTCCTATTTTACAGTAATACTTCAGCTGTATGATTTCCATTCGTCCTAGATGCGTTTTAAGGGTCCATGTCTTACTTGAAAGCACGACATGGGGCAAGAAATGCCCCATTTGTTCACTAAGATTGTTGTGTCTTTGTATTTCGGTTTCAGTCTGAACTGTGTTGACGTTGATACTGCCCATGAAAAGATTGACGAGACTATTCAAAAGGGCATTGAAGTGCTCAGCTCAGTGAGCAAAAATGCCATCGTTATCTGTCAGCAGTGTGGTCTGGTCAGAGGCACGAATTATTGTTTATCCAGCAGTCTTTGACCCATAGATGGTGCGAAGGCCCTCGTGCAATGTCTTCATGTCGTTGGTGTCAGCTGCAGCTTACAGACTTTCCGCTTTCTTGTCCCACCAATCGTTCTTCATCTGCCAAAGCTTCTCTTGGGTGAGCTGCTTGGCTTGCTGGTACTTCTGCTGTTTCTTCTCGCAGTCTTCTCGCTTAGGTGATCTCTGTGAGTTTTGTGGAGCATGTCTGTAAGCTTGTTGATCACTTGGTCGTTTTCATCAAATCAGTCTCTATGTTTGTGTTCAACAATGCCCAGGGTGTCAGCTGCAGCGTTGTGAAGGGATTCTTTGAAGGCTTTCCATTGCTCGCCAGTATCTTCTCCAGTGAGGTTGATGTTCGACACACGTTCCTGGGTTCTTTCTTACAGAATATCTCTGTTGGTACACAGGCGAGCAATGGTCAGCGTTCTGTTGCCGATTTGTGCTTCCGAGGAAGCTGGATGTGCTCCCGATCAAGCGGTGATCTGGCCGGCTATTAGAACATCACGTCTGTCCCTCTGGCGAACAATCACATAATCAAGCATGTGCCATTCTTTGGAGCGGGGGCGTATCCACGTTCTTGAACTTGTGTGCCGGCGGGGAGATGGTGTTGGTAACGGAAAGTTCATGTTGTGCACACAGTGATAACATCAGCAGACCACTGGAGTTGTAGTTCCCAGTGCCGTGGCGCCCAAGAACGTACGGCTAAGTTGAGCAGTCCCATCCCACACGAGCGTTATTAAAGTCCTTGAAGATGATGAGTTTGTCCTTGTGGTTGAACTCAGTGATAACAAGGTTCAGCTCCTCATGGAAGGCTTCTTTGATGTCATCTGGGTTCGTTATTGTTGGAGCGTTGAAGCTGATAATGGTGGCAAAGCGGTCGTTTGGAAGCCTAAGCCGCAATATCCTTAGGCGATCATTGAGGCCACGTGGAAGGCTATCCAGCTTCCGAGCAAGCTTTGTGCGAATTGTAAATCCAACACCACACGTTCTCGGGTTTTCTTCAGGTTTCCCAATGCAGTAAAACGTGTAGCGTGCTGCAACTTCTTTGAGTGTGTGTCGCCCGCATGTCTTGTTTCACTCAGAGCCACTTTGTCAATCTGGTAACGGCCTGGCGTCTTGGCAATCAGAGTGGTACGACGCTCTGGTCTGTTATTTCTGTCTAGTAAGGTTCGGGCATCGCATGCCACAGATGTCAAAGGCGTCTGCGTTTTCCTGTGTTTCCAATTTCGACCGCCTTGTTTGATGACCAGGCAAGCGTGGTCACCTGTCAGGTACAGTGAAAGGCAGGCTTTGCTTAGGGATCCTTTTATCTGCCCCTCCCCAAGTAGGGAGAGTGGTGTTGTCCCTGAATAGGGCTGCACTGTCGCTGAAGGAGGATATGAGCATCGCATCTTCCCTGGTTTACGATGAACGACCATCAGCCTATAGCCGCCGACTTGCACAGTTGTAGCTAGGGACCTCCAGAAACATAATTTCCTGTCCCCATCACTACTTCTCCATCGCTGCAGGACTTAGAACAAGCTGATAAGGGCTGCCGTTTGGTTTATCGGCATACCTGCTTGCCTGACCAGCACAGGGGACTGTTTAAGGTGAAGGAGAGCTGTGCTGTCTCTTCTCTACCCTCTCGCCTTCTGGGGCTCATTGCCCCACAGGTGCACAAGCTGCCACGTGTAGGACAGCCCCAGATGGTGCAGCTTTGTTGTTCGAAGTATCCGTCTCCTAGAGGGATGGCCGACCAAGGCTGGAGAGGTCCCTCTGCTCTGCTCTTTGCCCACAGCTGGGGTCTTGGTTCATGAACGCCAGGGCATGTCCACACGCTGGTGGGCCTGCATGTTGCATGTTTAGGGGCCAAACCTCCTCCCTGACCCGTGTAGTTTGTCGTGGGGCCGCAAGGCACCCAGTGGACATGCGTTGCCACATGGAGGCACCACTGTATAGGGCTTGTAGTGGAGAGTCATGTACTGGCAGGACAGACTGATGCACTCGGCCCTCTTTTTTGCAGTGCTGTTTACAGCGGTGCCAGCCAGCGGTGAAGGCTGAAAGCCAGAGATGACAAGCACAGTAGGCACCTCACAGTGCCAGAAACGCACAATTGGACAACAATTGTTATGCATAAAACAGCTGATTAAAAACAACAACAAGTATGACACAAAGTATGCATATATCTTGAAATGTGGAGAGAGAAGAGAGAGAGAGAGAGAGAGAGAGAGAGAGAGAGAGAGAGAGAGAGGGGAGAGAGAGAGAGAGAGAGAGAGAGAGAGGGGTGAGTGTCGTTTCCCTTTGCCATTCTTTCAGCCAATGTTCTTTCTATGCACACGTTTCAGATGTTTGCTCTGTCTAGCCTATCGTTATCGCAACAGCCGTAGATATTGTTTCCATGCTTTCCTTTATCTGTGTGGCCCTTGCGGTTCGCTTCACCAACGGGTCCAGCACAGATCCATCGCCAAGCATCTTATTCCTTCTTTCTAATGATCGATGCCTTCCTCTTTATTGTCTTTGTTCACCTCACGTTTGACTCGTTGTGCGTTGCCATACACCAGCGACAGTTTCTCAAGTCAAGGGTATGAGTCTGGTTCGATTTCTGATGCACTCCAACTCCCAGACACCTTGTTCTCAGATGTTGGGGA
>CM031622.1:9246926-9261208 GCA_018398815.1 Conus ventricosus
AATATATATATATATATATATATATATATATATATATATATATATATATATATATATATATAAGAAAATAAGAAGAAATAAAACAGGAACCCACTGTAGATTTTGGAGTTTTATTAGTCCAATATTTCGGTTTAAAAACCTTTCTCAGGGACTGCACTGTGATGTGCCAATGAAGAATGAAACAAGAAGCAAGCCCAACAGAACTCAATAAAGAGTCAAAACACTGTTACAGTTAACTGATCTCATACATGGAACATGAATTGCATGAATTAAAACTTTCCAAGACTGTGAACTAAAATCACAAAATATTCATAAAGCTGACTGAGCAAACCCCAAAACAACCCACCATGTTGACACTTAGAGGGCCATTACTCCTTATTAGTACTCACACACACACTCCCTCACACACAGACACACACTCTCTCTCTCGTTCTCTCACACACTCACACACACACTCACATACTCACACACACACACATTTCTTTGAACTCAAGAAGCGAGA
Organism: Conus ventricosus; assembly: GCA_018398815.1. Taxonomy (NCBI): domain Eukaryota; kingdom Metazoa; phylum Mollusca; class Gastropoda; order Neogastropoda; family Conidae; genus Conus; species Conus ventricosus. The sequence continues at coordinate 9,247,429 of CM031622.1, forward strand.
CAAGGAAATAAGAGAGACCAACCAGGAAAAGAATGACGAGGAAGAGTACATTAAAAGACCATGGCACTTGCCTACGGAGAGAGCAGCTCCAAAAGGCAACCCGGAACTGGAGAGCTTCCTTGCTGCTTGCGAAAGGGATTTTCTCAATGTGAACAAACGGCTCAGGATTCGAGACAATTCAACACCAGGGCAGAGAACAGCAGTCAAGGAGCTCCGGGATCTTCCAAAAACACACGGAGCAGCATGTAGATATGCCGACAAGTCAGGAGTAACAGTCATAACGTCCTTGGAAGAAGATGACAGAATTATCAAAGAGACAATATATGATGCAAGTAAGTACGACCTCCTAGAAGAGGACCCAACAAAAGACGTCATCAGCACTGTGAACGACTGGGCAACAAAATGGAGCAGAAAGGGAGCCATAGATGACAACATCGTGAGGTATGTTACCAATACCGAAGACGCCCATCCGGCGAGATGCAAACCTCTGGTTAAGACCCACAAGAATAGACCATACCCCTACAGACTACTACTTTCCGGTAGTGGGACACCAGTGCAACCCCTGTCAAAGGTCGTCCAACAAGCGATCCAACATTTGACGGCTCACCTCCCTTACCAAGTGATTGACACAAAGGAGTTTCTTCGAAAACTGGAGGAGATAAATAACATTCTCACACCACTACCGCCGGAAGCTTGTCTAGCAGTCTGTGATGTAGTCTCATTATACCCAAGTGTCGACAATTCTATGGGAATACCAGCTGTGGAGAAGCAACTTGAACTCCACCCATCTCCTTTGAAAATGCCGAAGGACTGCATTATGGAAGCACTACAGGTAGTCCTACAAAAACAACAGCTGTTCTTACACTGATGGGGAAGGAGCCACCCACTTCGCAGCCCCAAACTCAGGCACTGCAATGGGCCCATGCCACGCATGCGATTACGGGGATGTGTTTATGGGAGAACTTGATCAAAAACTGGTGAACAACAGTCCTATCCAGCTGCTATCCTCCCAGAACCCAGGCGAGAATGACGACAAGCCAAAACATCTGGATTGGACGCGTTTCAGAGACGACGGATTCACAATTCTTCCCAATGCAGAAAATGTCGCAGAATTTGCAGAATTCCTTCAGACCCTACACCCTGGAATTGAATGGACAATACAATCTGGTAAACAAAAGGATTACCTGGACCTCTCTATTACCATAACGACAGAAGGCAGGATTGCTACGGATGTGTTTTCCAAGAATAGCAACTCCTACCTTCCCCATTCTCCTGCCATGCCCTATCTGTTTTCAGTGGCCTTGCTGTAGGCATCGGCACCCGCCTCAGGATGCTGATATCGGATGATGCTACCCTGGAGAGGAGGATGGAAGAATATGCCAAGTACCTGACTATGGCGGGCTGGAAGTGGACAAAAGCTCTGCGGGACATAAAGAAAGGAGCCCAGAGGAACAGGCAAGAGCTTCTAGCCAAAAAACCCAAGAAAAGAGAAAAGAAGATCGCCTGGATCACCACGTATGACCCAAGAGTACCCTCAAAGTCAGCTATCATCCAGAAAAACCTTCACCTTCTACATGCCAACCCGACCAACGCGGAAATCTTCCTAGAAACAGATTGTGACTGCAGACAGGAAGTGCAGGAACCTGGGACAAATGTACATGCCGACAGTTCCCAAAAGAACGCCCACACCTACCCAAGATGGCCCTCCTGGGTTCTTCCATGTCATAAGTGCGACACATGCCGCCACTCAGGGAAAACAGTGTTTCGTTTCTCCCTGGGATGGCCGCAGGTGGAGAATAAGGCAGCACATTACATGCGAAACCAATATGGTCATCTATCTCTTGCGCTGCCGTCAGCATCCTGACCTGTGGTACGTGGGATCCACCAAGAACCTCAAGAAACGCTGGGCAGGCCACAAAAGTGATGTCAAGCTGAAGCGTACCACAAGATGCAAGATGTCAGAACACGTACATGCCAGTGACCACCCTAAAGACCCTAGCGCAGATTTCCTCTTCATTGTACCGATTGAGGCTGTCAAAAAAGAGAACCAACTCCTGAACAGAGAGATCTTCTGGCAGGCGAATCTGGGGACGCTCTTCAAGGGTTTGAACCAAAGAAAAGACTTAAACGCTGGACTACGATACAGAATCCAGTATTGATGTTTCTCTGGTGTGTGCATTTTATGCATTTTGTATTGTGTGTGTGCGCACATGCACGCACGCGCGTGCGCTGGGCTGCGATGCAGAATCCAGTATTGATGTTTCCCTGGTATGTGGACGTATATGCACACACACACACACACGTGTGTGTGGGGAGGGGGGAGAGAGAGTGAGAGAGAGGGGGGGGGGGTGTATGTGTGTAGAAGAGAGAGAGAGAGTGTGTGTGTGTCTGTTTGGATGCATGGATAATAATATATGTGTGTGTGTGTGTGTGTGTGTGTGTGTGTGTGTGTGTGTGTGTGTGTGTGTGTGTGTGTGTGTGTGTGTGTGTGTGTGTGAGTATGTGAGTGTGTGTGTGAGTGTGTGAGAGAACGAGAGAGAGAGAGAGAACTGTAATATGCCGCTTCTAACTCACCTTCGCCCTCAAACCAGTTTTCGGGCGAAAGTGACCTAGAAGCGGCATATTACAGTTCTCTGACAAGTAAGACTTCAATAACCAAAAAATAACGATTATCTACAAACAGACATACTGTGTAGGGTTATCCGTTTTCAATACTAATTTACTAAACTTTTTAGATTTCAGTTTTTGTTTAATCCTGTGTTTTTCCTGGTCATTTCAATAACATCATTTTCACGCAAACATTCATCAAATGCATCTCTGTCTTTCATGTGAAATAACACTACAGTCTTTAACTGTTCTCTAAAGTCTTTTAAAACTGAGTTATATTTTTGACATAAAATCCACACACTTATTCCAGCATGTCTTCCACTGAAAGCAAGTTTTGATAAAGTGTTTCTCTTTTTAACTATGTCTCTTTCTGCCGAACAGTCATCTATAATAAATAGGGTCTGCGTTCCTTCAAACAGTCTATAAAACTGTTCTAAACACTCACTCAGTTTATTGCTAGGATTAACTAAAAATATGTTATCATCTGTCCATATAAACCTTCTATCATGATATGCGTTGTTCCATTTAAGTGTGGGGCAGAAAATCACAATGTGATCAAAATTATAGCGATAAACTGTTTGTAATAGGTCGAGGACAAATATTGTTTTTCCACAACCAGTCTGCCCACAAATTAATGAACAATGAGGGGTTTTTGTCATAAAGTTTAACTGCTCCATAGTTTTATAACAGAACTTAATCTAATCCGGTTATTGTTTTTATCATGCCCTCTGTTAAAACTTGTTCAGTATAATAAAATCCTATAAGGTCTAAATGTGTAAGATTAATCCAATTCAGTGCTGTAAGATTGTTTCTATTTAGACTAATATGATTTTGTTGCTTGTTGTTATGACCTTAATATCCTCACCATTGTGAAGAATGACGACAGTAACTTTAAGACTGTCAACGTCTAAGTTTTGCCAGCTAATTAGAATTCCTTTAAAAAGGACGTCACTAACGCCCACAACCCCATCCCTCTCCTTATCTTTTAAGACAGAAATTTCAAATATCATTGTGAACGTGTCCCCTAATTTCATTTGCGGCATGAACTGTAATTTTGTAGAAGCATCTTTTAAAACCGTTTCTCTTCTGTGGAGGATGTACTGTTTTTTCCCATACGGCTTTATTTCAATCTCTTTCCGACTATTGTCATCTGGCATAAGACTTAAATGTAAAGGGCCAGAGTTGAATGCTTTTCTGAAACTTTTTTGACGGCCAAAAAATGTAAATGGGCTTATGAATTCAAATTTTATGTCCCATTCTAAATATGGTTCCAAGTGCCATTTGAGGTCAGGTTTTCGAACTATTTTATATTCATACTGACCAACATTATTTGCTTCTAGATTGCGCAGTTGTTCTAGTTTAGGAAACTTTTTGTTGTCGCCAACCTCTTTGCGTTTATAATCACCATCTTTAGTGTACTCAAGCCCATACAAAGTGCCTATCTCACCGTTCTGTTCAAAGTCTGTAACGTCTGCAAGGTCTTTTAATTCTAAAGTTATACACCTCACAGGCGCTAATGTAACTCCTGATTCTTCTGGCCCCCGCGACATTATTTTTTAGTACAACTTATTATTTTATTTCCAAAACAATGTGCAGGTTATCACATTTCACGATTTTCCCCTGTTTTGTCTGCAATTTTTATATTAAATGATCCACCCTCCCACAAACTAATCTTTTAAACTGTAAATTAGGGAATTGTATAATTTCATAATCGCAATATGCAGCTTTCCCTGATGGAAGAGCTCTTAAAACAGTTGAGGGCCTTCCATCATATAAGTTTTCATCAGTGCTCAGCTCATCCAAATGAACATAGAGTAATGAATGTAATGCAAGATCGAGCGGATTTTCCCCCTCATAAGTAGTTTTGTTTGGTGTAACTCTAATCTATAATTGTTAGCTGCAAAGCCTAACATTTTAGCTAGCTCTTTATCAAAATAGTAACCTCCTTCTTCTTCAGGCTTGAATGTTAACATTGTTTTTAGATTTGCATTGTTAAGTTTGAGAGTAATGTCAAAGTTACTCATTGCTTCTTTTAGTGAGCAAAACCCGTAATAACCATCAGGTATTGTTAACTGGCTAACTTTTAGCCCCTGTTTTGTCAACTTTTAGAACCTTATTTTTCTCCTTGGATTCAGTTATATTAAACCATACGACTTTGTAAAATATTTCATGAGCGCGACCGTTTTGGCCCCGCAATTGTTATCAATAGCATGTTCTAAAAACGAAGGACGGTCTGGGTTGTTATTGTTACAAACATTTTTTAAACGAAATAAAAATGAGTGCATTCAAATATACTAATGCAAAATATTCTGTTGGGCCGCACTACAATCTTAAAAATATAGCAACTGATACTCTTGACATTGCTGTGACCCAGACTGACACTTTTCATAAAAAGGTTAGTACTCCATTAAACAGATATCTTAACCCCCCTATTAAAAAAAGACTACATCGCGAAAGTTGGTTTAGTCATCCGATGCAGTTTTATCAAACCAGTTAAACTTTGCTGTGTTTTGTGCATCAACTGGATGTGGAGTGTCGTATGCTGATCACTTAAATCATCCTGATCCTTTGGTGAGGTCAGTGTACAGATTTCATTTCTATTACACCTTTAGACGTATTTTGTCTGAATTGCAAGCACCATTACCAAATGACAAACCGTTTAATCCATTCAGCAACAGAATAGACATGAAGGCTTTTGAAAGGATCTGTAACGAATTCAATATTAACATCAAGACAGACTTTAGACAAAAGTTGGATCTTAATCATGGTCTAGGCACCCTTATTTTTGGGGCGTTCACAGAAAGTATAAGTATGACTGGAATCCTCCTTACACATCTTTCTCTTCAGGCACAACTGTTCACCTCGGGTCCATAGAGCAAGAGCATAAAACAGCATGGACAACATTTATCTTAGACACTTCTAAGGGCCTAACTAAAGCAGGAATAGAACGAATAAACGACTCTGTTCGTACTTACGTTTGGTGTTTGCTAGGTTCGCAAGCACAAACGAGATCGAGCATAACTGATCCTTCTACTGGTTTTGACGCACAAAAACAATACTTAGCAAATTTAGAGGACGCCATTAATTCTACAGTTGATTTACCTTCAAGTATAAAAAGGTACCAACATGTTTTACAATACGCAAGATCGAAAGTAGACTTTGCTGTTGGCACTGGTTTATACATGCTGCCTTCTGACCTCAGACTCCAGATAGGCACAATAATAAACTACAATAATGAAATCCTGTGGCAGGCAATGAACAGAAGGTCGGAAAAAACGAAATAAATTCTGAGCCAGTAATATTGCAAGCAGTAAAAAAACAAGATGGCCCCCCAAGAATAAGTCATCCAATCCTTAAGGTTCAAAGCCCAAAGGCTATTGAAGACTCAGCAAAGCTCGCGGACTCTGTTCGCGATGACCATGAATATGAAAAGACAGCGCTTGTTCTTGATTAACTGGCCTAGGATTACTTGGTCTTTATTTTACTAAATATTAACCCGACTATTAAGAGAACTAATGTCCATAAGTGCTCGGCCATAAAGCCAACTACTTTGCTTGCAGTAGACAAAAGCCAGCTAACAACACCCCCTAATATACCTGGTAAAGCATCCGCGCTTTACCGGCTAATTTTTTTAATAAACCCGCAAGATGATCAAGCTGTTTTTTTACCCATGATTTATCAGGGGAGGGATAGCGGTGGAGGTACTGGGCTTTGACCACCGCCGCCTGTAATAGCCATCACCAGTGTACTTATTGCAAATCCTAAGGCTGTTATAACGCTTGCTAATGTGACGCCTTGCTCTCTAAACAGTGTTCGGATTCGTTCTGCTAGCGTTGTGTCTTCATATAAAATTCTTTGGATAGTTTCTCTTATTCTGCTCACTTGAGTTCGTAATTGTTCTCGGTTAGTAGACAACACTTCTAGTCTTGCCGATCTCTCTTGTTCAAGATCTTTTAGTCTTTGGGTTATTCTTTCTTTAATATCATGCCCTAAGTTGGCGTCATCAGCCTCAACGAGTTTTTCTTTTTCTCTTTTTATATGCTCATCTATTTCACCCAGTTTTGCTAAATTGTTTGTTAATTCGCCTCTGATGCTTCTCAAAGCATGATCAAGGGCCGCTATTTCTCGCATGGGTAGCGGTGAGTCGTGTATAGTCTTTAAATGCTGTTTCTTCTGAAAAACTGGTTTCTGCTTCTATTGCATTTATTAATTCGTCTGCCGATTGATTTAATTCTTTAAGTTCCATGTTTTGCATTTGGTTATCTGTCGGGAGTTCCTGCAGTGTGTTTTGAAGTTTAGCAACTGCATCCTTATCTAATTTTGGTTTAGAAATGCCAAGGCGATTTTGTTCGCTCACACCGAGTCTTTGTCTAATTGTACTCTTGGCTAAAAACTTTGATGGTTCTGGTTTAGTTGTAAGCTGTACAAGTTGCCCTTGATCGTTTTTCACAAACAAATGGTCATCTTTTACTTCAAAATCATTTGGGTCTATAAATTCGGGAGGTTCTTGACCTAAACTTTGGTAAAATGATCTGGCCTTACTTTCTGTTAATTCACGCCGCAATGAGAGCGCTGAGCGATGCCGCGTCAAAGGGATCATTTCACTCATGTCGTCTCCAGGATCTAAACATCATAATCTTCATCTTCAATGCCTGCCATGTTTTTAAATAATTAACTTTTTATTTTGTTTTATAAAAAAAATGTCACAAACATATGGTTCAATTCTTGACCCGCATAGAAGACTGAAAGAGCCCTTTGGCGTGAAGGGAAATAAGCGGAATATTACTGTTCCAAATAATCCGTCTACTATTGATGCGGATCAAATTCTTACTGTCAAATTTCCAGACCTAGGAGCGGATGAAGTGATTGTGCCAGGCTCTGCGCAACTTACTTTCAAAAATAGCTCTTGAATCAGCAACAGACCCCAACAGGACAGTTGTACAGAATCTGGGGCGGGCAATTGTTAAGAAAATTTCTATAAAACTTGAGGGGCAGGAAATATTTTCTTTACACAATGCAGACATATTTTTAACCTATTCTGATCTATGGCTAACCGGAATGAAAGGGAGGATCTTGCATTTCAAGGAATCGAAAATGAAGAAGCACTAAAACTTAGAATAGGCGCCGAAGTTTCTGCTGATGCTAAAAGCAGCAAAAAGGCTTTAGCTGTAAGTTATGCGTATGGTAATCGCTTTTTCCCTACCCTTAGATTTTGAGTTGTTAAAAGCGCATGCCCCATACTTTCAAGGACGTTAAAAGACAGATTGACATATGAACTAACTTTTAATGAATACAAACGCGTTATCAAATCATCAGACGCCGAAGCAAAGTACAGCATTTCTGACATCACATTAGAGTTTGACGTTGTTAGCCACTCTAATCTAGCAAGGCTGATTGAGCAACAATATCAGTCAAAATTAGCAATATATTACGAAAGAGTGATTCATCATACAACATATCCCAGAAGCAGGGCAGACGCTATATGGAATTTTAGTTTTAAGCGCCACAGCAAGATCGCTTAAAGGTATTTTATTGCTGTGTGAAGATGAAGAACCATTCAAAAGAGGAAGTGAAAAGTTTATTAATCCTAAAATAACGAAAGTACAATGTTCGATTGAGGTAGTCCTAACCAAATCTACGCTAGCGGGCTTAAACCTTATCAGCATTTTGATGAAATAAGAAAACTGTTTGGAGTGTGGAGGTGTAGAAATCCTACAGTTGACCTTGTGTCTAAAGATCTACATCTTCACAGTGTTAGGCTCGATGATTATTTAACAACAAAATACGGTTTAATGGATTGACCTAAGGTCAACAGAGGATAATCAGTTGCATGGAAGTGGAGAGAACTGTTAAAGACGGAATAAACATTCAAATTGAGAAAGAAAAAGAAGCCGATAAACCGCTTAATGTACATTTGTTTTTAATATATGATGCGCAGCTGAATATTCAAGAAAACAGATTAAAAGATATACATTACTAAATTATTTTTATTTTATAAAAAGCATGTCTGTTCAGTTTATCCAAATGTGCCTACAGCGCCAGAGTCGCCAAAAGAAGGGATAGTAGAATCCCCCAACATAAAAACCTTTAGATTAACAAACATTACACAAATGCAACAAAAACTAGAGCAGGACCTTTCAAAATACAGCAAAACCAAACGAAGGTATTCTGCTGCCTTTAATGCTGTTACATATGTTAATACTGGAACATCGACTATAAGCGCTCTATCAGCAGGAACGAGTGTTGGTCTTTTAGCAACGGGCATAGGCGCACCCGCAGCTTTACCTCTAGGTGGTTTGTCTTTAGCTCTCGGTGTGTGTTCATTAGCTGTAGGTGCTGCTAGCAAAAAATTAAAAACTAAACTCCAAAAGCACACAGCTATGGTTCAACTAATAACAGCTAAACTTAGCTCGTTCAAACTGACAATAAATAAAGCGCTAGTTGACTCAAACATCACGGATGAAGAATTTAATCGTTTACAGGCCGATTTTGATGACTACAAAAGACAAAAGTTTGATCTTCAAAGAAAGGCGAGGACAAGTTTTTCTCAACAGCCAGACGCCGAGCAGATAAAAAAGGAATGCTTAAAAAAAGTAAACGAAACATTAAACTCTGTTCTAAACAGCTCACATTAACAACGCCAAAGGTGTTTATACTTTAGTTTATGAGTCCAAGCGCAAAAAGACCGTTGATATTGATTCTGATTAAGAATTTTTTTTTAATTTAAATAAATATTTTGAGTTAGAAAAGAAACTCAACATGGCTAAGATATATGAAGGCCCAGATGAATTGTTTGAAGGAATGCTTGAGAGAGAGCTTTTATCAAGAGCACTGAATGATATTGATTTAGAAGTCATTGACCCAACAAACGTACAGGCAAGTGTTGTTCATGCTATTTCTCAAGTTCCAGGCAAACAACAATAGACCCACCGGTTAAAGTAATGTTAGCTGTTTTAATCGACTATGTAACAATAAATGAAGAAAATCTAGAAGTCTGGGTCTCGACTAAACAACAGACTATTCTTTCCTCAAATGACTTAACACCCGGTTGGGCAGACGAACTGCTTACACAGTTTGATGTGGCCGCTGAAGAAGCCAAAATGAGAGGCTCTGGTTGGTCAGAGGGCGAAGTCCTAGAGATTAGATTAAAACAGGCTAAGTATGCGCCGATTGTAGGCAGGGCTTACATTCCACTACCTCCAGCATTAGTTGCAAAAAGAGCAGTTTTAAACATAAGGAATACAGACAACAAATGTTTTATGTGGTGTGTTCTCGCAAGGCTGCATCACGCCCGCAAAAACGCAGAGAGAGTGTCTAACTATCACCCCACATCAATGATCTTAACTTTAGTGGGGTGTCCTTTCCTGTTAGCGTAGACCAAATTGATCAGTTTGAAGAACAAAACAAACCAATAACTGTTAATGTCTACACATGGGATGAGGAAACAAATCTACAACCGATTAAAGTGTCCAAGAACAGTCCAACGATTGGCGAACCAGACAAAAATCATGTTGACTTACTACTGATGTTTTCACCAGCGGGGCTACCGCATTACACATTAATACGCACAATGAGTAGATTATTGCGCATACTTCAAAGCATTACCATAAACAAAAATTCTGCAGAAAATGTTTAACAAGAATGCCATCTGTTCAAGCCGCGAGTGAACATAAGAAACATTGTATCGGCCCAGTGACTGTAATACAGAACTAACTACGCCCCCGCCCGGATCTAAAGTTAGTTTTAAGAACTGGAAACGGCTGCAAACAAGTCCATACGTAGTTTACGCAAACTTCGAATCACTCATTGTTCCTTATGAAGGGCCAGCGCACAAAAACTTCGAAAAACAGTCTTAATGAGTAATCATCAGATTTGTTCATTTGCCTTCATTATTGTTAGGTCGGATGGCGCTCATTCAACGCCAGAATTATATAGAGGGCCTAATGCTGCAGAATACTTCTTAGAACGCATGCAGCAAGTGCGTAATGACTGTTCTAATAATCTGAATTTATCTGAAATCATAATGACGCCTGAAGACCAAGAACAGTATGACTCAGCCACACATTGTTGGATATGTGGTTTAGAACTCAGTGAGGAAGCCAATCCAAAAGTAAGAGACCATGATCACATTAGCGGAAAGTTCAGAGGAGCGGCGCACAGTAAATGCAATCTTCAACTAAAGTTTGAACCAAAGACATGGAAGCTGCCATCTTCTTTCATAACTTGCGAGGTTACGACTCTCATCTTATAATGAAAGCAGTGGACGATGCCTTCAGGGTGTCATGCATTGCACAGTCATCAGAAAAGTACATGTGCTTTAATCTGAATAACATGTCTTTTTATGACTCTATGCAGCACATGATGGATCATTAGAGGCACTGGCTATGTCCTTAAAGTCCTGCCCAATAACGGAAGAATATTTTGACCCGACTCTCGTTAGAAAGGGCGTTTATCCTTATGAGTACATGAACAGTTGGGAAAGGTTTGACGAAGAGACACTTCCTCCTAAAGGCGCGTTCTTTTCTAGTCTTAGAGGAAAGGACATTAGTGATTCTGATTACCAACATGCTCAAGATGCGTGGCAGAAGTTAGATTGTAAAACGATGGGAGACTATCATGATTCCTACTTGATGGCTGATGTATGTTTGTTGGCGGATATTTTTGAAAATTATAGAAAGACCTGCATGAAACATTATAGCCTGGATCCCGCGCATTACATTTCTGCGCCCGGGATGAGTTGGGATGCTTTCTTAAAGTTTACTGGAGTACAGATTGATTTATTGTCAGATTTACCAATGATTCAGATGATTGAAAACGGATTGCGTGGAGGAATTAGTATGGCGTCGCATCATTACTGTAAAGCAAACAACAAATACTTGGACGACTATGATCCGAGTAAAAGGTCTAACTATCTCATGTATTTAGATGCAAACAATCTGTATGGATGGGCTATGGCGCAATCACTTCCATTACGCAACTTTAAAATGTACACAGGCGGCGATCCAAACAATATTCAAAAGGCATTAAAGTGTTGGGCAGTTTGGCGCCCGATCGACAGCGTGGATACATTCTAGAAGTTGACTTAGAATATCCTCATGAACTCCATGACCTACATAATGACTACCCATTAGCAGCAGAAAGTCTAAAGACAATCCAAGAGAGCCGCCTAAACTTGTGCCTAATCTTCGGGGCAAAAAAAATTATGTCTGTCATTACAGACTTCTGCAATTTTATTTAAGACATGGATTGAAGTTGACAGCAGTTCATGCATAATTGGCTTTTGATCAAGAACAGTTCATGAAACCATACATCATGAAGAACACTGATCTCAGAACTAAATCCACAGATGCTTCAGAAAAAGATTTTTTCAAGTTGATGAACAACAGCTGTTTTGGAAAGACTATGGAGAATCCGCACAAGCGCAAAGATGTCAGATTAGTCACCAAAGAGAACGAAGCAATTAAGCTGACTTCAAACCTAATTATCAGGACTTTAGAAGATTTCATGATCACCTTTTTGGCATAATGATGAAAAAAAAGAAAGTCAAATTAGACAAACCTGTATTTATTGGGTTTACTGTTTTAGAATTATCAAAGCTTTTGATGTTAGAGTTTCTTTATGTCACGAGTTTGTCACGAGGCCTACGACGTTCGACCCACCTAGGGTGGCGGAATTACTTATTTGTTTATTGTCGTTGCTGTTGTCGTGTATCCGTCCCTTAGTGTGGCTTGTGGTGCGGTTGCACCTTGGTGTAGTTCAGCTCAACTTCGGTTTGCTTTCTCTCTCTCTCTCTCTAATTCCACCGCCCGTGCTATTCATCCTGCAGGGTTTCACGGGTGGTCGTTACCTTTCTCTCGAACTTTCTGTCTATCGGCCTCTCGCCTGTCTTTTTACCTGTCGCACGTGCTTCATTTCTTTTAGTTTGAAGTATGCTCACTCTGTGACGTAGGGTGGCATGTTGGCCGCCATTGCTGAGGGAGGTTAGCTCTTCACTCGAGCGAAGATGTCTCTGGGAGCGCCTGCTCCAGTCTTGGTTCTTCACCGTATCATCGAAAGTACAGTCAGTACTTTCAATTCCTGCAGTCGGCCTGTAGGAGAGGGGCATCACTTCTTCTGTTTCCGCATCTTCGCCTCTGTCCTCTCGACTGGACGAGGGTAGAGAGAGTCGTTTGACCCGCCTCTTCGGGGTCACCCACGGGTAGCTGGTAAGCATCAGTTTCGTGGTTTGTTTGTTTTGGTTTGTTGTTGTTAGCCGCTTAGTCTTCTCTTTTGCGCAATTTTCTTTTGTTTTCAAAATTGTAAGAGAAATATTGTGTGAGACCTTTTCTCTGGTTAATTCAATCTTTAACCTGGCCATTCTAAATTATTTCCAAAATTCTTTCTCCTATTTATGCATCTGGTGATGCGGTAGTCGGTGGGGATGGGAGAGAACCTGGTGATTCAGGGTTGGAACTTGCTTGGTCTCGCTCGTCCGCCCCGGTCACATTCGCCGGACTCTTATCTTTCGGCCACCGTCTGTTTGTGTGTGCAAGGAGAACGAGTTTTATGTTCGCGAGCGTGCGTACGCATGATTTGTCGTTCGGATGCGTGGTTGGAGATTTGTGTTATTTTGAAATGTGTTTATAAAATGTGACAATTATGCCATTGAATTATTATTTGCAAATGTGGTTGCAGTGATAAAGCGATGGTCGCTGTGTTGGTTATTTCCTAAGAAAGGCAAATGTTTAAACGTGAGTGAAGAAGGGTGAAGATAATTCATGTTTGTTTTATAACCTGTTGGTTTAGTGCAGTCTTTTACCTGCTCGTGTGAGAAGACCCTGGTGAACAGTCCTGATTCGATGGGTTTACTGTGTTATGCTCAGGTCTGTGTTGAGCTGGGATTATGGGTGCATTTAATAGACTTCCCCTCGCCATCATGCGAGTGACTGTTAAGATTTGACAGCATGGGTCAGACTGTACTGACGGCGGGGTTCCAGTTTCCCTTCTTCCTTCCTCCTTCCTTCTTCCTTCCTCCTTCCTTCTTCCTTCCCTCCCTTTCTCTCTCCTCCCAGCTAACGTTTCCCCTCCCCCCTCCCGGGGGCTTCACCTGGAGTAAAGGACGGGTGGGAGTTGGTGGCTACGTTGCTGGTTGAGGCCACGCTCTGGCTGAGGTCCATTTGGACTGAGGCCCCCC
>CM031622.1:9269708-9276678 GCA_018398815.1 Conus ventricosus
AAGGCCAATAAGAGGGTGTCAGTTGGAACTCTGTCATTGCCTTTGCGCACAAGATCTCGATGAACGTTGGTCACTCCTTGCGATGCCAGTTCCTACTTGATTTCTGCCTCCGACACTCCTCTCAGATCTCTGCATCAGATTGCTCCCTTGGAAGAGTTGAGAGTTTTACGCACAGACACCCTGATCGGTCGATCAACCAAAGTCGTCGATTTCAACAGCATTTCCGAGTGCAGCTTGGAAGAGCACTCAACCAAAAGTGATCCATTCCTGAGTTTCTTGACGCTCTTTGGCTTCCCGCTGAGGCCATGGATTCCTTTTGCAATCACAAAACGACTCAGGTCTAACTTCATCTGCTCCCTCAACAATCAGCCTGCTGGGCCAGAAGCCTGAAAGGTTTCGTGTCTCATGATCTGAATCTGTATCTGTGTCCGTTATTGGATCTTGCCTGTGTCTTTTGTTGTGTGTGTGCCATGTTGTATTAATTGAAATTCGTTTCTTTTGATTCCCACCCGCCATCGAGCCCCAACAAGGGGATACCCATTTTATACGGACATCCAGTACATCGGAGCACCAGAATTTCAAAAGAAGCATACACAGGCCTGAAAGCTTCCCTGCCACGGAAGCTCCCAAACCCGTTTGACCCAAGCCGCTGCCTTCTAGCCTGAGCTAGGGCATGCACGTGACCAGCCGTTTGATCAAAGTGGGCCACTTCAACCACCTGTCTAGAGGAAGTCCAGACAAAAGAGGTGTGTTGACTTGATGCACAGCAGTCACATCAGCAGTCTCAACCTCCAGGATCCTATCTCCCCCATCAGAGGACACACCACATGGCAAACATGGTGGGCCTCAAGAACACCACAGAGAAAAGAAGAGTGTGGGAAAGAAGACTTGAAGGGGAGACGAAGATAGATAAGAGCCAAATAAGAAAGGCAGAAGATAAAAAGGACGAGTTACTATTAGTCAGGGTCCTCACCCTTAGCCTATCTGACATGGGATGCCCTTCCAGGAGCATCAACTACTTACCACGTTGTGCTTAGGCCAGATAGCAACGTGACTTTTCAGGCCTAAAGGCATTCTCAAAAACTAGCCTATCTTCATGTATTCATGCCCCGCCAGCAAACCCAATGGGAAAGGACTGCGCAAGCTCTCCAACCATGGCAAGGTTGCAACCCCTGGAGAGAAGTCCTTAGTAGTCAGAGTAGTATAAATGCAAAGGAAAGAGGAACAAGCTATTATGATGCTTTGATGTTTTGCTACTTTGATGCAAAGGGTTGCCTGTCAAGACAAAGCTTAATTTTTTCACATTGATTTATGTGCTGTACTTGTTAACTCTTGTTTTCATGTCATTTTTATGTCACCGAGGACACTGGCTATCGGAGTAGGGGGGATGTAGCCGGGTGTTAACGGTACATTGCTTTGTTACTCGTCATAGACGAAATATTTAGCTTAGGAGTTACCTTCCCCCTTACCTCCCATGGTTGATGAATCTCAATTTTCTTGTGTAAACTCTTTAAATTATGAATTCCTCAGAACCTACACAGTTGTATGTACGTCGCTGAAGTCATAAAAAATTGATGTATTTCATTCGTTAAAACCGTTCTGGATTGAGAAGTCTGTATTTTCTCTAAAATGGCATTTTGAGCAATTGATTATGGCGCCATTTTCAATTGTCCGACGAACAAACATTGAATAATTCTTGATTTCACAAAAAGTAAGAGAGAAACCGAAAAAAATCTGAAAATGCACATTAGAAGTAAAGTTCATAAGCTCTCATTTCGTATATCTCATGTCCAAGATCTTTTCAGTATAATCTTGCGACGATACGAATGACTGACGGTGCCAGTTGCTTGAGCAAGTCGCCTTCTTTGTTGATTGTCGGGGTTTTGATCTAAATTGTCGTTTTATGAAATTCGGACTTCCCGATCGGAATCTTCTTAATGACTTCATTTCTTTCATAGATACAACTGAAAATGTATAAAATTATCATCCAATTGACCATTCAACAGAGTATTTTTCAGTTGAAAATCGTATCAAAAACAGGCGCCGACGGTCCGGCAAAGCGAAAAGTCAGCTGTGTTTTCTAGTCATTTTTAATAACAAAATTCTCCGCTTAGACACGGTCTCGGAAAATGAAGTTTATATGTATGGAAAGACTGAAGTGCAGCTGTTCGTTCATTACAAAATTATTTCATGCTGTTTGGTATTTCTCATTGAAATAGAGGAAAATATGTCTCAAACACGTTAAAAGTGGGTTCACTCTGGGACATTAATCAGCCATGATTTAGTACAGGAACAAAATTGACAAATGCGACTTACTGCATTTTTTCCTTGAGTTCTGAGGTTTTCATCGATATTAAATATGTTTGGTATACTTTGAACGGACGGTGAGCCAGACAACACTCAAGCTGCAATAGAAAGCACAAATTTCGGTCTTGCAAGGCCCGTGTTACGGAACAAAGTGTCCGCGTGCGGACACTTTGTTCCCTGCGGACACTTTGTACCGTGAACTGACATTCAAAGTGTGCGCAAAAATCCTGCTGACACTTTGTTCCCTGCAGAGACTTTGTACCGTGAACTGACATTCAAAGTAACCGCAGAAATCCTGCGGACACTTTGTTCCGCGAGGTGACATATAACTTACAAAAGTGGAACAAAGTGTCAGCAGCCGTTTCAGCCTCAGTGTGAGTGGGTGAATGTGCACTACACTCCCTGCGCGTGCATGCTTGTGTGTGTGTGTGTGTGTGTGTGTGTGTGTGCGTGCGTGCGTGCGTGCGCGCGCGCGCGTGCGTGCGTGCGTGCGTGCGTGCGTGCGTGCGTGCGTGCGTGCGTGCGTGTGTGTGTGTGTGTGTGTGTGTGTGTGTGTGCGCGCGCACGTGAGCGTAATCTAAACTTTATGCGCTGTTGCACAAAAAGTAGTCAACAAATTTTAAACAATTAAAAAAAAATAGGATGCACACACACACACACACACACACACACACACACCCCACACACACACATACACACACACACACACACACACACACACACACACACCACACACCCCACACAACCGTGCGCGCGCGTGCGTACGCACGCACACACGCACGCACGCACGCGCATGGGAGTGTACGTGCACATTCACCCACTCACACTGAGGCTGAAACGGCTGCGGACACTTTGTTCCGCTTTTGTAAGTTATATGTCAACTCGCGGAACAAAGTGTCCGCAGTTTTTCTGCGGACACTTCGTACCGTAACAGCCCGTTTTGTCTTCGGCACCGTGTTGCTGGCTCTGCGGCCTGGATTAGTCTTATAAAAGTGGAGCGCTGTGTGAGAGTAGGTGAGTGTTTCCTGAGCGTCTGGAGTGAGAGGAGTGTGCCCCGGCAGAGAGAGAGAGAGAGAGAGAGAGAGAGAGAGAGAGAGAGAGAGACACAGAGAAGAGAGAGAGATGAGAGAGAGAGGAAAGGGGAGAGAGAGAGAGAGAGAGGTCCCAGGGCATTGTTCCTGGTCTGAGATGCTTTGGGATGGAGAGAAGAACAGAAGAAAAACTCTGCTTCGTCCTCTGCATCTTCTTGACTGGCTGCTGTCCCTTGGTTCCTGCACTGATCACTATCTGCCTGTCTTCACTTGCACATCCTTACCCCCCCCCACCATCACATTTATATTCACTGATCATACTGGACTCCATTGCTGTTTATACACACAATGTATTGCCACACCATTTCTTTATACACTGACACTATATTGTTCTCTGTTTCTGTACATACACATTGTATTATACACCATTACTGCATATCAACAAATTGTATTTAGTTCCATTACTGTATTTCTACACACAGTGTTGTATCCATTATTGCATATCCACATACTGTGCTACGCTCTATCTCTATTTGTGTGTGGATACTCATACATGAGGTTCTATAAACTGTGTAAATGAACGGTACAGTGTGAATCATATATCTCTGCACCTCATGAAACACTTCAGTCATCCTGACAACAACCTGTGAATAGTGCAGTGTGAATCATATGTCACTACACCTCATGAAACTATAGTCATCCTGAGAACACACTGTCACAGAAGGCAAACTATACAACATTTTGTTTCTTTCTCTTTGTTGTTGTTTGATTTATTTGATTTTTTCCCCATAATATTAACACATTTGAATCTCTCTTTTCCCCTCTTTCTCCCACGCTCATTCCCCCCAGGCAATGCCAGTGACATCCTTTTGGTGATCGATGCTTCTTCCTCTTTCCACGTATGAATTGTGCTGCCTCTGTGTGTGTGTGTGTGTGTGTGTGTGTGCTTGTGCGTATGCGTGCGTGTGAGAGACGGACACTTTTAGTGTATACGTTTAATGCCAATGCAAATCATCACACTGTTTTTGTTACAATCAGCTCCATATTTGTGCGATAGTGTTTTGTGTTATCGTCATTAGTCCCTGAAGGAAGAAGGGCTTGTTGGAAGAAAAGCATCTTCTTGCTGATCTGTGACCTTTGGGAATTATGTCTGGTGCCAACACTCCCTGAACGTACTTTCCAAGGGAAAAGCAATTTATCCGATGGTTTGTTGAAAGCTGGCATGATTTACATAGGTGCTTGTGTCCAAGTACGTGTAGGCCTACATGTGGGAATCCAATGCTGGTTGTACATGTATGTATACAATATTCTGTTTACATGGTTTATTGAAGATCGCATACACACGACATGGAATAATAATAATATATAGATTTTATATAGCGCAATTCTTGGAATCAACTCATTGCGTCTACAATCAATACTCATATACACAACGGGCTGCCTACCTGGGTAGTGCCGACTGAAGAGCTGCCAGCTGGCGTCATTCGGTCGTTTCCCGTGTCATCCAGTCAATATCGTTCAATATCAATTACTCCTTCGTTCTTTCCATTTCTCACGCAGGGTGCATGCTATGTGTAACGTGTCATCCATACCAACGGCCATGGCCTTCTCTTCCGAAAGTTGGTGATGGGATTTTACGTGTGTGCAAGATCTTATGCATGCGTTCACACACGGAACCTCGGTTTATAGTCTCATTCGAAGGACTGTATGGGAAATGGAGTCCGAACCAATGTTAACTCCGAGGGAAAAATCCCCCTGTTCCGAAACGCCGCCGCGGCGGGGGTTCGAACCCGCAACCCCAGGATCACCAAGATTACGAGTCCGGCGCTCTACCACTGAGCTATTCCGGCCCCTACTGTATACATATAGCGTTACACACATATACATATGTTTTATTCCGCCTTTGTCAAGCTCAACATACATGTATGCACAATGTTCCATTTACATTGCGTGCGTGCAGTCACATGCATTTACATTGAGCATTTCATAGACATAAATAATGCCTATCTTTTTCTGCCTTTGTAAGCCCATGTCTTCGTTTTTGGATACTTCTTTGTGTGTGTGTGTGTGTGTGTGTGTGTGTGTGTGTGTGTGTGTGTGTGTGTGTGTGTGTATGTGTGTGTGTGTTCTTTATTGCTTTGTTTTATAGCAGTTTATGATTCTTGATCTTGATGCATAGTCGATAGGGCCACACTGTGGCATACATCGACGGAAGAACTTGGGGAGAGCACCAAAATAAAAATAAAAAAAATAAAATAACAAAAATCCTACGTGTTTGATGGTCTGACCAGCCAGCGCACGTTCAGAGTGCACTGACATGATACCAAGCCTCTGCAGCAGTCGTGGAAGAGGGGAAGGGGAGTGTGTGTATGTGTGTGTTGCGATGGGGGGGGGGGGGGGGGGGGGGGGGAGAGGAAGAGGAGGGGGAGGTGGGGGTTGGGAGGTGTTTGTTTACTTCTCTTTGGGGGGCTGTTGGAGGGAGTTCTTGAATTCCTCAACAGTCCTGCGGAAACAACAGTGTTGTCTATGTTGTTTCATTCCCTGATGGTTCGTGGGAAAAAGCTGTTCTTGAGATTTGAGTTGCAGTATGCTGGATGTTAAAGCAGCGCTGGTGGTTCCTTGCGTATTGCTCCACTATGTTTTTCCTTTCTTGATTTTCCGCTCTTGTAGGCCTTACAAGCCTTTTGTTTCGGACAAGCGTCAGGTACGCCTCTGTGCCAGGAAGATGTCCTTCGATGATATTAATTAGGAAGGTGTGCCGGTGTTGTCTTCTTCCTGCAGTGAAGGGAAGCCAATGTCCTGTGCATAACTGTGACACAGCCTGGGTTTTCGGGACCGGGAATCTCGCTTGATGTGTCTGGCTGCTGTGCGTTGGATGCCTTCTAGGCCCTATCCTATCAATTTCGCTTTGCGTATATGGGTCCTGTGACGGTACCAAAGTGTCCGCAGAAACAAAGTGTCCGCATGCGGACACTTTGTTCCCTGCGGACACTTTGTACCGTGAACTGACATTCAAAGTGTCCGCAGAAATCCTGCGGACACTTTGTTCCGCGAGGTGACATATAATTACAAAAGCGGAACAAAGTGTCCGCAGGCGTTTCAGCTCAGTGTGAGTGGGTGAATGTGCATGTACACACTAATGCGCGTGCATGCGTGCGCGCGCGCGCGCGCGCGCGCGCGCGCGTGTGTGTGTGTGTGTGTGTGTGTGTGTGTGTGTGTGTGTGTGTGTGTGTGTGTGTGTGCGTGCGTGCGTGCGTGTTGTGCGTGCGAGTATGTGTGTGTGTGTGTGTGTTGTGTGTGTGTGTGTGTGTTTGTGTGCGTGCGTGGCGTGCGTGCGTGCGTGCGTGCGTGCGCGCGCACGTGAGCGTAGTCTACACTTTGTGCGCTGTTGCACAAAAAAGTAGTCAAAAATTTTAAACTTCTTTTTTTTTTTAATTTTAAAATGCCTCTCACCAAACACACACACCCACACACACACACACACACACACACACAACCACCACACACACACACACACAAAACACACAACGCAGCATGCAGAGCATGAGAGACGTGCACATTCACCCACTCACATGAGGCGAAACGGCTGTGGAACTTGTACGCCACCCAACCCAAATCTGTGGGTTCGAATC